>CAXARG010000102.1:0-107729 GCA_963971235.1 Cryptus armator | reverse complement strand
GCCATTCCATGCCATTCCATGCCATTCCATGCCATTCCATGCCATTCCATGCCATTCCATGCCATTCCATGCCATTCCATGCCATTCCATGCCATTCCATGCCATTCCATGCCATTCCATGCCATTCCATGCCATTCCATGCCATTCCATGCCATTCCATGCCATTCCATGCCATTCCATGCCATTCCATGCCATTCCATGCCATTCCATGCCATTCCATGCCATTCCATGCCATTCCATGCCATTCCATGCCATTCCATGCCATTCCATGCCATTCCATGCCATTCCATGCCATTCCATGCCATTCCATGCCATTCCATGCCATTCCATGCCATTCCATGCCATTCCATGCCATTCCATGCCATTCCATGCCATTCCATGCCATTCCATGCCATTCCATGCCATTCCATGCCATTCCATGCCATTCCATGCCATTCCATGCCATTCCATGCCATTCCATGCCATTCCATGCCATTCCATGCCATTCAATGCCGTGCCATGCCGTGCCATGCCGTGCCATGCCGGTGCCATGCCGGTGCGATGCCATTCCATGCCGTTCCATGCCATTCCATGCCATTCCATGCCATTCCATGCCATTCCATGCCATTCCATGCCATTCCATGCCATTCCATGCCATTCCATGCCATTCCATGCCATTCCATGCCATTCCATGCCATTCCATGCCATTCCATGCCATTCCATGCCATTCCATGCCATTCCATGCCATTCCATGCCATTCCATGCCATTCCATGCCATTCCATGCCATTCCATGCCATTCCATGCCATTCCATGCCGTGCCATGCCGTGCCATGCCGGTGCCATGCCGTGCCATGCCGGTGCGATGCCATTCCATGCCATTCCATGCCATTCCATGCCATTCCATGCCATTCCATGCCATTCCATGCCATTCCATGCCATTCCATGCCATTCCATGCCATTCCATGCCATTCCATGCCATTCCATGCCATTCCATGCCATTCCATGCCATTCCATGCCATTCCATGCCATTCCATGCCATTCCATGCCATTCCATGCCATTCCATGCCATTCCATGCCATTCCATGCCATTCCATGCCATTCCATGCCATTCCATGCCATTCCATGCCATTCCATGCCATTCCATGCCATTCCATGCCATTCCATGCCATTCCATGCCATTCCATGCCATTCCATGCCATTCCATGCCGTGCCATGCCGTGCCATGCCGTGCCATGCCGTGCCATGCCGTGCCATGCCGGTGCCATGCCGTGCCATGCCGGTGCCATGCCGTGCCATGCCGTGCCATGCCGGTGCCATGCCGTGCCATGCCGGTGCCATGCCGTGCCATGCCGGTGCCATGCCGTGCCATGCCGTGCCATGCCGGTGCCATGCCGTGCCATGCCGGTGCCATGCCGTGCCATGCCGGTGCCATGCCGGTGCCATGCCGGTGCCATGCCGGTGCCATGCCGTGCCATGCCGGTGCCATGCCGTGCCATGCCGGTGCCATCCCGTGCCATGCCGGTGCCATGCCGTGCCATGCCGGTGCCATGCCGTGCCATGCCGGTGCCATGCCGTGCCATGCCGGTGCCATGCCGTGCCATGCCGGTGCCATGCCGTGCCATGCCGGTGCCATGCCGGTGCCATGCCGGTGCCATGCCGGTGCCATGCCGTGCCATGCCGGTGCCATGCCGTGCCATGCCGGTGCCATGCCGTGCCATGCCGGTGCCATGCCGTGCCATGCCGGTGCCATGCCGTGCCATGCCGGTGCCATGCCGTGCCATGCCGGTGCCATGCCGTGCCATGCCGGTGCCATGCCGTGCCATGCCGGTGCCATGCCGTGCCATGCCGGCGCCATGCCGTGCCATGCCATTCCATGCCATTCCATGCCATTCCATGCCATTCCATGCCACTCAATGCGGTGCCATGCCGTGCCATGCCGGTGCCATGCCGTGCCATGCCGGTGCCATGCCGTGCCATGCCGGTGCCATGCCGTGCCATGCCGGTGCCATGCCGTGCCATGCCGGTGCCATGCCATTCCATGCCATTCCATGCCATTCCATGCCATTCCATGCCATTCCATGCCATTCCATGCCATTCCATGCCATTCCATGCCATTCCATGCCATTCCATGCCATTCCATGCCATTCCATGCCATTCCATGCCATTCCATGCCATTCCATGCCATTCCATGCCATTCCATGCCATTCCATGCCATTCCATGCCATTCCATGCCATTCCATGCCATTCCATGCCATTCCATGCCATTCCATGCCATTCAATGCCGTGCCATGCCGGTGCCATGCCGTGCTATGCCGGTGCCATGCCGGTGCCATGCCGGTGCCATGCCGTGCCATGCCGGTGCCATGCCGTGCCATGCCGTGCCATGCCGGTGCCATGCCGTGCCATGCCGGTGCCATGCCGTGCCATGCCGTGCCATGCCGTGCCATGCCGGTGCCATGCCGGTGCCATGCCGTGCCATGCCGGTGCCATGCCGTGCCATGCCGTGCCATGCCGTGCCATGCCGTGGCCATGCCGGTGCCATGCCATTCCATGTCATTCCATGCCATTCCATGTCATTCCATGCCATTCCATGCCATTCCATGCTATTCCATGCCATTCCATGCCATTCCATGCCATTCCATGCCATTCCATGCCATTCCATGCCATTCCATGCCATTCCATGCCATTCCATGCCATTCCATGCCATTCCATGCCATTCCATGCCATTCCATGCCATTCCATGCCATTCCATGCCATTCCATGCCATTCCATGCCATTCCATGCCATTCCATGCCATTCCATGCCATTCCATGCCATTCCATGCCATTCCATGCCATTCCATGCCATTCCATGCCATTCCATGCCATTCCATGCCATTCCATGCCATTCCATGCCATTCCATGCCATTCCATGCCATTCCATGCCATTCCATGCCATTCCATGCCATTCCATGCCATTCCATGCCATTCCATGCCATTCCATGCCATTCCATGCCATTCCATGCCATTCCATGCCATTCCATGCCATTCCATGCCATTCCATGCCATTCCATGCCATTCCATGCCATTCCATGCCATTCCATGCCATTCCATGCCATTCCATGCCATTCCATGCCATTCCATGCCATTCCATGCCATTCCATGCCATTCCATGCCATTCCATGCCATTCAATGCCATTCCATGCCATTCAATGCCGTGCCATGCCGTGCCATGCCGTGCCATGCGGTGCCATGCCATTCCATGCCATTCCATGCCGTGCCATGCGGTGCCATGCCATTCCATGCCATTCCATGCCATTCCATGCCATTCCATGCCATTCCATGCCATTCCATGCCATTCCATGCCATTCCATGCCATTCCATGCCATTCCATGCCATTCCATGCCATTCCATGCCATTCAATGCCGTGCCATGCCGGTGCCATGCCGTGCTATGCCGGTGCCATGCCGGTGCCATGCCGGTGCCATGCCGTGCCATGCCGGTGCCATGCCGTGCCATGCCGTGCCATGCCGGTGCCATGCCGTGCCATGCCGGTGCCATGCCGTGCCATGCCGTGCCATGCCGTGCCATGCCGGTGCCATGCCGGTGCCATGCCGTGCCATGCCGGTGCCATGCCGTGCCATGCCGTGCCATGCCGTGCCATGCCGTGCCATGCCGTGCCATGCCGTGCCATGCCGGTGCCATGCCGGTGCCATGCCATTCCATGTCATTCCATGCCATTCCATGTCATTCCATGCCATTCCATGCCATTCCATGCTATTCCATGCCATTCCATGCCATTCCATGCCATTCCATGCCATTCCATGCCATTCCATGCCATTCCATGCCATTCCATGCCATTCCATGCCATTCCATGCCATTCCATGCCATTCCATGCCATTCCATGCCATTCCATGCCATTCCATGCCATTCCATGCCATTCCATGCCATTCCATGCCATTCCATGCCATTCCATGCCATTCCATGCCATTCCATGCCATTCCATGCCATTCCATGCCATTCCATGCCATTCCATGCCATTCCATGCCATTCCATGCCATTCCATGCCATTCCATGCCATTCCATGCCATTCCATGCCATTCCATGCCATTCCATGCCATTCCATGCCATTCCATGCCATTCCATGCCATTCCATGCCATTCCATGCCATTCCATGCCATTCCATGCCATTCCATGCCATTCCATGCCATTCCATGCCATTCCATGCCATTCCATGCCATTCCATGCCATTCCATGCCATTCCATGCCATTCCATGCCATTCCATGCCATTCCATGCCATTCCATGCCATTCCATGCCATTCCATGCCATTCCATGCCATTCCATGCCATTCCATGCCATTCCATGCCATTCCATGCCATTCCATGCCATTCCATGCCATTCCATGCCATTCCATGCCATTCCATGCCATTCCATGCCATTCCATGCCATTCAATGCCGTGCCATGCCGGTGCCATGCCGTGCCATGCCGGTGCCATGCCGTGCCATGCCGTGCCATGCCGTGCCATGCCGGTGCCATGCCGTGCCATGCCGGTGCCATGCCGTGCCATGCCGTGCCATGCCGGCGCCATGCCGTGCCATGCCATTCCATGCCATTCCATGCCATTCCATGCCACTCAATGCGGTGCCATGCCGTGCCATGCCGGTGCCATGCCGTGCCATGCCGGTGCCATGCCGTGCCATGCCGGTGCCATGCCGTGCCATGCCGGTGCCATGCCGTGCCATGCCGGTGCCATGCCGTGCCATGCCGTGCCATGCCGGTGCCATGCCGGTGCCATGCCGGTGCCATGCCATTCCATGTCATTCCATGCCATTCCATGCCATTCCATGCCGTGCCATGCCGGTGCCATGCCGTGCCATGCCGTGCCATGCCGGTGCCATGCCGGTGCCATGCCATTCCATGCCATTCCATGCCATTCCATGCCATTCCATGCCATTCCATGCCATTCCATGCCATTCCATGCCATTCCATGCCATTCCATGCCATTCCATGCCATTCCATGCCATTCCATGCCATTCCATGCCATTCCATGCCATTCCATGCCATTCCATGCCATTCCATGCCATTCCATGCCATTCCATGCCATTCCATGCCATTCCATGCCATTCCATGCCATTCCATGCCATTCCATGCCATTCCATGCCATTCCATGCCATTCCATGCCATTCCATGCCATTCCATGCCATTCCATGCCATTCCATGCCATTCCATGCCATTCCATGCCATTCCATGCCATTCCATGCCATTCCATGCCATTCAATGCCATTCAATGCCATTCAATGCCATTCAATGCCGTGCCATGCGGTGCCATGCCATTCCATGCCATTCCATGCCGTGCCATGCGGTGCCATGCCATTCCATGCCATTCCATGCCATTCCATGCCATTCCATGCCATTCCATGCCATACCATGCCATTCCATGCCATACCATGCCATTCCATGCCATTCCATGCCATTCCATGCCATTCCATGCCATTCCATGCCATTCCATGCCATTCAATGCCATTCCATGCCATTCAATGCCGTGCCATGCCATTCCATGCCATTCCATGCCATTCCATGCCATTCCATGCCATTCCATGCCGTGCCATGCGGTGCCATGCCATTCCATGCCATTCCATGCCATTCCATGCCATTCCATGCCATTCCATGCCATTCCATGCCATTCCATGCCATTCCATGCCATTCCATGCCATTCCATGCCATTCCATGCCATTCCATGCCATTCCATGCCATTCCATGCCATTCCATGCCATTCCATGCCATTCCATGCCATTCCATGCCATTCCATGCCATTCCATGCCATTCCATGCCATTCCATGCCATTCCATGCCATTCCATGCCATTCCATGCCATTCCATGCCATTCCATGCCATTCCATGCCATTCCATGCCATTCCATGCCATTCCATGCCATTCCATGCCATTCCATGCCATTCCATGCCATTCCATGCCATTCCATGCCATTCCATGCCATTCCATGCCATTCCATGCCATTCCATGCCATTCCATGCCATTCCATGCCATTCCATGCCATTCCATGCCATTCCATGCCATTCCATGCCATTCCATGCCATTCCATGCCATTCAATGCCGTGCCATGCCGTGCCATGCCGTGCCATGCCGTGCCATGCCGTGCCATGCCGGTGCCATGCCGTGCCATGCCGTGCCATGCCGTGCCATGCCGTGCCATGCCGTGCCATGCCGTGCCATGCCGTGCCATGCCGTGCCATGCCGTGCCATGCCGTGCCATGCCGTGCCATGCCGTGCCATGCCGTGCCATGCCGTGCCATGCCGTGCCATGCCGGTGCCATGCCGTGCCATGCCAGTGCCATGCCGTGCCATGCCGGTGCCATGCCGTGCCATGCCGGTGCCATGCCGTGCCATGCCGGTGCCATGCCGTGCCATGCCGGTGCCATGCCGTGCAATGCCGGTGCCATGCCGGTGCCATGCCGGTGCCATGCCGGTGCCATGCCGGTGCCATGCCGTGCCATGCCGGTGCCATGCCGTGCCATGCCGGTGCCATGCCGTGCCATGCCGTGCCATGCCGGTGCCATGCCGGTGCCATGCCGTGCCATGCCGGTGCCATGCCGTGCCATGCCGGTGCCATGCCGTGCCATGCCGGTGCCATGCCGTGCAATGCCGGTGCCATGCCGGTGCCATGCCGTGCCATGCCGGTGCCATGCCGTGCCATGCCGTGCCATGCCGGTGCCATGCCGTGCCATGCCGGTGCCATGCCGTGCCATGCCGGTGCCATGCCGTGCCATGCCATTCCATGCCATTCCATGCCATTCCATGCCATTCCATGCCATTCCATGCCATTCCATGCCATTCCATGCCACTCAATGCGGTGCCATGCCGTGCCATGCCGGTGCCATGCCGTGCTATGCCGGTGCCATGCCGGTGCCATGCCGGTGCCATGCCGTGCCATGCCGGTGCCATGCCGTGCCATGCCGTGCCATGCCGGTGCCATGCCGTGCCATGCCGGTGCCATGCCGTGCCATGCCGGTGCCATGCCGTGCCATGCCGGTGCCATACCGTGCCATGCCGGTGCCATGCCGTGCCATGCCGGTGCCATGCCGTGCAATGCCGGTGCCATGCCGGTGCCATGCCGTGCCATGCCGGTGCCATGCCGTGCCATGCCGTGCCATGCCGGTGCCATGCCGTGCCATGCCGGTGCCATGCCGTGCCATGCCGGTGCCATGCCGTGCCATGCCATTCCATGCCATTCCATGCCATTCCATGCCATTCCATGCCATTCCATGCCATTCCATGCCACTCAATGCGGTGCCATGCCGTGCCATGCCGGTGCCATGCCGTGCCATGCCGGTGCCATGCCGTGCCATGCCGGTGCCATGCCGTGCCATGCCGTGCCATGCCGTGCCATGCCGGTGCCATGCCGGTGCTATGCCATTCCATGTCATTCCATGCCATTCCATGCCATTCCATGCCGTGCCATGCCGGTGCCATGCCGTGCCATGCCGTGCCATGCCGGTGCCATGCCGTGCCATGCCGGTGCCATGCCGTGCCATGCCGTGCCATGCCGGTGCCATGCCGGTGCCATGCCATTCCATGCCATTCCATGCCATTCCATGCCATTCCATGCCATTCCATGCCATTCCATGCCATTCCATGCCATTCCATGCCATTCCATGCCATTCCATGCCATTCCATGCCATTCCATGCCATTCCATGCCATTCCATGCCATTCCATGCCATTCCATGCCATTCCATGCCATTCCATGCCATTCCATGCCATTCCATGCCATTCAATGCCATTCCATGCCATTCAATGCCGTGCCATGCCGTGCCATGCCGTGCCATGCGGTGCCATGCCATTCCATGCCATTCCATGCCGTGCCATGCCATTCCATGCCATTCCATGCCGTGCCATGCGGTGCCATGCCATTCCATGCCATTCCATGCCATTCCATGCCATTCCATGCCATTCCATGCCATTCCATGCCATTCCATGCCATTCCATGCCATTCCATGCCATTCCATGCCATTCCATGCCATTCAATGCCGTGCCATGCCGGTGCCATGCCGTGCTATGCCGGTGCCATGCCGGTGCCATGCCGGTGCCATGCCGTGCCATGCCGGTGCCATGCCGTGCCATGCCGTGCCATGCCGGTGCCATGCCGTGCCATGCCGGTGCCATGCCGTGCCATGCCGTGCCATGCCGTGCCATGCCGGTGCCATGCCGGTGCCATGCCGTGCCATGCCGGTGCCATGCCGTGCCATGCCGTGCCATGCCGTGCCATGCCGTGCCATGCCGTGCCATGCCGTGCCATGCCGGTGCCATGCCGGTGCCATGCCATTCCATGTCATTCCATGCCATTCCATGTCATTCCATGCCATTCCATGTCATTCCATGCCATTCCATGCCATTCCATGCTATTCCATGCCATTCCATGCCATTCCATGCCATTCCATGCCATTCCATGCCATTCCATGCCATTCCATGCCATTCCATGCCATTCCATGCCATTCCATGCCATTCCATGCCATTCCATGCCATTCCATGCCATTCCATGCCATTCCATGCCATTCCATGCCATTCCATGCCATTCCATGCCATTCCATGCCATTCCATGCCATTCCATGCCATTCCATGCCATTCCATGCCATTCCATGCCATTCCATGCCATTCCATGCCACTCAATGCGGTGCCATGCCGTGCCATGCGGTGCCATGCCGTGCCATGCCGGTGCCATGCCGTGCCATGCCGGTGCCATGCCGTGCCATGCCGGTGCCATGCCGTGCCATGCCGGTGCCATGCCGTGCCATGCCGGTGCCATGCCGTGCCATGCCGTGCCATGCCGGTGCCATGCCGGTGCCATGCCGGTGCCATGCCATTCCATGTCATTCCATGCCATTCCATGCCATTCCATGCCGTGCCATGCCGGTGCCATGCCGTGCCATGCCGTGCCATGCCGGTGCCATGCCGGTGCCATGCCATTCCATGCCATTCCATGCCATTCCATGCCATTCCATGCCATTCCATGCCATTCCATGCCATTCCATGCCATTCCATGCCATTCCATGCCATTCCATGCCATTCCATGCCATTCCATGCCATTCCATGCCATTCCATGCCATTCCATGCCATTCCATGCCATTCCATGCCATTCCATGCCATTCCATGCCATTCCATGCCATTCCATGCCATTCCATGCCATTCCATGCCATTCCATGCCATTCCATGCCATTCCATGCCATTCCATGCCATTCCATGCCATTCCATGCCATTCCATGCCATTCCATGCCATTCCATGCCATTCCATGCCATTCCATGCCATTCCATGCCATTCCATGCCATTCCATGCCATTCCATGCCATTCCATGCCATTCCATGCCATTCCATGCCATTCCATGCCATTCCATGCCATTCCATGCCATTCCATGCCATTCCATGCCATTCCATGCCATTCAATGCCATTCAATGCCATTCAATGCCATTCAATGCCGTGCCATGCGGTGCCATGCCATTCCATGCCATTCCATGCCGTGCCATGCGGTGCCATGCCATTCCATGCCATTCCATGCCATTCCATGCCATTCCATGCCATTCCATGCCATACCATGCCATTCCATGCCATTCCATGCCATTCCATGCCATTCCATGCCATTCCATGCCATTCCATGCCATTCCATGCCATTCCATGCCATTCCATGCCATTCAATGCCATTCCATGCCATTCAATGCCGTGCCATGCCATTCCATGCCATTCCATGCCATTCCATGCCATTCCATGCCATTCCATGCCGTGCCATGCGGTGCCATGCCATTCCATGCCATTCCATGCCATTCCATGCCATTCCATGCCATTCCATGCCATTCCATGCCATTCCATGCCATTCCATGCCATTCCATGCCATTCCATGCCATTCCATGCCATTCCATGCCATTCCATGCCATTCCATGCCATTCCATGCCATTCCATGCCATTCCATGCCATTCCATGCCATTCCATGCCATTCCATGCCATTCCATGCCATTCCATGCCATTCCATGCCATTCCATGCCATTCCATGCCATTCCATGCCATTCCATGCCATTCCATGCCATTCCATGCCATTCCATGCCATTCCATGCCATTCCATGCCATTCCATGCCATTCCATGCCATTCCATGCCATTCCATGCCATTCCATGCCATTCCATGCCATTCCATGCCATTCCATGCCATTCCATGCCATTCCATGCCATTCCATGCCATTCCATGCCATTCCATGCCATTCCATGCCATTCCATGCCATTCCATGCCATTCCATGCCATTCCATGCCATTCCATGCCATTCCATGCCATTCCATGCCATTCCATGCCATTCCATGCCATTCCATGCCATTCCATGCCATTCCATGCCATTCCATGCCATTCCATGCCATTCCATGCCATTCAATGCCGTGCCATGCCGTGCCATGCCGTGCCATGCCGTGCCATGCCGTGCCATGCCGGTGCCATGCCGTGCCATGCCGTGCCATGCCGTGCCATGCCGTGCCATGCCGTGCCATGCCGTGCCATGCCGTGCCATGCCGTGCCATGCCGTGCCATGCCGTGCCATGCCGTGCCATGCCGTGCCATGCCGTGCCATGCCGGTGCCATGCCGTGCCATGCCAGTGCCATGCCGTGCCATGCCGGTGCCATGCCGTGCCATGCCGGTGCCATGCCGTGCCATGCCGGTGCCATGCCGTGCCATGCCGGTGCCATGCCGTGCAATGCCGGTGCCATGCCGGTGCCATGCCGGTGCCATGCCGGTGCCATGCCGGTGCCATGCCGTGCCATGCCGGTGCCATGCCGTGCCATGCCGGTGCCATGCCGTGCCATGCCGTGCCATGCCGGTGCCATGCCGTGCCATGCCGGTGCCATGCCGGTGCCATGCCGTGCCATGCCGGTGCCATGCCGTGCCATGCCGGTGCCATGCCGTGCCATGCCGGTGCCATGCCGTGCCATGCCGGTGCCATGCCGTGCAATGCCGGTGCCATGCCGGTGCCATGCCGTGCCATGCCGGTGCCATGCCGTGCCATGCCGTGCCATGCCGGTGCCATGCCGTGCCATGCCGGTGCCATGCCGTGCCATGCCGGTGCCATGCCGTGCCATGCCATTCCATGCCATTCCATGCCATTCCATGCCATTCCATGCCATTCCATGCCATTCCATGCCACTCAATGCGGTGCCATGCCGTGCCATGCCGGTGCCATGCCGTGCTATGCCGGTGCCATGCCGGTGCCATGCCGGTGCCATGCCGTGCCATGCCGGTGCCATGCCGTGCCATGCCGTGCCATGCCGGTGCCATGCCGTGCCATGCCGGTGCCATGCCGTGCCATGCCGGTGCCATGCCGTGCCATGCCGGTGCCATACCGTGCCATGCCGGTGCCATGCCGTGCCATGCCGGTGCCATGCCGTGCAATGCCGGTGCCATGCCGGTGCCATGCCGTGCCATGCCGGTGCCATGCCGTGCCATGCCGTGCCATGCCGGTGCCATGCCGTGCCATGCCGGTGCCATGCCGTGCCATGCCGGTGCCATGCCGTGCCATGCCATTCCATGCCATTCCATGCCATTCCATGCCATTCCATGCCATTCCATGCCATTCCATGCCACTCAATGCGGTGCCATGCCGTGCCATGCCGGTGCCATGCCGTGCCATGCCGGTGCCATGCCGTGCCATGCCGGTGCCATGCCGTGCCATGCCGTGCCATGCCGTGCCATGCCGGTGCCATGCCGGTGCCATGCCATTCCATGTCATTCCATGCCATTCCATGCCATTCCATGCCGTGCCATGCCGGTGCCATGCCGTGCCATGCCGTGCCATGCCGGTGCCATGCCGGTGCCATGCCATTCCATGCCATTCCATGCCATTCCATGCCATTCCATGCCATTCCATGCCATTCCATGCCATTCCATGCCATTCCATGCCATTCCATGCCATTCCATGCCATTCCATGCCATTCCATGCCATTCCATGCCATTCCATGCCATTCCATGCCATTCCATGCCATTCCATGCCATTCCATGCCATTCCATGCCATTCCATGCCATTCCATGCCATTCAATGCCATTCCATGCCATTCAATGCCGTGCCATGCCGTGCCATGCCGTGCCATGCGGTGCCATGCCATTCCATGCCATTCCATGCCGTGCCATGCCATTCCATGCCATTCCATGCCGTGCCATGCGGTGCCATGCCATTCCATGCCATTCCATGCCATTCCATGCCATTCCATGCCATTCCATGCCATTCCATGCCATTCCATGCCATTCCATGCCATTCCATGCCATTCAATGCCGTGCCATGCCGGTGCCATGCCGTGCTATGCCGGTGCCATGCCGGTGCCATGCCGGTGCCATGCCGTGCCATGCCGGTGCCATGCCGTGCCATGCCGTGCCATGCCGGTGCCATGCCGTGCCATGCCGGTGCCATGCCGTGCCATGCCGTGCCATGCCGTGCCATGCCGGTGCCATGCCGGTGCCATGCCGTGCCATGCCGGTGCCATGCCGTGCCATGCCGTGCCATGCCGTGCCATGCCGTGCCATGCCGTGCCATGCCGTGCCATGCCGGTGCCATGCCGGTGCCATGCCATTCCATGTCATTCCATGCCATTCCATGTCATTCCATGCCATTCCATGTCATTCCATGCCATTCCATGCCATTCCATGCTATTCCATGCCATTCCATGCCATTCCATGCCATTCCATGCCATTCCATGCCATTCCATGCCATTCCATGCCATTCCATGCCATTCCATGCCATTCCATGCCATTCCATGCCATTCCATGCCATTCCATGCCATTCCATGCCATTCCATGCCATTCCATGCCATTCCATGCCATTCCATGCCATTCCATGCCATTCCATGCCATTCCATGCCATTCCATGCCATTCCATGCCATTCCATGCCATTCCATGCCATTCCATGCCATTCCATGCCATTCCATGCCACTCAATGCGGTGCCATGCCGTGCCATGCCGGTGCCATGCCGTGCCATGCCGGTGCCATGCCGTGCCATGCCGGTGCCATGCCGTGCCATGCCGGTGCCATGCCGTGCCATGCCGGTGCCATGCCGTGCCATGCCGTGCCATGCCGGTGCCATGCCGGTGCCATGCCGGTGCCATGCCATTCCATGTCATTCCATGCCATTCCATGCCATTCCATGCCGTGCCATGCCGGTGCCATGCCGTGCCATGCCGTGCCATGCCGGTGCCATGCCGGTGCCATGCCATTCCATGCCATTCCATGCCATTCCATGCCATTCCATGCCATTCCATGCCATTCCATGCCATTCCATGCCATTCCATGCCATTCCATGCCATTCCATGCCATTCCATGCCATTCCATGCCATTCCATGCCATTCCATGCCATTCCATGCCATTCCATGCCATTCCATGCCATTCCATGCCATTCCATGCCATTCCATGCCATTCCATGCCATTCCATGCCATTCCATGCCATTCCATGCCATTCCATGCCATTCCATGCCATTCCATGCCATTCCATGCCATTCCATGCCATTCCATGCCATTCCATGCCATTCCATGCCATTCCATGCCATTCCATGCCATTCCATGCCATTCCATGCCATTCCATGCCATTCCATGCCATTCCATGCCATTCCATGCCATTCCATGCCATTCCATGCCATTCCATGCCATTCCATGCCATTCCATGCCATTCCATGCCATTCCATGCCATTCCATGCCATTCAATGCCATTCAATGCCATTCAATGCCATTCAATGCCGTGCCATGCCGTGCCATGCCGTGCCATGCCGGTGCCATGCCGTGCCATGCCGTGCCATGCCGTGCCATGCCGTGCCATGCCGTGCCATGCCGTGCCATGCCGTGCCATGCCGTGCCATGCCGTGCCATGCCGTGCCATGCCGTGCCATGCCGTGCCATGCCGGTGCCATGCCGTGCCATGCCAGTGCCATGCCGTGCCATGCCGGTGCCATGCCGTGCCATGCCGGTGCCATGCCGTGCCATGCCGGTGCCATGCCGTGCCATGCCGGTGCCATGCCGTGCAATGCCGGTGCCATGCCGGTGCCATGCCGGTGCCATGCCGTGCCATGCCGGTGCCATGCCGTGCCATGCCGGTGCCATGCCGTGCCATGCCGGTGCCATGCCGTGCCATGCCGTGCCATGCCGGTGCCATGCCGTGCCATGCCGGTGCCATGCCGGTGCCATGCCGTGCCATGCCGGTGCCATGCCGTGCCATGCCGGTGCCATGCCGTGCCATGCCGGTGCCATGCCGTGCCATGCCGGTGCCATGCCGTGCAATGCCGGTGCCATGCCGGTACCATGCCGTGCCATGCCGGTGCCATGCCGTGCCATGCCGTGCCATGCCGGTGCCATGCCGTGCCATGCCGGTGCCATGCCGTGCCATGCCGGTGCCATGCCGTGCCATGCCATTCCATGCCATTCCATGCCATTCCATGCCATTCCATGCCATTCCATGCCATTCCATGCCACTCAATGCGGTGCCATGCCGTGCCATGCCGGTGCCATGCCGTGCTATGCCGGTGCCATGCCGGTGCCATGCCGGTGCCATGCCGTGCCATGCCGGTGCCATGCCGTGCCATGCCGTGCCATGCCGGTGCCATGCCGTGCCATGCCGGTGCCATGCCGTGCCATGCCGGTGCCATGCCGTGCCATGCCGGTGCCATGCCGTGCCATGCCGGTGCCATGCCGTGCAATGCCGGTGCCATGCCGGTGCCATGCCGTGCCATGCCGGTGCCATGCCGTGCCATGCCGTGCCATGCCGGTGCCATGCCGTGCCATGCCGGTGCCATGCCGTGCCATGCCGGTGCCATGCCGTGCCATGCCATTCCATGCCATTCCATGCCATTCCATGCCATTCCATGCCATTCCATGCCATTCCATGCCACTCAATGCGGTGCCATGCCGTGCCATGCCGGTGCCATGCCGTGCCATGCCGGTGCCATGCCGTGCCATGCCGGTGCCATGCCGTGCCATGCCGTGCCATGCCGTGCCATGCCGGTGCCATGCCGGTGCCATGCCATTCCATGTCATTCCATGCCATTCCATGCCATTCCATGCCGTGCCATGCCGGTGCCATGCCGTGCCATGCCGTGCCATGCCGGTGCCATGCCGGTGCCATGCCATTCCATGCCATTCCATGCCATTCCATGCCATTCCATGCCATTCCATGCCATTCCATGCCATTCCATGCCATTCCATGCCATTCCATGCCATTCCATGCCATTCCATGCCATTCCATGCCATTCCATGCCATTCCATGCCATTCCATGCCATTCCATGCCATTCCATGCCATTCCATGCCATTCCATGCCATTCAATGCCATTCCATGCCATTCAATGCCGTGCCATGCCGTGCCATGCCGTGCCATGCGGTGCCATGCCATTCCATGCCATTCCATGCCGTGCCATGCGGTGCCATGCCATTCCATGCCATTCCATGCCATTCCATGCCATTCCATGCCATTCCATGCCATTCCATGCCATTCCATGCCATTCCATGCCATTCCATGCCATTCCATGCCATTCCATGCCATTCCATGCCATTCCATGCCATTCAATGCCATTCAATGCCATTCAATGCCATTCAATGCCATTCAATGCCATTCAATGCCGTGCCATGCCATTCCATGCCGTGCCATGCGGTGCCATGCCATTCCATGCCATTCCATGCCATTCCATGCCATTCCATGCCATTCCATGCCATTCCATGCCATTCCATGCCATTCCATGCCATTCCATGCCATTCCATGCCATTCCATGCCATTCCATGCCGTGCCATGCCGTGCCATGCCGTGCCATGCCGTGCCATGCCGTGCCATGCCGTGCCATGCCGTGCCATGCCGGTGCCATGCCGTGCCATGCCGGTGCCATGCCGTGCCATGCCGTGCCATGCCGGTGCCATGCCGTGCCATGCCGTGCCATGCCGGTGCCATGCCGTGCCATGCCGTGCCATGCCGGTGCCATGCCGGTGCCATGCCGGTGCCATGCCGTGCCATGCCGTGCCATGCCGGTGCCATGCCGTGCCATGCCGTGCCATGCCGGTGCCATGCCGTGCCATGCCGGTGCCATGCCGTGCCATGCCGTGCCATGCCGTGCCATGCCGTGCCATGCCGTGCCATGCCGTGCCATGCCGTGCCATGCCGGTGCCATGCCGGTGCCATGCCGGTGCCATGCCATTCCATGTCATTCCATGCCATTCCATGCCATTCCATGCCGTGCCATGCCGGTGCCATGCCGTGCCATGCCGTGCCATGCCGGTGCCATGCCGGTGCCATGCCATTCCATGCCATTCCATGCCATTCCATGCCATTCCATGCCATTCCATGCCATTCCATGCCATTCCATGCCATTCCATGCCATTCCATGCCATTCCATGCCATTCCATGCCATTCCATGCCATTCCATGCCATTCCATGCCATTCCATGCCATTCCATGCCATTCCATGCCATTCCATGCCATTCCATGCCATTCCATGCCATTCCATGCCATTCCATGCCATTCCATGCCATTCCATGCCATTCCATGCCATTCCATGCCATTCCATGCCATTCCATGCCATTCAATGCCATTCCATGCCATTCAATGCCGTGCCATGCCGTGCCATGCCGTGCCATGCGGTGCCATGCCATTCCATGCCATTCCATGCCGTGCCATGCGGTGCCATGCCATTCCATGCCATTCCATGCCATTCCATGCCATTCCATGCCATTCCATGCCATTCCATGCCATTCCATGCCATTCCATGCCATTCCATGCCATTCCATGCCATTCAATGCCGTGCCATGCCGGTGCCATGCCGTGCTATGCCGGTGCCATGCCGGTGCCATGCCGGTGCCATGCCGTGCCATGCCGGTGCCATGCCGTGCCATGCCGTGCCATGCCGTGCCATGCCGTGCCATGCCGGTGCCATGCCGTGCCATGCCGGTGCCATGCCGTGCCATGCCGTGCCATGCCGTGCCATGCCGGTGCCATGCCGGTGCCATGCCGTGCCATGCCGGTGCCATGCCGTGCCATGCCGTGCCATGCCGTGCCATGCCGTGCCATGCCGTGCCATGCCGTGCCATGCCGTGCCATGCCGTGCCATGCCGGTGCCATGCCGGTGCCATGCCATTCCATGTCATTCCATGCCATTCCATGTCATTCCATGCCATTCCATGTCATTCCATGCCATTCCATGCCATTCCATGCTATTCCATGCCATTCCATGCCATTCCATGCCATTCCATGCCATTCCATGCCATTCCATGCCATTCCATGCCATTCCATGCCATTCCATGCCATTCCATGCCATTCCATGCCATTCCATGCCATTCCATGCCATTCCATGCCATTCCATGCCATTCCATGCCATTCCATGCCATTCCATGCCATTCCATGCCATTCCATGCCATTCCATGCCATTCCATGCCATTCCATGCCATTCCATGCCATTCCATGCCATTCCATGCCATTCCATGCCATTCCATGCCATTCCATGCCATTCCATGCCATTCCATGCCATTCCATGCCATTCCATGCCATTCCATGCCATTCCATGCCATTCCATGCCATTCCATGCCATTCCATGCCATTCCATGCCATTCCATGCCATTCCATGCCATTCCATGCCATTCCATGCCATTCCATGCCATTCCATGCCATTCCATGCCATTCAATGCCGTGCCATGCCGGTGCCATGCCGTGCCATGCCGGTGCCATGCCGTGCCATGCCGTGCCATGCCGTGCCATGCCGGTGCCATGCCGTGCCATGCCGTGCCATGCCGCTGCCATGCCGTGCCATGCCGGTGCCATGCCGTGCCATGCCGGTGCCATGCCGGTGCCATGCCGGTGCCATGCCGTGCCATGCCGTGCCATGCCGGTGCCATGCCGTGCCATGCCGTGCCATGCCGGTGCCATGCCGTGCCATGCCGGTGCCATGCCGTGCCATGCCGGTGCCATGCCGGTGCCATGCCGGTGCCATGCCGGTGCCATGCCGTGCCATGCCGGTGCCATGCCGTGCCATGCCGGTGCCATGCCGTGCCATGCCGGTGCCATGCCGTGCCATGCCGGTGCCATGCCGTGCCATGCCGGTGCCATGCCGTGCCATGCCGGCGCCATGCCGTGCCATGCCATTCCATGCCATTCCATGCCATTCCATGCCACTCAATGCGGTGCCATGCCGTGCCATGCCGGTGCCATGCCGTGCCATGCCGGTGCCATGCCGTGCCATGCCGGTGCCATGCCGTGCCATGCCGGTGCCATGCCGTGCCATGCCGGTGCCATGCCGGTGCCATGCCATTCCATGTCATTCCATGCCATTCCATGCCATTCCATGCCGTGCCATGCCGGTGCCATGCCGTGCCATGCCGTGCCATGCCGGTGCCATGCCGGTGCCATGCCATTCCATGCCATTCCATGCCATTCCATGCCATTCCATGCCATTCCATGCCATTCCATGCCATTCCATGCCATTCCATGCCATTCCATGCCATTCCATGCCATTCCATGCCATTCCATGCCATTCCATGCCATTCCATGCCATTCCATGCCATTCCATGCCATTCCATGCCATTCCATGCCATTCCATGCCATTCCATGCCATTCCATGCCATTCCATGCCATTCCATGCCATTCCATGCCATTCCATGCCATTCCATGCCATTCCATGCCATTCCATGCCATTCCATGCCATTCCATGCCATTCCATGCCATTCCATGCCATTCCATGCCATTCCATGCCATTCCATGCCATTCCATGCCATTCCATGCCATTCCATGCCATTCCATGCCATTCCATGCCATTCCATGCCATTCCATGCCATTCCATGACATTCCATGCCATTCCATGCCATTCCATGCCATTCCATGCCATTCCATGCCATTCCATGCCATTCCATGCCATTCCATGCCATTCCATGCCATTCCATGCCATTCCATGCCATTCCATGCCATTCAATGCCGTGCCATGCCGTGCCATGCCGTGCCATGCCGTGCCATGCCGTGCCATGCCGGTGCCATGCCGTGCCATGCCGTGCCATGCCGTGCCATGCCGGTGCCATGCCGTGCCATGCCGGTGCCATGCCGTGCCATGCCGGTGCCATGCCGTGCCATGCCGGTGCCATGCCGGGCAATGCCGGTGCCATGCCGGTGCCATGCCGTGCCATGCCGGTGCCATGCCGTGCCATGCCGGTGCCATGCCGTGCCATGCCGGTGCCATGCCGTGCCATGCCGGTGCCATGCCGTGCCATGCCGGTGCCATGCCGTGCCATGCCGGTGCCATGCCGTGCCATGCCGTGCCATGCCGTGCCATGCCATTCCATGCCATTCCATGCCATTCCATGCCACTCAATGCGGTGCCATGCCGTGCCATGCCGGTGCCATGCCGTGCCATGCCGGTGCGATGCCATTCCATGCCATTCCATGCCATTCCATGCCATTCCATGCCATTCCATGCCATTCCATGCCATTCCATGCCATTCCATGCCATTCCATGCCATTCCATGCCATTCCATGCCATTCCATGCCATTCCATGCCATTCCATGCCATTCCATGCCATTCCATGCCATTCCATGCCATTCCATGCCATTCCATGCCATTCCATGCCATTCCATGCCATTCCATGCCATTCCATGCCATTCCATGCCATTCCATGCCATTCCATGCCATTCCATGCCATTCCATGCCATTCCATGCCATTCCATGCCATTCCATGCCATTCCATGCCATTCCATGCCATTCCATGCCGTGCCATGCCGTGCCATGCCGTGCCATGCCGTGCCATGCCGTGCCATGCCGGTGCCATGCCGTGCCATGCCGGTGCCATGCCGTGCCATGCCGTGCCATGCCGGTGCCATGCCGTGCCATGCCGGTGCCATGCCGTGCCATGCCGGTGCCATGCCGTGCCATGCCGTGCCATGCCGGTGCCATGCCGTGCCATGCCGGTGCCATGCCGTGCCATGCCGGTGCCATGCCGGTGCCATGCCGGTGCCATGCCGGTGCCATGCCGTGCCATGCCGGTGCCATGCCGTGCCATGCCGGTGCCATGCCGTGCCATGCCGGTGCCATGCCGTGCCATGCCGGTGCCATGCCGTGCCATGCCGGTGCCATGCCGTGCCATGCCGGTGCCATGCCGTGCCATGCCGGTGCCATGCCGTGCCATGCCGGTGCCATGCCGGTGCCATGCCGGTGCCATGCCGGTGCCATGCCGTGCCATGCCGGTGCCATGCCGTGCCATGCCGGTGCCATGCCGTGCCATGCCGGTGCCATGCCGTGCCATGCCGGTGCCATGCCGTGCCATGCCGGTGCCATGCCGTGCCATGCCGGTGCCATGCCGTGCCATGCCGGTGCCATGCCGTGCCATGCCGGTGCCATGCCGTGCCATGCCGGCGCCATGCCGTGCCATGCCATTCCATGCCATTCCATGCCATTCCATGCCATTCCATGCCACTCAATGCGGTGCCATGCCGTGCCATGCCGGTGCCATGCCGTGCCATGCCGGTGCCATGCCGTGCCATGCCGGTGCCATGCCGTGCCATGCCGGTGCCATGCCGTGCCATGCCGGTGCCATGCCATTCCATGCCATTCCATGCCATTCCATGCCATTCCATGCCATTCCATGCCATTCCATGCCATTCCATGCCATTCCATGCCATTCCATGCCATTCCATGCCATTCCATGCCATTCCATGCCATTCCATGCCATTCCATGCCATTCCATGCCATTCCATGCCATTCCATGCCATTCCATGCCATTCCATGCCATTCCATGCCATTCCATGCCATTCCATGCCATTCCATGCCATTCCATGCCATTCCATGCCATTCAATGCCGTGCCATGCCGGTGCCATGCCGTGCTATGCCGGTGCCATGCCGGTGCCATGCCGGTGCCATGCCGTGCCATGCCGGTGCCATGCCGTGCCATGCCGTGCCATGCCGGTGCCATGCCGTGCCATGCCGGTGCCATGCCGTGCCATGCCGTGCCATGCCGTGCCATGCCGGTGCCATGCCGGTGCCATGCCGTGCCATGCCGGTGCCATGCCGTGCCATGCCGTGCCATGCCGTGCCATGCCGTGCCATGCCGTGCCATGCCGTGCCATGCCGGTGCCATGCCGGTGCCATGCCATTCCATGTCATTCCATGCCATTCCATGTCATTCCATGCCATTCCATGCCATTCCATGCTATTCCATGCCATTCCATGCCATTCCATGCCATTCCATGCCATTCCATGCCATTCCATGCCATTCCATGCCATTCCATGCCATTCCATGCCATTCCATGCCATTCCATGCCATTCCATGCCATTCCATGCCATTCCATGCCATTCCATGCCATTCCATGCCATTCCATGCCATTCCATGCCATTCCATGCCATTCCATGCCATTCCATGCCATTCCATGCCATTCCATGCCATTCCATGCCATTCCATGCCATTCCATGCCATTCCATGCCATTCCATGCCATTCCATGCCATTCCATGCCATTCCATGCCATTCCATGCCATTCCATGCCATTCCATGCCATTCCATGCCATTCCATGCCATTCCATGCCATTCCATGCCATTCCATGCCATTCCATGCCATTCCATGCCATTCCATGCCATTCCATGCCATTCCATGCCATTCCATGCCATTCCATGCCATTCCATGCCATTCCATGCCATTCCATGCCATTCCATGCCATTCCATGCCATTCCATGCCATTCCATGCCATTCCATGCCATTCCATGCCATTCCATGCCATTCCATGCCATTCCATGCCATTCCATGCCATTCCATGCCATTCCATGCCATTCCATGCCATTCCATGCCATTCCATGCCATTCAATGCCATTCCATGCCATTCAATGCCGTGCCATGCCGTGCCATGCCGTGCCATGCGGTGCCATGCCATTCCATGCCATTCCATGCCGTGCCATGCGGTGCCATGCCATTCCATGCCATTCCATGCCATTCCATGCCATTCCATGCCATTCCATGCCATTCCATGCCATTCCATGCCATTCCATGCCATTCCATGCCATTCCATGCCATTCCATGCCATTCCATGCCATTCAATGCCGTGCCATGCCGGTGCCATGCCGTGCTATGCCGGTGCCATGCCGGTGCCATGCCGGTGCCATGCCGTGCCATGCCGGTGCCATGCCGTGCCATGCCGTGCCATGCCGGTGCCATGCCGTGCCATGCCGGTGCCATGCCGTGCCATGCCGTGCCATGCCGTGCCATGCCGGTGCCATGCCGGTGCCATGCCGTGCCATGCCGGTGCCATGCCGTGCCATGCCGTGCCATGCCGTGCCATGCCGTGCCATGCCGTGCCATGCCGTGCCATGCCGGTGCCATGCCGGTGCCATGCCATTCCATGTCATTCCATGCCATTCCATGTCATTCCATGCCATTCCATGCCATTCCATGCTATTCCATGCCATTCCATGCCATTCCATGCCATTCCATGCCATTCCATGCCATTCCATGCCATTCCATGCCATTCCATGCCATTCCATGCCATTCCATGCCATTCCATGCCATTCCATGCCATTCCATGCCATTCCATGCCATTCCATGCCATTCCATGCCATTCCATGCCATTCCATGCCATTCCATGCCATTCCATGCCATTCCATGCCATTCCATGCCATTCCATGCCATTCCATGCCATTCCATGCCATTCCATGCCATTCCATGCCATTCCATGCCATTCCATGCCATTCCATGCCATTCCATGCCATTCCATGCCATTCCATGCCATTCCATGCCATTCCATGCCATTCCATGCCATTCCATGCCATTCCATGCCATTCCATGCCATTCCATGCCATTCCATGCCATTCCATGCCATTCCATGCCATTCCATGCCATTCCATGCCATTCCATGCCATTCCATGCCATTCCATGCCATTCCATGCCATTCCATGCCATTCCATGCCATTCCATGCCATTCCATGCCATTCCATGCCATTCCATGCCATTCCATGCCATTCCATGCCATTCCATGCCATTCCATGCCATTCCATGCCATTCCATGCCATTCCATGCCATTCCATGCCATTCCATGCCATTCCATGCCATTCCATGCCATTCCATGCCATTCCATGCCATTCCATGCCATTCCATGCCATTCCATGCCATTCCATGCCATTCCATGCCATTCCATGCCATTCCATGCCATTCCATGCCATTCCATGCCATTCCATGCCATTCCATGCCATTCCATGCCATTCCATGCCATTCCATGCCATTCCATGCCATTCCATGCCATTCCATGCCATTCCATGCCATTCCATGCCATTCCATGCCATTCCATGCCATTCAATGCCGTGCCATGCCGGTGCCATGCCGTGCCATGCCGGTGCCATGCCGTGCCATGCCGTGCCATGCCGTGCCATGCCGGTGCCATGCCGTGCCATGCCGGTGCCATGCCGTGCCATGCCGGCGCCATGCCGTGCCATGCCATTCCATGCCATTCCATGCCATTCCATGCCACTCAATGCGGTGCCATGCCGTGCCATGCCGGTGCCATGCCGTGCCATGCCGGTGCCATGCCGTGCCATGCCGGTGCCATGCCGTGCCATGCCGGTGCCATGCCGTGCCATGCCGGTGCCATGCCGTGCCATGCCGTGCCATGCCGGTGCCATGCCGGTGCCATGCCGGTGCCATGCCATTCCATGTCATTCCATGCCATTCCATGCCATTCCATGCCGTGCCATGCCGGTGCCATGCCGTGCCATGCCGTGCCATGCCGGTGCCATGCCGGTGCCATGCCATTCCATGCCATTCCATGCCATTCCATGCCATTCCATGCCATTCCATGCCATTCCATGCCATTCCATGCCATTCCATGCCATTCCATGCCATTCCATGCCATTCCATGCCATTCCATGCCATTCCATGCCATTCCATGCCATTCCATGCCATTCCATGCCATTCCATGCCATTCCATGCCATTCCATGCCATTCCATGCCATTCCATGCCATTCCATGCCATTCCATGCCATTCCATGCCATTCCATGCCATTCCATGCCATTCCATGCCATTCCATGCCATTCCATGCCATTCCATGCCATTCCATGCCATTCCATGCCATTCCATGCCATTCCATGCCATTCCATGCCATTCCATGCCATTCCATGCCATTCCATGCCATTCCATGCCATTCCATGCCATTCCATGCCATTCCATGCCATTCAATGCCATTCAATGCCATTCAATGCCATTCAATGCCGTGCCATGCGGTGCCATGCCATTCCATGCCATTCCATGCCGTGCCATGCGGTGCCATGCCATTCCATGCCATTCCATGCCATTCCATGCCATTCCATGCCATTCCATGCCATTCCATGCCATTCCATGCCATTCCATGCCATACCATGCCATTCCATGCCATTCCATGCCATTCCATGCCATTCCATGCCATTCCATGCCATTCCATGCCATTCCATGCCATTCCATGCCATTCAATGCCATTCCATGCCATTCAATGCCGTGCCATGCCATTCCATGCCATTCCATGCCATTCCATGCCATTCCATGCCATTCCATGCCGTGCCATGCGGTGCCATGCCATTCCATGCCATTCCATGCCATTCCATGCCATTCCATGCCATTCCATGCCATTCCATGCCATTCCATGCCATTCCATGCCATTCCATGCCATTCCATGCCATTCCATGCCATTCCATGCCATTCCATGCCATTCCATGCCATTCCATGCCATTCCATGCCATTCCATGCCATTCCATGCCATTCCATGCCATTCCATGCCATTCCATGCCATTCCATGCCATTCCATGCCATTCCATGCCATTCCATGCCATTCCATGCCATTCCATGCCATTCCATGCCATTCCATGCCATTCCATGCCATTCCATGCCATTCCATGCCATTCCATGCCATTCCATGCCATTCCATGCCATTCCATGCCATTCCATGCCATTCCATGCCATTCCATGCCATTCCATGCCATTCCATGCCATTCCATGCCATTCCATGCCATTCAATGCCGTGCCATGCCGTGCCATGCCGTGCCATGCCGTGCCATGCCGTGCCATGCCGGTGCCATGCCGTGCCATGCCGTGCCATGCCGTGCCATGCCGTGCCATGCCGTGCCATGCCGTGCCATGCCGTGCCATGCCGTGCCATGCCGTGCCATGCCGTGCCATGCCGTGCCATGCCGTGCCATGCCGTGCCATGCCGTGCCATGCCGTGCCATGCCGGTGCCATGCCGTGCCATGCCAGTGCCATGCCGTGCCATGCCGGTGCCATGCCGTGCCATGCCGGTGCCATGCCGTGCCATGCCGGTGCCATGCCGTGCCATGCCGGTGCCATGCCGTGCAATGCCGGTGCCATGCCGGTGCCATGCCGGTGCCATGCCGGTGCCATGCCGGTGCCATGCCGTGCCATGCCGGTGCCATGCCGTGCCATGCCGGTGCCATGCCGTGCCATGCCGTGCCATGCCGGTGCCATGCCGTGCCATGCCGGTGCCATGCCGGTGCCATGCCGTGCCATGCCGGTGCCATGCCGTGCCATGCCGGTGCCATGCCGTGCCATGCCGGTGCCATGCCGTGCCATGCCGGTGCCATGCCGTGCAATGCCGGTGCCATGCCGGTGCCATGCCGTGCCATGCCGGTGCCATGCCGTGCCATGCCGTGCCATGCCGGTGCCATGCCGTGCCATGCCGGTGCCATGCCGTGCCATGCCGGTGCCATGCCGTGCCATGCCATTCCATGCCATTCCATGCCATTCCATGCCATTCCATGCCATTCCATGCCATTCCATGCCATTCCATGCCACTCAATGCGGTGCCATGCCGTGCCATGCCGGTGCCATGCCGTGCTATGCCGGTGCCATGCCGGTGCCATGCCGGTGCCATGCCGTGCCATGCCGGTGCCATGCCGTGCCATGCCGTGCCATGCCGGTGCCATGCCGTGCCATGCCGGTGCCATGCCGTGCCATGCCGGTGCCATGCCGTGCCATGCCGGTGCCATACCGTGCCATGCCGGTGCCATGCCGTGCCATGCCGGTGCCATGCCGTGCAATGCCGGTGCCATGCCGGTGCCATGCCGTGCCATGCCGGTGCCATGCCGTGCCATGCCGTGCCATGCCGGTGCCATGCCGTGCCATGCCGGTGCCATGCCGTGCCATGCCGGTGCCATGCCGTGCCATGCCATTCCATGCCATTCCATGCCATTCCATGCCATTCCATGCCATTCCATGCCATTCCATGCCACTCAATGCGGTGCCATGCCGTGCCATGCCGGTGCCATGCCGTGCCATGCCGGTGCCATGCCGTGCCATGCCGGTGCCATGCCGTGCCATGCCGGCGCCATGCCGTGCCATGCCGTGCCATGCCGTGCCATGCCGGTGCCATGCCGGTGCCATGCCATTCCATGTCATTCCATGCCATTCCATGCCATTCCATGCCGTGCCATGCCGGTGCCATGCCGTGCCATGCCGTGCCATGCCGGTGCCATGCCGGTGCCATGCCATTCCATGCCATTCCATGCCATTCCATGCCATTCCATGCCATTCCATGCCATTCCATGCCATTCCATGCCATTCCATGCCATTCAATGCCATTCCATGCCATTCAATGCCGTGCCATGCCATTCCATGCCATTCCATGCCATTCCATGCCATTCCATGCCATTCCATGCCGTGCCATGCGGTGCCATGCCATTCCATGCCATTCCATGCCATTCCATGCCATTCCATGCCATTCCATGCCATTCCATGCCATTCCATGCCATTCCATGCCATTCCATGCCATTCCATGCCATTCCATGCCATTCCATGCCATTCCATGCCATTCCATGCCATTCCATGCCATTCCATGCCATTCCATGCCATTCCATGCCATTCCATGCCATTCCATGCCATTCCATGCCATTCCATGCCATTCCATGCCATTCCATGCCATTCCATGCCATTCCATGCCATTCCATGCCATTCCATGCCATTCCATGCCATTCCATGCCATTCCATGCCATTCCATGCCATTCCATGCCATTCCATGCCATTCCATGCCATTCCATGCCATTCCATGCCATTCCATGCCATTCCATGCCATTCCATGCCATTCCATGCCATTCCATGCCATTCCATGCCATTCCATGCCATTCCATGCCATTCCATGCCATTCCATGCCATTCCATGCCATTCCATGCCATTCCATGCCATTCCATGCCATTCCATGCCATTCCATGCCATTCCATGCCATTCCATGCCATTCCATGCCATTCCATGCCATTCCATGCCATTCCATGCCATTCCATGCCATTCCATGCCATTCCATGCCATTCCATGCCATTCCATGCCATTCCATGCCATTCCATGCCATTCCATGCCATTCAATGCCGTGCCATGCCGTGCCATGCCGTGCCATGCCGTGCCATGCCGTGCCATGCCGGTGCCATGCCGTGCCATGCCGTGCCATGCCGTGCCATGCCGTGCCATGCCGTGCCATGCCGTGCCATGCCGTGCCATGCCGTGCCATGCCGGTGCCATGCCGTGCCATGCCGTGCCATGCCGGTGCCATGCCGTGCCATGCCGGTGCCATGCCGGTGCCATGCCGTGCCATGCCGGTGCCATGCCGTGCCATGCCGGTGCCATGCCGTGCCATGCCGGTGCCATGCCGTGCCATGCCGGTGCCATGCCGTGCAATGCCGGTGCCATGCCGGTGCCATGCCGTGCCATGCCGGTGCCATGCCGTGCCATGCCGTGCCATGCCGGTGCCATGCCGTGCCATGCCGGTGCCATGCCGTGCCATGCCGGTGCCATGCCGTGCCATGCCATTCCATGCCATTCCATGCCATTCCATGCCATTCCATGCCATTCCATGCCATTCCATGCCATTCCATGCCACTCAATGCGGTGCCATGCCGTGCCATGCCGGTGCCATGCCGTGCTATGCCGGTGCCATGCCGGTGCCATGCCGGTGCCATGCCGTGCCATGCCGGTGCCATGCCGTGCCATGCCGTGCCATGCCGGTGCCATGCCGTGCCATGCCGGTGCCATGCCGTGCCATGCCGGTGCCATGCCGTGCCATGCCGGTGCCATACCGTGCCATGCCGGTGCCATGCCGTGCCATGCCGGTGCCATGCCGTGCAATGCCGGTGCCATGCCGGTGCCATGCCGTGCCATGCCGGTGCCATGCCGTGCCATGCCGTGCCATGCCGGTGCCATGCCGTGCCATGCCGGTGCCATGCCGGGCCATGCCGGTGCCATGCCGTGCCATGCCATTCCATGCCATTCCATGCCATTCCATGCCATTCCATGCCATTCCATGCCATTCCATGCCATTCCATGCCACTCAATGCGGTGCCATGCCGTGCCATGCCGGTGCCATGCCGTGCCATGCCGGTGCCATGCCGTGCCATGCCGGTGCCATGCCGTGCCATGCCGTGCCATGCCGTGCCATGCCGGTGCCATGCCGGTGCCATGCCATTCCATGTCATTCCATGCCATTCCATGCCATTCCATGCCGTGCCATGCCGGTGCCATGCCGTGCCATGCCGTGCCATGCCGGTGCCATGCCGGTGCCATGCCATTCCATGCCATTCCATGCCATTCCATGCCATTCCATGCCATTCCATGCCATTCCATGCCATTCCATGCCATTCCATGCCATTCCATGCCATTCCATGCCATTCCATGCCATTCCATGCCATTCCATGCCATTCCATGCCATTCCATGCCATTCCATGCCATTCCATGCCATTCCATGCCATTCCATGCCATTCCATGCCATTCCATGCCATTCAATGCCATTCCATGCCATTCAATGCCGTGCCATGCCGTGCCATGCCGTGCCATGCGGTGCCATGCCATTCCATGCCATTCCATGCCGTGCCATGCCATTCCATGCCATTCCATGCCGTGCCATGCGGTGCCATGCCATTCCATGCCATTCCATGCCATTCCATGCCATTCCATGCCATTCCATGCCATTCCATGCCATTCCATGCCATTCCATGCCATTCCATGCCATTCCATGCCATTCCATGCCATTCAATGCCGTGCCATGCCGGTGCCATGCCGTGCTATGCCGGTGCCATGCCGGTGCCATGCCGGTGCCATGCCGTGCCATGCCGGTGCCATGCCGTGCCATGCCGTGCCATGCCGGTGCCATGCCGTGCCATGCCGGTGCCATGCCGTGCCATGCCGTGCCATGCCGTGCCATGCCGGTGCCATGCCGGTGCCATGCCGTGCCATGCCGGTGCCATGCCGTGCCATGCCGTGCCATGCCGTGCCATGCCGTGCCATGCCGGTGCCATGCCGGTGCCATGCCGTGCCATGCCGGTGCCATGCCGTGCCATGCCGGTGCCATGCCGGTGCCATGCCATTCCATGTCATTCCATGCCATTCCATGTCATTCCATGCCATTCCATGCCATTCCATGCTATTCCATGCCATTCCATGCCATTCCATGCCATTCCATGCCATTCCATGCCATTCCATGCCATTCCATGCCATTCCATGCCATTCCATGCCATTCCATGCCATTCCATGCCATTCCATGCCATTCCATGCCATTCCATGCCATTCCATGCCATTCCATGCCATTCCATGCCATTCCATGCCATTCCATGCCATTCCATGCCATTCCATGCCATTCCATGCCATTCCATGCCATTCCATGCCATTCCATGCCATTCCATGCCATTCCATGCCATTCCATGCCACTCAATGCGGTGCCATGCCGTGCCATGCCGGTGCCATGCCGTGCCATGCCGGTGCCATGCCGTGCCATGCCGGTGCCATGCCGTGCCATGCCGGTGCCATGCCGTGCCATGCCGGTGCCATGCCGTGCCATGCCGGTGCCATGCCGTGCCATGCCGTGCCATGCCGGTGCCATGCCGGTGCCATGCCGGTGCCATGCCATTCCATGTCATTCCATGCCATTCCATGCCATTCCATGCCGTGCCATGCCGGTGCCATGCCGTGCCATGCCGTGCCATGCCGGTGCCATGCCGGTGCCATGCCATTCCATGCCATTCCATGCCATTCCATGCCATTCCATGCCATTCCATGCCATTCCATGCCATTCCATGCCATTCCATGCCATTCCATGCCATTCCATGCCATTCCATGCCATTCCATGCCATTCCATGCCATTCCATGCCATTCCATGCCATTCCATGCCATTCCATGCCATTCCATGCCATTCCATGCCATTCCATGCCATTCCATGCCATTCCATGCCATTCCATGCCATTCCATGCCATTCCATGCCATTCCATGCCATTCCATGCCATTCCATGCCATTCCATGCCATTCCATGCCATTCCATGCCATTCCATGCCATTCCATGCCATTCCATGCCATTCCATGCCATTCCATGCCATTCCATGCCATTCCATGCCATTCCATGCCATTCCATGCCATTCCATGCCATTCCATGCCATTCCATGCCATTCCATGCCATTCCATGCCATTCCATGCCATTCCATGCCATTCAATGCCATTCAATGCCATTCAATGCCATTCAATGCCGTGCCATGCCGTGCCATGCCGTGCCATGCCGGTGCCATGCCGTGCCATGCCGTGCCATGCCGTGCCATGCCGTGCCATGCCGTGCCATGCCGTGCCATGCCGTGCCATGCCGTGCCATGCCGTGCCATGCCGTGCCATGCCGTGCCATGCCGGTGCCATGCCGTGCCATGCCAGTGCCATGCCGTGCCATGCCGGTGCCATGCCGTGCCATGCCGGTGCCATGCCGTGCCATGCCGGTGCCATGCCGTGCCATGCCGGTGCCATGCCGTGCAATGCCGGTGCCATGCCGGTGCCATGCCGGTGCCATGCCGTGCCATGCCGGTGCCATGCCGTGCCATGCCGGTGCCATGCCGTGCCATGCCGGTGCCATGCCGTGCCATGCCGTGCCATGCCGGTGCCATGCCGTGCCATGCCGGTGCCATGCCGGTGCCATGCCGTGCCATGCCGGTGCCATGCCGTGCCATGCCGGTGCCATGCCGTGCCATGCCGGTGCCATGCCGTGCCATGCCGGTGCCATGCCGTGCAATGCCGGTGCCATGCCGGTACCATGCCGTGCCATGCCGGTGCCATGCCGTGCCATGCCGTGCCATGCCGGTGCCATGCCGTGCCATGCCGGTGCCATGCCGTGCCATGCCGGTGCCATGCCGTGCCATGCCATTCCATGCCATTCCATGCCATTCCATGCCATTCCATGCCATTCCATGCCATTCCATGCCATTCCATGCCACTCAATGCGGTGCCATGCCGTGCCATGCCGGTGCCATGCCGTGCTATGCCGGTGCCATGCCGGTGCCATGCCGGTGCCATGCCGTGCCATGCCGGTGCCATGCCGTGCCATGCCGTGCCATGCCGGTGCCATGCCGTGCCATGCCGGTGCCATGCCGTGCCATGCCGGTGCCATGCCGTGCCATGCCGGTGCCATGCCGTGCCATGCCGGTGCCATGCCGTGCCATGCCGGTGCCATGCCGTGCAATGCCGGTGCCATGCCGGTGCCATGCCGTGCCATGCCGGTGCCATGCCGTGCCATGCCGTGCCATGCCGGTGCCATGCCGTGCCATGCCGGTGCCATGCCGTGCCATGCCGGTGCCATGCCGTGCCATGCCATTCCATGCCATTCCATGCCATTCCATGCCATTCCATGCCATTCCATGCCATTCCATGCCATTCCATGCCATTCCATGCCATTCCATGCCATTCAATGCCATTCCATGCCATTCAATGCCGTGCCATGCCGTGCCATGCCGTGCCATGCGGTGCCATGCCATTCCATGCCATTCCATGCCGTGCCATGCGGTGCCATGCCATTCCATGCCATTCCATGCCATTCCATGCCATTCCATGCCATTCCATGCCATTCCATGCCATTCCATGCCATTCCATGCCATTCCATGCCATTCCATGCCATTCCATGCCATTCCATGCCATTCCATGCCATTCCATGCCATTCAATGCCATTCAATGCCATTCAATGCCATTCAATGCCGTGCCATGCGGTGCCATGCCATTCCATGCCATTCCATGCCGTGCCATGCGGTGCCATGCCATTCCATGCCATTCCATGCCATTCCATGCCATTCCATGCCATTCCATGCCATTCCATGCCATTCCATGCCATTCCATGCCATTCCATGCCATTCCATGCCATTCCATGCCATTCCATGCCGTGCCATGCCGTGCCATGCCGTGCCATGCCGTGCCATGCCGTGCCATGCCGTGCCATGCCGTGCCATGCCGGTGCCATGCCGTGCCATGCCGGTGCCATGCCGTGCCATGCCGTGCCATGCCGGTGCCATGCCGTGCCATGCCGTGCCATGCCGGTGCCATGCCGTGCCATGCCGTGCCATGCCGGTGCCATGCCGGTGCCATGCCGGTGCCATGCCGTGCCATGCCGTGCCATGCCGGTGCCATGCCGTGCCATGCCGTGCCATGCCGGTGCCATGCCGTGCCATGCCGGTGCCATGCCGTGCCATGCCGTGCCATGCCGTGCCATGCCGTGCCATGCCGTGCCATGCCGTGCCATGCCGTGCCATGCCGTGCCATGCCGGTGCCATGCCGGTGCCATGCCGGTGCCATGCCATTCCATGTCATTCCATGCCATTCCATGCCATTCCATGCCGTGCCATGCCGGTGCCATGCCGTGCCATGCCGTGCCATGCCGGTGCCATGCCGGTGCCATGCCATTCCATGCCATTCCATGCCATTCCATGCCATTCCATGCCATTCCATGCCATTCCATGCCATTCCATGCCATTCCATGCCATTCCATGCCATTCCATGCCATTCCATGCCATTCCATGCCATTCCATGCCATTCCATGCCATTCCATGCCATTCCATGCCATTCCATGCCATTCCATGCCATTCAATGCCATTCCATGCCATTCAATGCCGTGCCATGCCGTGCCATGCCGTGCCATGCGGTGCCATGCCATTCCATGCCATTCCATGCCGTGCCATGCGGTGCCATGCCATTCCATGCCATTCCATGCCATTCCATGCCATTCCATGCCATTCCATGCCATTCCATGCCATTCCATGCCATTCCATGCCATTCCATGCCATTCCATGCCATTCAATGCCGTGCCATGCCGGTGCCATGCCGTGCTATGCCGGTGCCATGCCGGTGCCATGCCGGTGCCATGCCGTGCCATGCCGGTGCCATGCCGTGCCATGCCGTGCCATGCCGTGCCATGCCGTGCCATGCCGGTGCCATGCCGTGCCATGCCGGTGCCATGCCGTGCCATGCCGTGCCATGCCGTGCCATGCCGGTGCCATGCCGGTGCCATGCCGTGCCATGCCGGTGCCATGCCGTGCCATGCCGTGCCATGCCGTGCCATGCCGTGCCATGCCGTGCCATGCCGTGCCATGCCGGTGCCATGCCGGTGCCATGCCATTCCATGTCATTCCATGCCATTCCATGTCATTCCATGCCATTCCATGTCATTCCATGCCATTCCATGCCATTCCATGCTATTCCATGCCATTCCATGCCATTCCATGCCATTCCATGCCATTCCATGCCATTCCATGCCATTCCATGCCATTCCATGCCATTCCATGCCATTCCATGCCATTCCATGCCATTCCATGCCATTCCATGCCATTCCATGCCATTCCATGCCATTCCATGCCATTCCATGCCATTCCATGCCATTCCATGCCATTCCATGCCATTCCATGCCATTCCATGCCATTCCATGCCATTCCATGCCATTCCATGCCATTCCATGCCATTCCATGCCATTCCATGCCATTCCATGCCATTCCATGCCATTCCATGCCATTCCATGCCATTCCATGCCATTCCATGCCATTCCATGCCATTCCATGCCATTCCATGCCATTCCATGCCATTCCATGCCATTCCATGCCATTCCATGCCATTCCATGCCATTCCATGCCATTCCATGCCATTCCATGCCATTCCATGCCATTCCATGCCATTCCATGCCATTCCATGCCATTCCATGCCATTCCATGCCATTCCATGCCATTCCATGCCATTCAATGCCGTGCCATGCCGGTGCCATGCCGTGCCATGCCGGTGCCATGCCGTGCCATGCCGTGCCATGCCGTGCCATGCCGGTGCCATGCCGTGCCATGCCGTGCCATGCCGCTGCCATGCCGTGCCATGCCGGTGCCATGCCGTGCCATGCCGGTGCCATGCCGGTGCCATGCCGGTGCCATGCCGTGCCATGCCGTGCCATGCCGGTGCCATGCCGTGCCATGCCGTGCCATGCCGGTGCCATGCCGTGCCATGCCGGTGCCATGCCGTGCCATGCCGGTGCCATGCCGGTGCCATGCCGGTGCCATGCCGGTGCCATGCCGTGCCATGCCGGTGCCATGCCGTGCCATGCCGGTGCCATGCCGTGCCATGCCGGTGCCATGCCGTGCCATGCCGGTGCCATGCCGTGCCATGCCGGTGCCATGCCGTGCCATGCCGGCGCCATGCCGTGCCATGCCATTCCATGCCATTCCATGCCATTCCATGCCACTCAATGCGGTGCCATGCCGTGCCATGCCGGTGCCATGCCGTGCCATGCCGGTGCCATGCCGTGCCATGCCGGTGCCATGCCGTGCCATGCCGGTGCCATGCCGTGCCATGCCGTGCCATGCCGGTGCCATGCCGGTGCCATGCCATTCCATGTCATTCCATGCCATTCCATGCCATTCCATGCCGTGCCATGCCGGTGCCATGCCGTGCCATGCCGTGCCATGCCGGTGCCATGCCGGTGCCATGCCATTCCATGCCATTCCATGCCATTCCATGCCATTCCATGCCATTCCATGCCATTCCATGCCATTCCATGCCATTCCATGCCATTCCATGCCATTCCATGCCATTCCATGCCATTCCATGCCATTCCATGCCATTCCATGCCATTCCATGCCATTCCATGCCATTCCATGCCATTCCATGCCATTCCATGCCATTCCATGCCATTCCATGCCATTCCATGCCATTCCATGCCATTCCATGCCATTCCATGCCATTCCATGCCATTCCATGCCATTCCATGCCATTCCATGCCATTCCATGCCATTCCATGCCATTCCATGCCATTCCATGCCATTCCATGCCATTCCATGCCATTCCATGCCATTCCATGCCATTCCATGACATTCCATGCCATTCCATGCCATTCCATGCCATTCCATGCCATTCCATGCCATTCCATGCCATTCCATGCCATTCCATGCCATTCCATGCCATTCCATGCCATTCCATGCCATTCCATGCCATTCAATGCCGTGCCATGCCGTGCCATGCCGTGCCATGCCGTGCCATGCCGTGCCATGCCGGTGCCATGCCGTGCCATGCCGTGCCATGCCGTGCCATGCCGGTGCCATGCCGTGCCATGCCGGTGCCATGCCGTGCCATGCCGGTGCCATGCCGTGCCATGCCGGTGCCATGCCGGGCAATGCCGGTGCCATGCCGGTGCCATGCCGTGCCATGCCGGTGCCATGCCGTGCCATGCCGGTGCCATGCCGTGCCATGCCGGTGCCATGCCGTGCCATGCCGGTGCCATGCCGTGCCATGCCGGTGCCATGCCGTGCCATGCCGGTGCCATGCCGTGCCATGCCGGTGCCATGCCGTGCCATGCCGTGCCATGCCGTGCCATGCCATTCCATGCCATTCCATGCCATTCCATGCCACTCAATGCGGTGCCATGCCGTGCCATGCCGGTGCCATGCCGTGCCATGCCGGTGCGATGCCATTCCATGCCATTCCATGCCATTCCATGCCATTCCATGCCATTCCATGCCATTCCATGCCATTCCATGCCATTCCATGCCATTCCATGCCATTCCATGCCATTCCATGCCATTCCATGCCATTCCATGCCATTCCATGCCATTCCATGCCATTCCATGCCATTCCATGCCATTCCATGCCATTCCATGCCATTCCATGCCATTCCATGCCATTCCATGCCATTCCATGCCATTCCATGCCATTCCATGCCATTCCATGCCATTCCATGCCATTCCATGCCATTCCATGCCATTCCATGCCATTCCATGCCATTCCATGCCATTCCATGCCATTCCATGCCATTCCATGCCATTCCATGCCGTGCCATGCCGTGCCATGCCGTGCCATGCCGTGCCATGCCGTGCCATGCCGGTGCCATGCCGTGCCATGCCGGTGCCATGCCGTGCCATGCCGTGCCATGCCGGTGCCATGCCGTGCCATGCCGGTGCCATGCCGTGCCATGCCGGTGCCATGCCGTGCCATGCCGTGCCATGCCGGTGCCATGCCGTGCCATGCCGGTGCCATGCCGTGCCATGCCGGTGCCATGCCGGTGCCATGCCGGTGCCATGCCGGTGCCATGCCGTGCCATGCCGGTGCCATGCCGTGCCATGCCGGTGCCATGCCGTGCCATGCCGGTGCCATGCCGTGCCATGCCGGTGCCATGCCGTGCCATGCCGGTGCCATGCCGTGCCATGCCGGTGCCATGCCGTGCCATGCCGGTGCCATGCCGTGCCATGCCGGTGCCATGCCGGTGCCATGCCGGTGCCATGCCGGTGCCATGCCGTGCCATGCCGGTGCCATGCCGTGCCATGCCGGTGCCATGCCGTGCCATGCCGGTGCCATGCCGTGCCATGCCGGTGCCATGCCGTGCCATGCCGGTGCCATGCCGTGCCATGCCGGTGCCATGCCGTGCCATGCCGGTGCCATGCCGTGCCATGCCGGTGCCATGCCGTGCCATGCCGGCGCCATGCCGTGCCATGCCATTCCATGCCATTCCATGCCATTCCATGCCATTCCATGCCACTCAATGCGGTGCCATGCCGTGCCATGCCGGTGCCATGCCGTGCCATGCCGGTGCCATGCCGTGCCATGCCGGTGCCATGCCGTGCCATGCCGGTGCCATGCCGTGCCATGCCGGTGCCATGCCATTCCATGCCATTCCATGCCATTCCATGCCATTCCATGCCATTCCATGCCATTCCATGCCATTCCATGCCATTCCATGCCATTCCATGCCATTCCATGCCATTCCATGCCATTCCATGCCATTCCATGCCATTCCATGCCATTCCATGCCATTCCATGCCATTCCATGCCATTCCATGCCATTCAATGCCGTGCCATGCCGGTGCCATGCCGTGCTATGCCGGTGCCATGCCGGTGCCATGCCGGTGCCATGCCGTGCCATGCCGGTGCCATGCCGTGCCATGCCGTGCCATGCCGGTGCCATGCCGTGCCATGCCGGTGCCATGCCGTGCCATGCCGTGCCATGCCGTGCCATGCCGGTGCCATGCCGGTGCCATGCCGTGCCATGCCGGTGCCATGCCGTGCCATGCCGTGCCATGCCGTGCCATGCCGTGCCATGCCGTGCCATGCCGTGCCATGCCGGTGCCATGCCGGTGCCATGCCATTCCATGTCATTCCATGCCATTCCATGTCATTCCATGCCATTCCATGCCATTCCATGCTATTCCATGCCATTCCATGCCATTCCATGCCATTCCATGCCATTCCATGCCATTCCATGCCATTCCATGCCATTCCATGCCATTCCATGCCATTCCATGCCATTCCATGCCATTCCATGCCATTCCATGCCATTCCATGCCATTCCATGCCATTCCATGCCATTCCATGCCATTCCATGCCATTCCATGCCATTCCATGCCATTCCATGCCATTCCATGCCATTCCATGCCATTCCATGCCATTCCATGCCATTCCATGCCATTCCATGCCATTCCATGCCATTCCATGCCATTCCATGCCATTCCATGCCATTCCATGCCATTCCATGCCATTCCATGCCATTCCATGCCATTCCATGCCATTCCATGCCATTCCATGCCATTCCATGCCATTCCATGCCATTCCATGCCATTCCATGCCATTCCATGCCATTCCATGCCATTCCATGCCATTCCATGCCATTCCATGCCATTCCATGCCATTCCATGCCATTCCATGCCATTCCATGCCATTCCATGCCATTCCATGCCATTCCATGCCATTCCATGCCATTCCATGCCATTCCATGCCATTCCATGCCATTCCATGCCATTCCATGCCATTCCATGCCATTCCATGCCATTCAATGCCATTCCATGCCATTCAATGCCGTGCCATGCCGTGCCATGCCGTGCCATGCGGTGCCATGCCATTCCATGCCATTCCATGCCGTGCCATGCGGTGCCATGCCATTCCATGCCATTCCATGCCATTCCATGCCATTCCATGCCATTCCATGCCATTCCATGCCATTCCATGCCATTCCATGCCATTCCATGCCATTCCATGCCATTCCATGCCATTCAATGCCGTGCCATGCCGGTGCCATGCCGTGCTATGCCGGTGCCATGCCGGTGCCATGCCGGTGCCATGCCGTGCCATGCCGGTGCCATGCCGTGCCATGCCGTGCCATGCCGGTGCCATGCCGTGCCATGCCGGTGCCATGCCGTGCCATGCCGTGCCATGCCGTGCCATGCCGGTGCCATGCCGGTGCCATGCCGTGCCATGCCGGTGCCATGCCGTGCCATGCCGTGCCATGCCGTGCCATGCCGTGCCATGCCGTGCCATGCCGTGCCATGCCGGTGCCATGCCGGTGCCATGCCATTCCATGTCATTCCATGCCATTCCATGTCATTCCATGCCATTCCATGCCATTCCATGCTATTCCATGCCATTCCATGCCATTCCATGCCATTCCATGCCATTCCATGCCATTCCATGCCATTCCATGCCATTCCATGCCATTCCATGCCATTCCATGCCATTCCATGCCATTCCATGCCATTCCATGCCATTCCATGCCATTCCATGCCATTCCATGCCATTCCATGCCATTCCATGCCATTCCATGCCATTCCATGCCATTCCATGCCATTCCATGCCATTCCATGCCATTCCATGCCATTCCATGCCATTCCATGCCATTCCATGCCATTCCATGCCATTCCATGCCATTCCATGCCATTCCATGCCATTCCATGCCATTCCATGCCATTCCATGCCATTCCATGCCATTCCATGCCATTCCATGCCATTCCATGCCATTCCATGCCATTCCATGCCATTCCATGCCATTCCATGCCATTCCATGCCATTCCATGCCATTCCATGCCATTCCATGCCATTCCATGCCATTCCATGCCATTCCATGCCATTCCATGCCATTCCATGCCATTCCATGCCATTCCATGCCATTCCATGCCATTCCATGCCATTCCATGCCATTCCATGCCATTCCATGCCATTCCATGCCATTCCATGCCATTCCATGCCATTCCATGCCATTCCATGCCATTCAATGCCGTGCCATGCCGGTGCCATGCCGTGCCATGCCGGTGCCATGCCGTGCCATGCCGTGCCATGCCGTGCCATGCCGGTGCCATGCCGTGCCATGCCGGTGCCATGCCGTGCCATGCCGGCGCCATGCCGTGCCATGCCATTCCATGCCATTCCATGCCATTCCATGCCACTCAATGCGGTGCCATGCCGTGCCATGCCGGTGCCATGCCGTGCCATGCCGGTGCCATGCCGTGCCATGCCGGTGCCATGCCGTGCCATGCCGGTGCCATGCCGTGCCATGCCGGTGCCATGCCGTGCCATGCCGTGCCATGCCGGTGCCATGCCATTCCATGTCATTCCATGCCATTCCATGCCATTCCATGCCGTGCCATGCCGGTGCCATGCCGTGCCATGCCGTGCCATGCCGGTGCCATGCCGGTGCCATGCCATTCCATGCCATTCCATGCCATTCCATGCCATTCCATGCCATTCCATGCCATTCCATGCCATTCCATGCCATTCCATGCCATTCCATGCCATTCCATGCCATTCCATGCCATTCCATGCCATTCCATGCCATTCCATGCCATTCCATGCCATTCCATGCCATTCCATGCCATTCCATGCCATTCCATGCCATTCCATGCCATTCCATGCCATTCCATGCCATTCCATGCCATTCCATGCCATTCCATGCCATTCCATGCCATTCCATGCCATTCCATGCCATTCCATGCCATTCCATGCCATTCCATGCCATTCCATGCCATTCCATGCCATTCCATGCCATTCCATGCCATTCCATGCCATTCCATGCCATTCCATGCCATTCCATGCCATTCCATGCCATTCCATGCCATTCCATGCCATTCCATGCCATTCCATGCCATTCCATGCCATTCCATGCCATTCAATGCCATTCAATGCCATTCAATGCCATTCAATGCCGTGCCATGCGGTGCCATGCCATTCCATGCCATTCCATGCCGTGCCATGCGGTGCCATGCCATTCCATGCCATTCCATGCCATTCCATGCCATTCCATGCCATTCCATGCCATTCCATGCCATTCCATGCCATACCATGCCATTCCATGCCATTCCATGCCATTCCATGCCATTCCATGCCATTCCATGCCATTCCATGCCATTCCATGCCATTCCATGCCATTCAATGCCATTCCATGCCATTCAATGCCGTGCCATGCCATTCCATGCCATTCCATGCCATTCCATGCCATTCCATGCCATTCCATGCCGTGCCATGCGGTGCCATGCCATTCCATGCCATTCCATGCCATTCCATGCCATTCCATGCCATTCCATGCCATTCCATGCCATTCCATGCCATTCCATGCCATTCCATGCCATTCCATGCCATTCCATGCCATTCCATGCCATTCCATGCCATTCCATGCCATTCCATGCCATTCCATGCCATTCCATGCCATTCCATGCCATTCAATGCCGTGCCATGCCGTGCCATGCCGGTGCCATGCCGTGCCATGCCGGTGCCATGCCGTGCCATGCCGTGCCATGCCGTGCCATGCCGGTGCCATGCCGTGCCATGCCGGTGCCATGCCGTGCCATGCCGGCGCCATGCCGTGCCATGCCATTCCATGCCATTCCATGCCATTCCATGCCACTCAATGCGGTGCCATGCCGTGCCATGCCGGTGCCATGCCGTGCCATGCCGGTGCCATGCCGTGCCATGCCGGTGCCATGCCGTGCCATGCCGGTGCCATGCCGTGCCATGCCGGTGCCATGCCGTGCCATGCCGTGCCATGCCGGTGCCATGCCATTCCATGTCATTCCATGCCATTCCATGCCATTCCATGCCGTGCCATGCCGGTGCCATGCCGTGCCATGCCGTGCCATGCCGGTGCCATGCCGGTGCCATGCCATTCCATGCCATTCCATGCCATTCCATGCCATTCCATGCCATTCCATGCCATTCCATGCCATTCCATGCCATTCCATGCCATTCCATGCCATTCCATGCCATTCCATGCCATTCCATGCCATTCCATGCCATTCCATGCCATTCCATGCCATTCCATGCCATTCCATGCCATTCCATGCCATTCCATGCCATTCCATGCCATTCCATGCCATTCCATGCCATTCCATGCCATTCCATGCCATTCCATGCCATTCCATGCCATTCCATGCCATTCCATGCCATTCCATGCCATTCCATGCCATTCCATGCCATTCCATGCCATTCCATGCCATTCCATGCCATTCCATGCCATTCCATGCCATTCCATGCCATTCCATGCCATTCCATGCCATTCCATGCCATTCCATGCCATTCCATGCCATTCCATGCCATTCCATGCCATTCCATGCCATTCAATGCCATTCAATGCCATTCAATGCCATTCAATGCCGTGCCATGCGGTGCCATGCCATTCCATGCCATTCCATGCCGTGCCATGCGGTGCCATGCCATTCCATGCCATTCCATGCCATTCCATGCCATTCCATGCCATTCCATGCCATTCCATGCCATTCCATGCCATACCATGCCATTCCATGCCATTCCATGCCATTCCATGCCATTCCATGCCATTCCATGCCATTCCATGCCATTCCATGCCATTCCATGCCATTCAATGCCATTCCATGCCATTCAATGCCGTGCCATGCCATTCCATGCCATTCCATGCCATTCCATGCCATTCCATGCCATTCCATGCCGTGCCATGCGGTGCCATGCCATTCCATGCCATTCCATGCCATTCCATGCCATTCCATGCCATTCCATGCCATTCCATGCCATTCCATGCCATTCCATGCCATTCCATGCCATTCCATGCCATTCCATGCCATTCCATGCCATTCCATGCCATTCCATGCCATTCCATGCCATTCCATGCCATTCCATGCCATTCCATGCCATTCCATGCCATTCCATGCCATTCCATGCCATTCCATGCCATTCCATGCCATTCCATGCCATTCCATGCCATTCCATGCCATTCCATGCCATTCCATGCCATTCCATGCCATTCCATGCCATTCCATGCCATTCCATGCCATTCCATGCCATTCCATGCCATTCCATGCCATTCCATGCCATTCCATGCCATTCCATGCCATTCCATGCCATTCCATGCCATTCCATGCCATTCCATGCCATTCCATGCCATTCCATGCCATTCAATGCCGTGCCATGCCGTGCCATGCCGTGCCATGCCGTGCCATGCCGTGCCATGCCGGTGCCATGCCGTGCCATGCCGTGCCATGCCGTGCCATGCCGTGCCATGCCGTGCCATGCCGTGCCATGCCGTGCCATGCCGTGCCATGCCGTGCCATGCCGTGCCATGCCGTGCCATGCCGTGCCATGCCGGTGCCATGCCGTGCCATGCCAGTGCCATGCCGTGCCATGCCGGTGCCATGCCGTGCCATGCCGGTGCCATGCCGTGCCATGCCGGTGCCATGCCGTGCCATGCCGGTGCCATGCCGTGCAATGCCGGTGCCATGCCGGTGCCATGCCGGTGCCATGCCGGTGCCATGCCGGTGCCATGCCGTGCCATGCCGGTGCCATGCCGTGCCATGCCGGTGCCATGCCGTGCCATGCCGTGCCATGCCGGTGCCATGCCGTGCCATGCCGGTGCCATGCCGGTGCCATGCCGTGCCATGCCGGTGCCATGCCGTGCCATGCCGGTGCCATGCCGTGCCATGCCGGTGCCATGCCGTGCCATGCCGGTGCCATGCCGTGCAATGCCGGTGCCATGCCGGTGCCATGCCGTGCCATGCCGGTGCCATGCCGTGCCATGCCGTGCCATGCCGGTGCCATGCCGTGCCATGCCGGTGCCATGCCGTGCCATGCCGGTGCCATGCCGTGCCATGCCATTCCATGCCATTCCATGCCATTCCATGCCATTCCATGCCATTCCATGCCATTCCATGCCATTCCATGCCACTCAATGCGGTGCCATGCCGTGCCATGCCGGTGCCATGCCGTGCTATGCCGGTGCCATGCCGGTGCCATGCCGGTGCCATGCCGTGCCATGCCGGTGCCATCCCGTGCCATGCCGTGCCATGCCGGTGCCATGCCGTGCCATGCCGGTGCCATGCCGTGCCATGCCGGTGCCATGCCGTGCCATGCCGGTGCCATACCGTGCCATGCCGGTGCCATGCCGTGCCATGCCGGTGCCATGCCGTGCAATGCCGGTGCCATGCCGGTGCCATGCCGTGCCATGCCGGTGCCATGCCGTGCCATGCCGTGCCATGCCGGTGCCATGCCGTGCCATGCCGGTGCCATGCCGTGCCATGCCGGTGCCATGCCGTGCCATGCCATTCCATGCCATTCCATGCCATTCCATGCCATTCCATGCCATTCCATGCCATTCCATGCCATTCCATGCCACTCAATGCGGTGCCATGCCGTGCCATGCCGGTGCCATGCCGTGCCATGCCGGTGCCATGCCGTGCCATGCCGGTGCCATGCCGTGCCATGCCGTGCCATGCCGTGCCATGCCGGTGCCATGCCGGTGCCATGCCATTCCATGTCATTCCATGCCATTCCATGCCATTCCATGCCGTGCCATGCCGGTGCCATGCCGTGCCATGCCGTGCCATGCCGGTGCCATGCCGGTGCCATGCCATTCCATGCCATTCCATGCCATTCCATGCCATTCCATGCCATTCCATGCCATTCCATGCCATTCCATGCCATTCCATGCCATTCCATGCCATTCCATGCCATTCCATGCCATTCCATGCCATTCCATGCCATTCCATGCCATTCCATGCCATTCCATGCCATTCCATGCCATTCCATGCCATTCCATGCCATTCCATGCCATTCCATGCCATTCCATGCCATTCAATGCCATTCCATGCCATTCAATGCCGTGCCATGCCGTGCCATGCCGTGCCATGCGGTGCCATGCCATTCCATGCCATTCCATGCCGTGCCATGCCATTCCATGCCATTCCATGCCGTGCCATGCGGTGCCATGCCATTCCATGCCATTCCATGCCATTCCATGCCATTCCATGCCATTCCATGCCATTCCATGCCATTCAATGCCGTGCCATGCCGGTGCCATGCCGTGCTATGCCGGTGCCATGCCGGTGCCATGCCGGTGCCATGCCGTGCCATGCCGGTGCCATGCCGTGCCATGCCGTGCCATGCCGGTGCCATGCCGTGCCATGCCGGTGCCATGCCGTGCCATGCCGTGCCATGCCGTGCCATGCCGGTGCCATGCCGGTGCCATGCCGTGCCATGCCGGTGCCATGCCGTGCCATGCCGTGCCATGCCGTGCCATGCCGTGCCATGCCGTGCCATGCCGTGCCATGCCGGTGCCATGCCGGTGCCATGCCATTCCATGTCATTCCATGCCATTCCATGTCATTCCATGCCATTCCATGCCATTCCATGCTATTCCATGCCATTCCATGCCATTCCATGCCATTCCATGCCATTCCATGCCATTCCATGCCATTCCATGCCATTCCATGCCATTCCATGCCATTCCATGCCATTCCATGCCATTCCATGCCATTCCATGCCATTCCATGCCATTCCATGCCATTCCATGCCATTCCATGCCATTCCATGCCATTCCATGCCATTCCATGCCATTCCATGCCATTCCATGCCATTCCATGCCATTCCATGCCATTCCATGCCACTCAATGCGGTGCCATGCCGTGCCATGCCGGTGCCATGCCGTGCCATGCCGGTGCCATGCCGTGCCATGCCGGTGCCATGCCGTGCCATGCCGGTGCCATGCCGTGCCATGCCGGTGCCATGCCGTGCCATGCCGTGCCATGCCGGTGCCATGCCGGTGCCATGCCGGTGCCATGCCATTCCATGTCATTCCATGCCATTCCATGCCATTCCATGCCGTGCCATGCCGGTGCCATGCCGTGCCATGCCGTGCCATGCCGGTGCCATGCCGGTGCCATGCCATTCCATGCCATTCCATGCCATTCCATGCCATTCCATGCCATTCCATGCCATTCCATGCCATTCCATGCCATTCCATGCCATTCCATGCCATTCCATGCCATTCCATGCCATTCCATGCCATTCCATGCCATTCCATGCCATTCCATGCCATTCCATGCCATTCCATGCCATTCCATGCCATTCCATGCCATTCCATGCCATTCCATGCCATTCCATGCCATTCCATGCCATTCCATGCCATTCCATGCCATTCCATGCCATTCCATGCCATTCCATGCCATTCCATGCCATTCCATGCCATTCCATGCCATTCCATGCCATTCCATGCCATTCCATGCCATTCCATGCCATTCCATGCCATTCCATGCCATTCCATGCCATTCCATGCCATTCCATGCCATTCCATGCCATTCAATGCCATTCAATGCCATTCAATGCCATTCAATGCCGTGCCATGCGGTGCCATGCCATTCCATGCCATTCCATGCCGTGCCATGCGGTGCCATGCCATTCCATGCCATTCCATGCCATTCCATGCCATTCCATGCCATTCCATGCCATTCCATGCCATTCCATGCCATACCATGCCATTCCATGCCATTCCATGCCATTCCATGCCATTCCATGCCATTCCATGCCATTCCATGCCATTCCATGCCATTCCATGCCATTCCATGCCATTCAATGCCATTCCATGCCATTCAATGCCGTGCCATGCCATTCCATGCCATTCCATGCCATTCCATGCCATTCCATGCCATTCCATGCCGTGCCATGCGGTGCCATGCCATTCCATGCCATTCCATGCCATTCCATGCCATTCCATGCCATTCCATGCCATTCCATGCCATTCCATGCCATTCCATGCCATTCCATGCCATTCCATGCCATTCCATGCCATTCCATGCCATTCCATGCCATTCCATGCCATTCCATGCCATTCCATGCCATTCCATGCCATTCCATGCCATTCCATGCCATTCCATGCCATTCCATGCCATTCCATGCCATTCCATGCCATTCCATGCCATTCCATGCCATTCCATGCCATTCCATGCCATTCCATGCCATTCCATGCCATTCCATGCCATTCCATGCCATTCCATGCCATTCCATGCCATTCCATGCCATTCCATGCCATTCCATGCCATTCCATGCCATTCCATGCCATTCCATGCCATTCCATGCCATTCCATGCCATTCCATGCCATTCCATGCCATTCCATGCCATTCCATGCCATTCCATGCCATTCCATGCCATTCCATGCCATTCCATGCCATTCCATGCCATTCCATGCCATTCAATGCCGTGCCATGCCGTGCCATGCCGTGCCATGCCGTGCCATGCCGTGCCATGCCGGTGCCATGCCGTGCCATGCCGTGCCATGCCGTGCCATGCCGTGCCATGCCGTGCCATGCCGTGCCATGCCGTGCCATGCCGTGCCATGCCGTGCCATGCCGTGCCATGCCGTGCCATGCCGTGCCATGCCGGTGCCATGCCGTGCCATGCCAGTGCCATGCCGTGCCATGCCGGTGCCATGCCGTGCCATGCCGGTGCCATGCCGTGCCATGCCGGTGCCATGCCGTGCCATGCCGGTGCCATGCCGTGCAATGCCGGTGCCATGCCGGTGCCATGCCGGTGCCATGCCGGTGCCATGCCGGTGCCATGCCGTGCCATGCCGGTGCCATGCCGTGCCATGCCGGTGCCATGCCGTGCCATGCCGGTGCCATGCCGTGCCATGCCGTGCCATGCCGGTGCCATGCCGTGCCATGCCGGTGCCATGCCGGTGCCATGCCGTGCCATGCCGGTGCCATGCCGTGCCATGCCGGTGCCATGCCGTGCCATGCCGGTGCCATGCCGTGCCATGCCGGTGCCATGCCGTGCAATGCCGGTGCCATGCCGGTGCCATGCCGTGCCATGCCGGTGCCATGCCGTGCCATGCCGTGCCATGCCGGTGCCATGCCGTGCCATGCCGGTGCCATGCCGTGCCATGCCGGTGCCATGCCGTGCCATGCCGGTGCCATGCCGTGCCATGCCGGTGCCATGCCGTGCCATGCCATTCCATGCCATTCCATGCCATTCCATGCCATTCCATGCCATTCCATGCCATTCCATGCCATTCCATGCCACTCAATGCGGTGCCATGCCGTGCCATGCCGGTGCCATGCCGTGCTATGCCGGTGCCATGCCGGTGCCATGCCGGTGCCATGCCGTGCCATGCCGGTGCCATGCCGTGCCATGCCGTGCCATGCCGGTGCCATGCCGTGCCATGCCGGTGCCATGCCGTGCCATGCCGGTGCCATGCCGTGCCATGCCGGTGCCATACCGTGCCATGCCGGTGCCATGCCGTGCCATGCCGGTGCCATGCCGTGCAATGCCGGTGCCATGCCGGTGCCATGCCGTGCCATGCCGGTGCCATGCCGTGCCATGCCGTGCCATGCCGGTGCCATGCCGTGCCATGCCGGTGCCATGCCGTGCCATGCCGGTGCCATGCCGTGCCATGCCATTCCATGCCATTCCATGCCATTCCATGCCATTCCATGCCATTCCATGCCATTCCATGCCACTCAATGCGGTGCCATGCCGTGCCATGCCGGTGCCATGCCGTGCCATGCCGGTGCCATGCCGTGCCATGCCGGTGCCATGCCGTGCCATGCCGTGCCATGCCGTGCCATGCCGGTGCCATGCCGGTGCCATGCCATTCCATGTCATTCCATGCCATTCCATGCCATTCCATGCCGTGCCATGCCGGTGCCATGCCGTGCCATGCCGTGCCATGCCGGTGCCATGCCGGTGCCATGCCATTCCATGCCATTCCATGCCATTCCATGCCATTCCATGCCATTCCATGCCATTCCATGCCATTCCATGCCATTCCATGCCATTCCATGCCATTCCATGCCATTCCATGCCATTCCATGCCATTCCATGCCATTCAATGCCATTCCATGCCATTCAATGCCGTGCCATGCCGTGCCATGCCGTGCCATGCGGTGCCATGCCATTCCATGCCATTCCATGCCGTGCCATGCCATTCCATGCCATTCCATGCCGTGCCATGCGGTGCCATGCCATTCCATGCCATTCCATGCCATTCCATGCCATTCCATGCCATTCCATGCCATTCCATGCCATTCCATGCCATTCCATGCCATTCCATGCCATTCCATGCCATTCCATGCCATTCCATGCCATTCCATGCCATTCAATGCCGTGCCATGCCGGTGCCATGCCGTGCTATGCCGGTGCCATGCCGGTGCCATGCCGGTGCCATGCCGTGCCATGCCGGTGCCATGCCGTGCCATGCCGTGCCATGCCGGTGCCATGCCGTGCCATGCCGGTGCCATGCCGTGCCATGCCGTGCCATGCCGTGCCATGCCGGTGCCATGCCGGTGCCATGCCGTGCCATGCCGGTGCCATGCCGTGCCATGCCGTGCCATGCCGTGCCATGCCGTGCCATGCCGTGCCATGCCGTGCCATGCCGGTGCCATGCCGGTGCCATGCCATTCCATGTCATTCCATGCCATTCCATGTCATTCCATGCCATTCCATGCCATTCCATGCTATTCCATGCCATTCCATGCCATTCCATGCCATTCCATGCCATTCCATGCCATTCCATGCCATTCCATGCCATTCCATGCCATTCCATGCCATTCCATGCCATTCCATGCCATTCCATGCCATTCCATGCCATTCCATGCCATTCCATGCCATTCCATGCCATTCCATGCCATTCCATGCCATTCCATGCCATTCCATGCCATTCCATGCCATTCCATGCCATTCCATGCCATTCCATGCCACTCAATGCGGTGCCATGCCGTGCCATGCCGGTGCCATGCCGTGCCATGCCGGTGCCATGCCGTGCCATGCCGGTGCCATGCCGTGCCATGCCGGTGCCATGCCGTGCCATGCCGGTGCCATGCCGTGCCATGCCGTGCCATGCCGGTGCCATGCCGGTGCCATGCCGGTGCCATGCCATTCCATGTCATTCCATGCCATTCCATGCCATTCCATGCCGTGCCATGCCGGTGCCATGCCGTGCCATGCCGTGCCATGCCGGTGCCATGCCGTGCCATGCCGTGCCATGCCGTGCCATGCCGTGCCATGCCGTGCCATGCCGTGCCATGCCGTGCCATGCCGTGCCATGCCGTGCCATGCCGTGCCATGCCGTGCCATGCCGTGCCATGCCGTGCCATGCCGTGCCATGCCGGTGCCATGCCGTGCCATGCCAGTGCCATGCCGTGCCATGCCGGTGCCATGCCGTGCCATGCCGGTGCCATGCCGTGCCATGCCGGTGCCATGCCGTGCCATGCCGGTGCCATGCCGTGCAATGCCGGTGCCATGCCGGTGCCATGCCGGTGCCATGCCGTGCCATGCCGGTGCCATGCCGTGCCATGCCGGTGCCATGCCGTGCCATGCCGGTGCCATGCCGTGCCATGCCGTGCCATGCCGGTGCCATGCCGTGCCATGCCGGTGCCATGCCGGTGCCATGCCGTGCCATGCCGGTGCCATGCCGTGCCATGCCGGTGCCATGCCGTGCCATGCCGGTGCCATGCCGTGCCATGCCGGTGCCATGCCGTGCAATGCCGGTGCCATGCCGTGCAATGCCGGTGCCATGCCGGTACCATGCCGTGCCATGCCGGTGCCATGCCGTGCCATGCCGTGCCATGCCGGTGCCATGCCGTGCCATGCCGGTGCCATGCCGTGCCATGCCATTCCATGCCATTCCATGCCATTCCATGCCATTCCATGCGATTCCATGCCATTCCATGCCATTCCATGCCACTCAATGCGGTGCCATGCCGTGCCATGCCGGTGCCATGCCGTGCTATGCCGGTGCCATGCCGGTGCCATGCCGGTGCCATGCCGTGCCATGCCGGTGCCATGCCGTGCCATGCCGTGCCATGCCGGTGCCATGCCGTGCCATGCCGGTGCCATGCCGTGCCATGCCGGTGCCATGCCGTGCCATGCCGGTGCCATGCCGTGCCATGCCGGTGCCATGCCGTGCCATGCCGGTGCCATGCCGTGCAATGCCGGTGCCATGCCGGTGCCATGCCGTGCCATGCCGGTGCCATGCCGTGCCATGCCGTGCCATGCCGGTGCCATGCCGTGCCATGCCGGTGCCATGCCGTGCCATGCCGGTGCCATGCCGTGCCATGCCATTCCATGCCATTCCATGCCATTCCATGCCATTCCATGCCATTCCATGCCATTCCATGCCACTCAATGCGGTGCCATGCCGTGCCATGCCGGTGCCATGCCGTGCCATGCCGGTGCCATGCCGTGCCATGCCGTGCCATGCCGTGCCATGCCGGTGCCATGCCGGTGCCATGCCATTCCATGTCATTCCATGCCATTCCATGCCATTCCATGCCGTGCCATGCCGGTGCCATGCCGTGCCATGCCGTGCCATGCCGGTGCCATGCCGGTGCCATGCCATTCCATGCCATTCCATGCCATTCCATGCCATTCCATGCCATTCCATGCCATTCCATGCCATTCCATGCCATTCCATGCCATTCCATGCCATTCCATGCCATTCCATGCCATTCCATGCCATTCCATGCCATTCCATGCCATTCCATGCCATTCCATGCCATTCCATGCCATTCCATGCCATTCCATGCCATTCCATGCCATTCCATGCCATTCAATGCCATTCCATGCCATTCAATGCCGTGCCATGCCGTGCCATGCCGTGCCATGCGGTGCCATGCCATTCCATGCCATTCCATGCCGTGCCATGCGGTGCCATGCCATTCCATGCCATTCCATGCCATTCCATGCCATTCCATGCCATTCCATGCCATTCCATGCCATTCCATGCCATTCCATGCCATTCCATGCCATTCAATGCCATTCAATGCCATTCAATGCCATTCAATGCCGTGCCATGCGGTGCCATGCCATTCCATGCCATTCAATGCCGTGCCATGCGGTGCCATGCCATTCCATGCCATTCCATGCCGTGCCATGCGGTGCCATGCCATTCCATGCCATTCCATGCCATTCCATGCCATTCCATGCCATTCTGCCATTCCATGCCATTCCATGCCATTCCATGCCATTCCATGCCATTCCATGCCATTCCATGCCATACCATGCCATTCCATGCCATTCCATGCCATTCCATGCCATTCCATGCCATTCCATGCCATTCCATGCCATTCCATGCCATTCCATGCCATTCAATGCCATTCCATGCCATTCAATGCCGTGCCATGCCATTCCATGCCATTCCATGCCATTCCATGCCATTCCATGCCATTCCATGCCATTCCATGCCATTCCATGCCGTGCCATGCGGTGCCATGCCATTCCATGCCATTCCATGCCATTCCATGCCATTCCATGCCATTCCATGCCATTCCATGCCATTCCATGCCATTCCATGCCATTCCATGCCATTCCATGCCATTCCATGCCATTCCATGCCATTCCATGCCATTCCATGCCATTCCATGCCATTCCATGCCATTCCATGCCATTCCATGCCATTCCATGCCATTCCATGCCATTCCATGCCATTCCATGCCATTCCATGCCATTCCATGCCATTCCATGCCATTCCATGCCATTCCATGCCATTCCATGCCATTCCATGCCATTCCATGCCATTCCATGCCATTCCATGCCATTCCATGCCATTCCATGCCATTCCATGCCATTCCATGCCATTCCATGCCATTCCATGCCATTCCATGCCATTCCATGCCATTCCATGCCATTCCATGCCATTCCATGCCATTCCATGCCATTCCATGCCATTCCATGCCATTCAATGCCGTGCCATGCCGTGCCATGCCGTGCCATGCCGTGCCATGCCGTGCCATGCCGGTGCCATGCCGTGCCATGCCGTGCCATGCCGTGCCATGCCGTGCCATGCCGTGCCATGCCGTGCCATGCCGTGCCATGCCGTGCCATGCCGTGCCATGCCGTGCCATGCCGTGCCATGCCGTGCCATGCCGTGCCATGCCGGTGCCATGCCGTGCCATGCCAGTGCCATGCCGTGCCATGCCGGTGCCATGCCGTGCCATGCCGGTGCCATGCCGTGCCATGCCGGTGCCATGCCGTGCCATGCCGGTGCCATGCCGTGCAATGCCGGTGCCATGCCGGTGCCATGCCGGTGCCATGCCGGTGCCATGCCGGTGCCATGCCGTGCCATGCCGGTGCCATGCCGTGCCATGCCGGTGCCATGCCGTGCCATGCCGGTGCCATGCCGTGCCATGCCGGTGCCATGCCGTGCCATGCCGGTGCCATGCCGTGCAATGCCGGTGCCATGCCGGTGCCATGCCGGTGCCATGCCGGTGCCATGCCGGTGCCATGCCGGTGCCATGCCGTGCCATGCCGGTGCCATGCCGTGCCATGCCGGTGCCATGCCGTGCCATGCCGTGCCATGCCGGTGCCATGCCGTGCCATGCCGGTGCCATGCCGGTGCCATGCCGTGCCATGCCGGTGCCATGCCGTGCCATGCCGGTGCCATGCCGTGCCATGCCGGTGCCATGCCGTGCCATGCCGGTGCCATGCCGTGCAATGCCGGTGCCATGCCGGTGCCATGCCGTGCCATGCCGGTGCCATGCCGTGCCATGCCGTGCCATGCCGTGCCATGCCGTGCCATGCCGTGCCATGCCGTGCCATGCCGGTGCCATGCCGGTGCCATGCCATTCCATGTCATTCCATGCCATTCCATGCCATTCCATGCCGTGCCATGCCGGTGCCATGCCGTGCCATGCCGTGCCATGCCGGTGCCATGCCGGTGCCATGCCATTCCATGCCATTCCATGCCATTCCATGCCATTCCATGCCATTCCATGCCATTCCATGCCATTCCATGCCATTCCATGCCATTCCATGCCATTCCATGCCATTCCATGCCATTCCATGCCATTCCATGCCATTCCATGCCATTCCATGCCATTCCATGCCATTCCATGCCATTCCATGCCATTCCATGCCATTCCATGCCATTCAATGCCATTCCATGCCATTCAATGCCGTGCCATGCCGTGCCATGCCGTGCCATGCGGTGCCATGCCATTCCATGCCATTCCATGCCGTGCCATGCGGTGCCATGCCATTCCATGCCATTCCATGCCATTCCATGCCATTCCATGCCATTCCATGCCATTCCATGCCATTCCATGCCATTCCATGCCATTCCATGCCATTCCATGCCATTCCATGCCATTCCATGCCATTCCATGCCATTCAATGCCATTCAATGCCATTCAATGCCATTCAATGCCGTGCCATGCGGTGCCATGCCATTCCATGCCATTCCATGCCGTGCCATGCGGTGCCATGCCATTCCATGCCATTCCATGCCATTCCATGCCATTCCATGCCATTCCATGCCATTCCATGCCATTCCATGCCATACCATGCCATTCCATGCCATTCCATGCCATTCCATGCCATTCCATGCCATTCCATGCCATTCCATGCCATTCCATGCCATTCCATGCCATTCAATGCCATTCCATGCCATTCAATGCCGTGCCATGCCATTCCATGCCATTCCATGCCATTCCATGCCATTCCATGCCATTCCATGCCATTCCATGCCATTCCATGCCGTGCCATGCGGTGCCATGCCATTCCATGCCATTCCATGCCATTCCATGCCATTCCATGCCATTCCATGCCATTCCATGCCATTCCATGCCATTCCATGCCATTCCATGCCATTCCATGCCATTCCATGCCATTCCATGCCATTCCATGCCATTCCATGCCATTCCATGCCATTCCATGCCATTCCATGCCATTCCATGCCATTCCATGCCATTCCATGCCATTCCATGCCATTCCATGCCATTCCATGCCATTCCATGCCATTCCATGCCATTCCATGCCATTCCATGCCATTCCATGCCATTCCATGCCATTCCATGCCATTCCATGCCATTCCATGCCATTCCATGCCATTCCATGCCATTCCATGCCATTCCATGCCATTCCATGCCATTCCATGCCATTCCATGCCATTCCATGCCATTCCATGCCATTCCATGCCATTCCATGCCATTCCATGCCATTCCATGCCATTCCATGCCATTCCATGCCATTCCATGCCATTCAATGCCGTGCCATGCCGTGCCATGCCGTGCCATGCCGTGCCATGCCGTGCCATGCCGGTGCCATGCCGTGCCATGCCGTGCCATGCCGTGCCATGCCGTGCCATGCCGTGCCATGCCGTGCCATGCCGTGCCATGCCGTGCCATGCCGTGCCATGCCGTGCCATGCCGTGCCATGCCGTGCCATGCCGGTGCCATGCCGTGCCATGCCAGTGCCATGCCGTGCCATGCCGGTGCCATGCCGTGCCATGCCGGTGCCATGCCGTGCCATGCCGGTGCCATGCCGTGCCATGCCGGTGCCATGCCGTGCAATGCCGGTGCCATGCCGGTGCCATGCCGGTGCCATGCCGGTGCCATGCCGGTGCCATGCCGTGCCATGCCGGTGCCATGCCGTGCCATGCCGGTGCCATGCCGTGCCATGCCGGTGCCATGCCGTGCCATGCCGGTGCCATGCCGTGCCATGCCGGTGCCATGCCGTGCAATGCCGGTGCCATGCCGGTGCCATGCCGGTGCCATGCCGGTGCCATGCCGGTGCCATGCCGTGCCATGCCGGTGCCATGCCGTGCCATGCCGGTGCCATGCCGTGCCATGCCGTGCCATGCCGGTGCCATGCCGTGCCATGCCGGTGCCATGCCGGTGCCATGCCGTGCCATGCCGGTGCCATGCCGTGCCATGCCGGTGCCATGCCGTGCCATGCCGGTGCCATGCCGTGCCATGCCGGTGCCATGCCGTGCAATGCCGGTGCCATGCCGGTGCCATGCCGTGCCATGCCGGTGCCATGCCGTGCCATGCCGTGCCATGCCGGTGCCATGCCGTGCCATGCCGGTGCCATGCCGTGCCATGCCGGTGCCATGCCGTGCCATGCCATTCCATGCCATTCCATGCCATTCCATGCCATTCCATGCCATTCCATGCCATTCCATGCCATTCCATGCCACTCAATGCGGTGCCATGCCGTGCCATGCCGGTGCCATGCCGTGCTATGCCGGTGCCATGCCGGTGCCATGCCGGTGCCATGCCGTGCCATGCCGGTGCCATGCCGTGCCATGCCGTGCCATGCCGGTGCCATGCCGTGCCATGCCGGTGCCATGCCGTGCCATGCCGGTGCCATGCCGTGCCATGCCGGTGCCATACCGTGCCATGCCGGTGCCATGCCGTGCCATGCCGGTGCCATGCCGTGCAATGCCGGTGCCATGCCGGTGCCATGCCGTGCCATGCCGGTGCCATGCCGTGCCATGCCGTGCCATGCCGGTGCCATGCCGTGCCATGCCGGTGCCATGCCGTGCCATGCCGGTGCCATGCCGTGCCATGCCATTCCATGCCATTCCATGCCATTCCATGCCATTCCATGCCATTCCATGCCATTCCATGCCACTCAATGCGGTGCCATGCCGTGCCATGCCGGTGCCATGCCGTGCCATGCCGGTGCCATGCCGTGCCATGCCGGTGCCATGCCGTGCCATGCCGTGCCATGCCGTGCCATGCCGGTGCCATGCCGGTGCCATGCCATTCCATGTCATTCCATGCCATTCCATGCCATTCCATGCCGTGCCATGCCGGTGCCATGCCGTGCCATGCCGTGCCATGCCGGTGCCATGCCGGTGCCATGCCATTCCATGCCATTCCATGCCATTCCATGCCATTCCATGCCATTCCATGCCATTCCATGCCATTCCATGCCATTCCATGCCATTCCATGCCATTCCATGCCATTCCATGCCATTCCATGCCATTCCATGCCATTCCATGCCATTCCATGCCATTCCATGCCATTCCATGCCATTCCATGCCATTCCATGCCATTCAATGCCATTCCATGCCATTCAATGCCATTCCATGCCATTCAATGCCGTGCCATGCCGTGCCATGCCGTGCCATGCGGTGCCATGCCATTCCATGCCATTCCATGCCGTGCCATGCGGTGCCATGCCATTCCATGCCATTCCATGCCATTCCATGCCATTCCATGCCATTCCATGCCATTCCATGCCATTCCATGCCATTCCATGCCATTCCATGCCATTCCATGCCATTCCATGCCATTCCATGCCATTCAATGCCGTGCCATGCCGGTGCCATGCCGTGCTATGCCGGTGCCATGCCGGTGCCATGCCGGTGCCATGCCGTGCCATGCCGGTGCCATGCCGTGCCATGCCGTGCCATGCCGGTGCCATGCCGTGCCATGCCGGTGCCATGCCGTGCCATGCCGTGCCATGCCGTGCCATGCCGGTGCCATGCCGGTGCCATGCCGTGCCATGCCGTGCCATGCCGTGCCATGCCGTGCCATGCCGTGCCATGCCGTGCCATGCCGTGCCATGCCGGTGCCATGCCGGTGCCATGCCATTCCATGTCATTCCATGCCATTCCATGTCATTCCATGCCATTCCATGCCATTCCATGCTATTCCATGCCATTCCATGCCATTCCATGCCATTCCATGCCATTCCATGCCATTCCATGCCATTCCATGCCATTCCATGCCATTCCATGCCATTCCATGCCATTCCATGCCATTCCATGCCATTCCATGCCATTCCATGCCATTCCATGCCATTCCATGCCATTCCATGCCATTCCATGCCATTCCATGCCATTCCATGCCATTCCATGCCATTCCATGCCATTCCATGCCATTCCATGCCATTCCATGCCATTCCATGCCATTCCATGCCATTCCATGCCATTCCATGCCATTCCATGCCATTCCATGCCATTCCATGCCATTCCATGCCATTCCATGCCATTCCATGCCATTCCATGCCATTCCATGCCATTCCATGCCATTCCATGCCATTCCATGCCATTCCATGCCATTCCATGCCATTCCATGCCATTCCATGCCATTCCATGCCATTCCATGCCATTCCATGCCATTCCATGCCATTCAATGCCATTCCATGCCATTCAATGCCGTGCCATGCCGTGCCATGCCGTGCCATGCGGTGCCATGCCATTCCATGCCATTCCATGCCGTGCCATGCGGTGCCATGCCATTCCATGCCATTCCATGCCATTCCATGCCATTCCATGCCATTCCATGCCATTCCATGCCATTCCATGCCATTCCATGCCATTCCATGCCATTCCATGCCATTCCATGCCATTCAATGCCGTGCCATGCCGGTGCCATGCCGTGCTATGCCGGTGCCATGCCGGTGCCATGCCGGTGCCATGCCGTGCCATGCCGGTGCCATGCCGTGCCATGCCGGTGCCATGCCGTGCCATGCCGGTGCCATGCCGTGCCATGCCGTGCCATGCCGTGCCATGCCGGTGCCATGCCGGTGCCATGCCGTGCCATGCCGGTGCCATGCCGTGCCATGCCGTGCCATGCCGTGCCATGCCGTGCCATGCCGTGCCATGCCGTGCCATGCCGTGCCATGCCGGTGCCATGCCGGTGCCATGCCATTCCATGTCATTCCATGCCATTCCATGTCATTCCATGCCATTCCATGCCATTCCATGCTATTCCATGCCATTCCATGCCATTCCATGCCATTCCATGCCATTCCATGCCATTCCATGCCATTCCATGCCATTCCATGCCATTCCATGCCATTCCATGCCATTCCATGCCATTCCATGCCATTCCATGCCATTCCATGCCATTCCATGCCATTCCATGCCATTCCATGCCATTCCATGCCATTCCATGCCATTCCATGCCATTCCATGCCATTCCATGCCATTCCATGCCATTCCATGCCATTCCATGCCATTCCATGCCATTCCATGCCATTCCATGCCATTCCATGCCATTCCATGCCATTCCATGCCATTCCATGCCATTCCATGCCATTCCATGCCATTCCATGCCATTCCATGCCATTCCATGCCATTCCATGCCATTCCATGCCATTCCATGCCATTCCATGCCATTCCATGCCATTCCATGCCATTCCATGCCATTCCATGCCATTCCATGCCATTCCATGCCATTCCATGCCATTCCATGCCGTGCCATGCCGTGCCATGCCGTGCCATGCCGTGCCATGCCGTGCCATGCCGTGCCATGCCGTGCCATGCCGTGCCATGCCGTGCCATGCCGGTGCCATGCCGTGCCATGCCGGTGCCATGCCGTGCCATGCCGTGCCATGCCGGTGCCATGCCGTGCCATGCCGTGCCATGCCGGTGCCATGCCGTGCCATGCCGTGCCATGCCGGTGCCATGCCGGTGCCATGCCGGTGCCATGCCGTGCCATGCCGTGCCATGCCGGTGCCATGCCGTGCCATGCCGTGCCATGCCGTGCCATGCCGGTGCCATGCCGTGCCATGCCGGTGCCATGCCGTGCCATGCCGTGCCATGCCGTGCCATGCCGTGCCATGCCGTGCCATGCCGTGCCATGCCGTGCCATGCCGTGCCATGCCGTGCCATGCCGGTGCCATGCCGGTGCCATGCCGGTGCCATGCCATTCCATGTCATTCCATGCCATTCCATGCCATTCCATGCCGTGCCATGCCGGTGCCATGCCGTGCCATGCCGTGCCATGCCGGTGCCATGCCGGTGCCATGCCATTCCATGCCATTCCATGCCATTCCATGCCATTCCATGCCATTCCATGCCATTCCATGCCATTCCATGCCATTCCATGCCATTCCATGCCATTCCATGCCATTCCATGCCATTCCATGCCATTCCATGCCATTCCATGCCATTCCATGCCATTCCATGCCATTCCATGCCATTCCATGCCGTGCCATGCCGTGCCATGCCGTGCCATGCCGTGCCATGCCGTGCCATGCCGTGCCATGCCGTGCCATGCCGTGCCATGCCGTGCCATGCCGGTGCCATGCCGTGCCATGCCGGTGCCATGCCGTGCCATGCCGTGCCATGCCGGTGCCATGCCGTGCCATGCCGTGCCATGCCGTGCCATGCCGGTGCCATGCCGTGCCATGCCGTGCCATGCCGGTGCCATGCCGGTGCCATGCCGGTGCCATGCCGTGCCATGCCGTGCCATGCCGGTGCCATGCCGTGCCATGCCGTGCCATGCCGGTGCCATGCCGTGCCATGCCGGTGCCATGCCGTGCCATGCCGTGCCATGCCGTGCCATGCCGGTGCCATGCCGTGCCATGCCGGTGCCATGCCGTGCCATGCCGGTGCCATGCCGTGCCATGCCATTCCATGCCATTCCATGCCACTCAATGCGGTGCCATGCCGGTGCCATGCCGTGCCATGCCGTTGCCATGCCGTGCCATGCCGTGCCATGCCGTGCCATGCCGTGCCATGCCGGTGCCATGCCGGTGCCATGCCATTCCATGTCATTCCATGCCATTCCATGCCATTCAATGCCGTGCCATGCCGTGCCATGCCGTGCCATGCCGGTGCCATGCCGTGCCATGCCGGTGCCATGCCGTGCCATGCCGGTGCCATGCCGTGCCATGCCGGTGCCATGCCGTGCCATGCCGGTGCCATGCCGTGCCATGCCGGTGCCATGCCGTGCCATGCCGGTGCCATGCCGGTGCCATGCCGTGCCATGCCGGTGCCATGCCGTGCCATGCCGGTGCCATGCCGTGCCATGCCAGTGCCATGCCGTGCAATGCCGGTGCCATGCCGTGCCATGCCGGTGCCATGCCGTGCCATGCCGGTGCCATGCCGGTGCCATGCCGTGCCATGCCGGTGCCATGCCGTGCCATGCCGGTGCCATGCCGTGCCATGCCAGTGCCATGCCGTGCAATGCCGGTGCCATGCCGGTGCCATGCCGTGCCATGCCGGTGCCATGCCGGTGCCATGCCGTGCCATGCCGTGCCATGCCGGTGCCATGCCGTGCCATGCCGTGCCATGCCGGTGCCATGCCGTGCCATGCCGGTGCCATGCCGGTGCCATGCCATTCCATGCCATTCCATGCCATTCCATGCCATTCCATGCCATTCCATGCCATTCCATGCCATTCCATGCCATTCCATGCCATTCCATGCCATTCCATGCCATTCCATGCCATTCCATGCCATTCCATGCCATTCCATGCCATTCCATGCCATTCCATGCCATTCCATGCCATTCAATGCCATTCCATGCCATTCAATGCCGTGCCATGCCGTGCCATGCGGTGCCATGCCATTCCATGCCATTCCATGCCGTGCCATGCGGTGCCATGCCATTCCATGCCATTCCATGCCATTCCATGCCATTCCATGCCATTCCATGCCATTCCATGCCATTCCATGCCATTCCATGCCATTCCATGCCATTCCATGCCATTCCATGCCATTCCATGCCATTCCATGCCATTCCATGCCATTCCATGCCATTCCATGCCATTCCATGCCATTCCATGCCATTCCATGCCATTCCATGCCATTCCATGCCGTTCCATGCCATTCAATGCCATTCCATGCCATTCAATGCCGTGCCATGCCATTCCATGCCATTCCATGCCGTGCCATGCGGTGCCATGCCATTCCATGCCATTCCATGCCATTCCATGCCATTCCATGCCATTCCATGCCATTCCATGCCATTCCATGCCATTCCATGCCATTCCATGCCATTCCATGCCATTCCATGCCATTCCATGCCATTCCATGCCATTCCATGCCATTCCATGCCATTCCATGCCATTCCATGCCATTCCATGCCGTTCCATGCCATTCCATGCCATTCCATGCCATTCCATGCCATTCCATGCCATTCCATGCCATTCCATGCCATTCCATGCCATTCCATGCCATTCCATGCCATTCCATGCCATTCCATGCCATTCCATGCCATTCCATGCCATTCCATGCCATTCCATGCCATTCCATGCCATTCCATGCCATTCCATGCCATTCCATGCCATTCCATGCCATTCCATGCCATTCCATGCCATTCCATGCCATTCCATGCCATTCCATGCCATTCCATGCCATTCCATGCCATTCCATGCCATTCCATGCCATTCCATGCCATTCCATGCCATTCCATGCCATTCCATGCCATTCCATGCCATTCCATGCCATTCCATGCCATTCCATGCCATTCCATGCCATTCCATGCCATTCCATGCCATTCCATGCCATTCCATGCCATTCCATGCCATTCCATGCCATTCCATGCCATTCCATGCCATTCCATGCCATTCAATGCCATTCAATGCCATTCAATGCCATTCAATGCCGTGCCATGCGGTGCCATGCCATTCCATGCCATTCCATGCCGTGCCATGCGGTGCCATGCCATTCCATGCCATTCCATGCCATTCCATGCCATTCCATGCCATTCCATGCCATTCCATGCCATACCATGCCATTCCATGCCATTCCATGCCATTCCATGCCATTCCATGCCATTCCATGCCATTCCATGCCATTCCATGCCATTCCATGCCATTCAATGCCATTCCATGCCATTCAATGCCGTGCCATGCCATTCCATGCCATTCCATGCCATTCCATGCCATTCCATGCCATTCCATGCCATTCCATGCCATTCCATGCCATTCCATGCCATTCCATGCCATTCCATGCCGTGCCATGCGGTGCCATGCCATTCCATGCCATTCCATGCCATTCCATGCCATTCCATGCCATTCCATGCCATTCCATGCCATTCCATGCCATTCCATGCCATTCCATGCCATTCCATGCCATTCCATGCCATTCCATGCCATTCCATGCCATTCCATGCCATTCCATGCCATTCCATGCCATTCCATGCCATTCCATGCCATTCCATGCCATTCCATGCCATTCCATGCCATTCCATGCCATTCCATGCCATTCCATGCCATTCCATGCCATTCCATGCCATTCCATGCCATTCCATGCCATTCCATGCCATTCCATGCCATTCCATGCCATTCCATGCCATTCCATGCCATTCCATGCCATTCCATGCCATTCCATGCCATTCCATGCCATTCCATGCCATTCCATGCCATTCCATGCCATTCCATGCCATTCCATGCCATTCCATGCCATTCCATGCCATTCCATGCCATTCCATGCCATTCAATGCCGTGCCATGCCGTGCCATGCCGTGCCATGCCGTGCCATGCCGTGCCATGCCGTGCCATGCCGTGCCATGCCGTGCCATGCCGTGCCATGCCGTGCCATGCCGTGCCATGCCGTGCCATGCCGTGCCATGCCGTGCCATGCCGTGCCATGCCGTGCCATGCCGGTGCCATGCCGTGCCATGCCAGTGCCATGCCGTGCCATGCCGGTGCCATGCCGTGCCATGCCGGTGCCATGCCGTGCCATGCCGGTGCCATGCCGTGCCATGCCGGTGCCATGCCGTGCAATGCCGGTGCCATGCCGGTGCCATGCCGGTGCCATGCCGGTGCCATGCCGGTGCCATGCCGTGCCATGCCGGTGCCATGCCGTGCCATGCCGGTGCCATGCCGTGCCATGCCGGTGCCATGCCGTGCCATGCCGTGCCATGCCGGTGCCATGCCGTGCCATGCCGGTGCCATGCCGGTGCCATGCCGTGCCATGCCGGTGCCATGCCGTGCCATGCCGGTGCCATGCCGTGCCATGCCGGTGCCATGCCGTGCCATGCCGGTGCCATGCCGTGCAATGCCGGTGCCATGCCGGTGCCATGCCGTGTCATGCCGGTGCCATGCCGTGCCATGCCGTGCCATGCCGGTGCCATGCCGTGCCATGCCGGTGCCATGCCGTGCCATGCCGGTGCCATGCCGTGCCATGCCATTCCATGCCATTCCATGCCATTCCATGCCATTCCATGCCATTCCATGCCATTCCATGCCACTCAATGCGGTGCCATGCCGTGCCATGCCGGTGCCATGCCGTGCCATGCCGGTGCCATGCCGTGCCATGCCGGTGCCATGCCGTGCCATGCCGTGCCATGCCGTGCCATGCCGGTGCCATGCCGGTGCCATGCCATTCCATGTCATTCCATGCCATTCCATGCCATTCCATGCCGTGCCATGCCGGTGCCATGCCGTGCCATGCCGTGCCATGCCGGTGCCATGCCGGTGCCATGCCATTCCATGCCATTCCATGCCATTCCATGCCATTCCATGCCATTCCATGCCATTCCATGCCATTCCATGCCATTCCATGCCATTCCATGCCATTCCATGCCATTCCATGCCATTCCATGCCATTCCATGCCATTCCATGCCATTCCATGCCATTCCATGCCATTCCATGCCATTCCATGCCATTCCATGCCATTCCATGCCATTCCATGCCATTCAATGCCATTCCATGCCATTCAATGCCGTGCCATGCCGTGCCATGCCGTGCCATGCGGTGCCATGCCATTCCATGCCGTGCCATGCGGTGCCATGCCATTCCATGCCATTCCATGCCATTCCATGCCATTCCATGCCATTCCATGCCATTCCATGCCATTCCATGCCATTCCATGCCATTCCATGCCATTCCATGCCATTCCATGCCATTCCATGCCATTCCATGCCATTCCATGCCATTCCATGCCATTCCATGCCATTCCATGCCATTCAATGCCGTGCCATGACGGTGCCATGCCGTGCTATGCCGGTGCCATGCCGGTGCCATGCCGGTGCCATGCCGTGCCATGCCGGTGCCATGCCGTGCCATGCCGTGCCATGCCGGTGCCATGCCGTGCCATGCCGGTGCCATGCCGTGCCATGCCGTGCCATGCCGTGCCATGCCGGTGCCATGCCGGTGCCATGCCGTGCCATGCCGGTGCCATGCCGTGCCATGCCGTGCCATGCCGTGCCATGCCGTGCCATGCCGTGCCATGCCGTGCCATGCCGGTGCCATGCCGGTGCCATGCCATTCCATGTCATTCCATGCCATTCCATGTCATTCCATGCCATTCCATGTCATTCCATGCCATTCCATGCCATTCCATGCTATTCCATGCCATTCCATGCCATTCCATGCCATTCCATGCCATTCCATGCCATTCCATGCCATTCCATGCCATTCCATGCCATTCCATGCCATTCCATGCCATTCCATGCCATTCCATGCCATTCCATGCCATTCCATGCCATTCCATGCCATTCCATGCCATTCCATGCCATTCCATGCCATTCCATGCCATTCCATGCCATTCCATGCCATTCCATGCCATTCCATGCCATTCCATGCCATTCCATGCCATTCCATGCCATTCCATGCCATTCCATGCCATTCCATGCCATTCCATGCCATTCAATGCCATTCCATGCCATTCAATGCCGTGCCATGCCGTGCCATGCCGTGCCATGCGGTGCCATGCCATTCCATGCCATTCCATGCCGTGCCATGCGGTGCCATGCCATTCCATGCCATTCCATGCCATTCCATGCCATTCCATGCCATTCCATGCCATTCCATGCCATTCCATGCCATTCCATGCCATTCAATGCCGTGCCATGCCGGTGCCATGCCGTGCTATGCCGGTGCCATGCCGGTGCCATGCCGGTGCCATGCCGTGCCATGCCGGTGCCATGCCGTGCCATGCCGTGCCATGCCGGTGCCATGCCGTGCCATGCCGGTGCCATGCCGTGCCATGCCGGTGCCATGCCGTGCCATGCCGTGCCATGCCGTGCCATGCCGGTGCCATGCCGGTGCCATGCCGTGCCATGCCGGTGCCATGCCGTGCCATGCCGTGCCATGCCGTGCCATGCCGTGCCATGCCGTGCCATGCCGTGCCATGCCGGTGCCATGCCGGTGCCATGCCATTCCATGTCATTCCATGCCATTCCATGTCATTCCATGCCATTCCATGCCATTCCATGCTATTCCATGCCATTCCATGCCATTCCATGCCATTCCATGCCATTCCATGCCATTCCATGCCATTCCATGCCATTCCATGCCATTCCATGCCATTCCATGCCATTCCATGCCATTCCATGCCATTCCATGCCATTCCATGCCATTCCATGCCATTCCATGCCATTCCATGCCATTCCATGCCATTCCATGCCATTCCATGCCATTCCATGCCATTCCATGCCATTCCATGCCATTCCATGCCATTCCATGCCATTCCATGCCATTCCATGCCATTCCATGCCATTCCATGCCATTCCATGCCATTCCATGCCATTCCATGCCATTCCATGCCATTCCATGCCATTCCATGCCATTCCATGCCATTCCATGCCATTCCATGCCATTCCATGCCATTCCATGCCATTCCATGCCATTCCATGCCATTCCATGCCATTCCATGCCATTCCATGCCATTCCATGCCATTCCATGCCATTCCATGCCATTCCATGCCATTCCATGCCATTCCATGCCATTCCATGCCATTCCATGCCATTCCATGCCATTCCATGCCATTCCATGCCATTCCATGCCATTCCATGCCATTCCATGCCATTCCATGCCATTCCATGCCATTCCATGCCATTCCATGCCATTCCATGCCATTCCATGCCATTCCATGCCATTCCATGCCATTCCATGCCATTCCATGCCATTCCATGCCATTCCATGCCATTCCATGCCATTCCATGCCATTCCATGCCATTCCATGCCATTCCATGCCATTCCATGCCATTCCATGCCATTCAATGCCGTGCCATGCCGGTGCCATGCCGTGCCATGCCGGTGCCATGCCGTGCCATGCCGTGCCATGCCGTGCCATGCCGGTGCCATGCCGTGCCATGCCGGTGCCATGCCGTGCCATGCCGGTGCCATGCCGTGCCATGCCGGTGCCATGCCGTGCCATGCCGTGCCATGCCGGTGCCATGCCGTGCCATGCCGTGCCATGCCGGTGCCATGCCGTGCCATGCCGGTGCCATGCCGTGCCATGCCGGTGCCATGCCGTGCCATGCCGGTGCCATGCCGTGCCATGCCGGTGCCATGCCGTGCCATGCCGGTGCCATGCCGTGCCATGCCGGTGCCATGCCGTGCCATGCCGGCGCCATGCCGTGCCATGCCATTCCATGCCATTCCATGCCATTCCATGCCACTCAATGCGGTGCCATGCCGTGCCATGCCGGTGCCATGCCGTGCCATGCCGGTGCCATGCCGTGCCATGCCGGTGCCATGCCGTGCCATGCCGGTGCCATGCCGTGCCATGCCGGTGCCATGCCGTGCCATGCCGTGCCATGCCGGTGCCATGCCGGTGCCATGCCATTCCATGTCATTCCATGCCATTCCATGCCATTCCATGCCGTGCCATGCCGGTGCCATGCCGTGCCATGCCGTGCCATGCCGGTGCCATGCCGGTGCCATGCCATTCCATGCCATTCCATGCCATTCCATGCCATTCCATGCCATTCCATGCCATTCCATGCCATTCCATGCCATTCCATGCCATTCCATGCCATTCCATGCCATTCCATGCCATTCCATGCCATTCCATGCCATTCCATGCCATTCCATGCCATTCCATGCCATTCCATGCCATTCCATGCCATTCCATGCCATTCCATGCCATTCCATGCCATTCCATGCCATTCCATGCCATTCCATGCCATTCCATGCCATTCCATGCCATTCCATGCCATTCCATGCCATTCCATGCCATTCCATGCCATTCCATGCCATTCCATGCCATTCCATGCCATTCCATGCCATTCCATGCCATTCCATGCCATTCCATGCCATTCCATGCCATTCCATGCCATTCCATGCCATTCCATGCCATTCCATGCCATTCCATGGTATTCCATGCCATTCCATGCCATTCCATGACATTCCATGCCATTCCATGCCATTCCATGCCATTCCATGCCATTCCATGCCATTCCATGCCATTCCATGCCATTCCATGCCATTCCATGCCATTCCATGCCATTCAATGCCGTGCCATGCCGTGCCATGCCGTGCCATGCCGTGCCATGCCGTGCCATGCCGTGCCATGCCGTGCCATGCCGTGCCATGCCGTGCCATGCCGGTGCCATGCCGTGCCATGCCGGTGCCATGCCGTGCCATGCCGGTGCCATGCCGTGCCATGCCGGTGCCATGCCGGGCAATGCCGGTGCCATGCCGGTGCCATGCCGTGCCATGCCGGTGCCATGCCGTGCCATGCCGGTGCCATGCCGTGCCATGCCGGTGCCATGCCGGTGCCATGCCGTGCCATGCCGGTGCCATGCCGTGCCATGCCGGTGCCATGCCGTGCCATGCCGTGCCATGCCGGTGCCATGCCGTGCCATGCCGGTGCCATGCCGTGCCATGCCGGTGCCATGCCGTGCCATGCCGGTGCCATGCCGTGCCATGCCGTGCCATGCCGGTGCCATGCCGTGCCATGCCGTGCCATGCCGGTGCCATGCCGTGCCATGCCGGTGCCATGCCGTGCCATGCCGGTGCCATGCCGTGCCATGCCGGTGCCATGCCGGTGCCATGCCGGTGCCATGCCGTGCCATGCCGGTGCCATGCCGTGCCATGCCGGTGCCATGCCGTGCCATGCCGGTGCCATGCCGGTGCCATGCCGTGCCATGCCGGTGCCATGCCGTGCCATGCCGGTGCCATGCCGTGCCATGCCGGTGCCATGCCGTGCCATGCCGTGCCATGCCGGTGCCATGCCGTGCCATGCCGGTGCCATGCCGTGCCATGCCATTCCATGCCATTCCATGCCATTCCATGCCATTCCATGCCACTCAATGCGGTGCCATGCCGTGCCATGCCGGTGCCATGCCGTGCCATGCCGGTGCCATGCCGTGCCATGCCGGTGCCATGCCGTGCCATGCCGGTGCCATGCCGTGCCATGCCGTGCCATGCCGTGCCATGCCGGTGCCATGCCGGTGCCATGCCGGTGCCATGCCATTCCATGTCATTCCATGCCATTCCATGCCATTCCATGCCGTGCCATGCCGGTGCCATGCCGTGCCATGCCGTGCCATGCCATTCCATGCCATTCCATGCCATTCCATGCCATTCCATGCCATTCCATGCCATTCCATGCCATTCCATGCCATTCCATGCCATTCCATGCCATTCCATGCCATTCCATGCCATTCCATGCCATTCCATGCCATTCCATGCCATTCCATGCCATTCCATGCCATTCCATGCCATTCCATGCCATTCCATGCCATTCCATGCCATTCCATGCCATTCCATGCCATTCCATGCCATTCCATGCCATTCCATGCCATTCCATGCCATTCCATGCCATTCCATGCCATTCCATGCCATTCCATGCCATTCCATGCCATTCCATGCCATTCCATGCCATTCCATGCCATTCCATGCCATTCCATGCCATTCCATGCCATTCCATGCCATTCCATGCCATTCCATGCCATTCCATGCCATTCCATGCCATTCCATGCCATTCCATGCCATTCCATGCCATTCCATGCCATTCCATGCCATTCCATGCCATTCCATGCCATTCCATGCCATTCCATGCCATTCCATGCCATTCCATGCCATTCCATGCCATTCCATGCCATTCCATGCCATTCCATGCCATTCCATGCCATTCCATGCCATTCCATGCCATTCCATGCCATTCCATGCCATTCCATGCCATTCCATGCCATTCCATGCCATTCCATGCCATTCCATGCCATTCCATGCCATTCCATGCCATTCCATGCCATTCCATGCCATTCCATGCCATTCCATGCCATTCCATGCCGTGCCATGCCGTGCCATGCCGTGCCATGCCGTGCCATGCCGTGCCATGCCGTGCCATGCCGGTGCCATGCCGTGCCATGCCGGTGCCATGCCGTGCCATGCCGTGCCATGCCGGTGCCATGCCGTGCCATGCCGGTGCCATGCCGTGCCATGCCGGTGCCATGCCGTGCCATGCCGTGCCATGCCGGTGCCATGCCGTGCCATGCCGGTGCCATGCCGTGCCATGCCGGTGCCATGCCGTGCCATGCCGGTGCCATGCCGGTGCCATGCCGGTGCCATGCCGGTGCCATGCCGTGCCATGCCGGTGCCATGCCGTGCCATGCCGGTGCCATGCCGTGCCATGCCGGTGCCATGCCGTGCCATGCCGGTGCCATGCCGGTGCCATGCCGGTGCCATGCCGGTGCCATGCCGTGCCATGCCGGTGCCATGCCGTGCCATGCCGGTGCCATGCCGTGCCATGCCGGTGCCATGCCGTGCCATGCCGGTGCCATGCCGTGCCATGCCGGTGCCATGCCGTGCCATGCCGGTGCCATGCCGTGCCATGCCGGTGCCATGCCGGTGCCATGCCGGTGCCATGCCGGTGCCATGCCGTGCCATGCCGGTGCCATGCCGTGCCATGCCGGTGCCATGCCGTGCCATGCCGGTGCCATGCCGTGCCATGCCGGTGCCATGCCGTGCCATGCCGGTGCCATGCCGTGCCATGCCGGCGCCATGCCGTGCCATGCCATTCCATGCCATTCCATGCCATTCCATGCCATTCCATGCCATTCCATGCCACTCAATGCGGTGCCATGCCGTGCCATGCCGGTGCCATGCCGTGCCATGCCGGTGCCATGCCGTGCCATGCCGGTGCCATGCCGGTGCCATGCCGGTGCCATGCCATTCCATGTCATTCCATGCCATTCCATGCCATTCCATGCCGTGCCATGCCGGTGCCATGCCGTGCCATGCCGTGCCATGCCGGTGCCATGCCGGTGCCATGCCATTCCATGCCATTCCATGCCATTCCATGCCATTCCATGCCATTCCATGCCATTCCATGCCATTCCATGCCATTCCATGCCATTCCATGCCATTCCATGCCATTCCATGCCATTCCATGCCATTCCATGCCATTCCATGCCATTCCATGCCATTCCATGCCATTCCATGCCATTCCATGCCATTCCATGCCATTCCATGCCATTCCATGCCATTCCATGCCATTCCATGCCATTCCATGCCATTCCATGCCATTCCATGCCATTCCATGCCATTCCATGCCATTCCATGCCATTCCATGCCATTCCATGCCATTCCATGCCATTCCATGCCATTCCATGCCATTCCATGCCATTCCATGCCATTCCATGCCATTCCATGCCATTCCATGCCATTCCATGCCATTCCATGCCATTCCATGCCATTCCATGCCATTCCATGCCATTCCATGCCATTCCATGCCATTCCATGCCATTCCATGCCATTCCATGCCATTCCATGCCATTCCATGCCATTCCATGCCATTCCATGCCATTCCATGCCATTCCATGCCATTCCATGCCATTCCATGCCATTCCATGCCATTCCAAGCCATTCCATGCCATTCCATGCCATTCCATGCCATTCCATGCCATTCCATGCCATTCCATGCCATTCCATGCCATTCCATGCCATTCCATGCCATTCCATGCCATTCCATGCCATTCCATGCCATTCCATGCCATTCCATGCCATTCCATGCCATTCCATGCCATTCCATGCCATTCCATGCCATTCCATGCCATTCCATGCCATTCCATGCCATTCCATGCCATTCCATGCCATTCCATGCCATTCCATGCCATTCCATGCCATTCCATGCCATTCCATGCCATTCCATGCCATTCCATGCCATTCCATGCCATTCCATGCCATTCCATGCCATTCAATGCCGTGCCATGCCGTGCCATGCCGTGCCATGCCGTGCCATGCCGTGCCATGCCGGTGCCATGCCGTGCCATGCCGTGCCATGCCGTGCCATGCCGGTGCCATGCCGTGCCATGCCGGTGCCATGCCGTGCCATGCCGGTGCCATGCCGTGCCATGCCGGTGCCATGCCGTGCAATGCCGGTGCCATGCCGGTGCCATGCCGTGCCATGCCGGTGCCATGCCGTGCCATGCCGGTGCCATGCCGTGCCATGCCGGTGCCATGCCGGTGCCATGCCGTGCCATGCCGGTGCCATGCCGTGCCATGCCGGTGCCATGCCGTGCCATGCCGGTGCCATGCCGTGCCATGCCGGTGCCATGCCGTGCCATGCCGGTGCCATGCCGTGCCATGCCGGTGCCATGCCGTGCCATGCCGTGCCATGCCGGTGCCATGCCGTGCCATGCCGTGCCATGCCGGTGCCATGCCGTGCCATGCCGGTGCCATGCCGTGCCATGCCGGTGCCATGCCGTGCCATGCCGGTGCCATGCCGTGCCATGCCGGTGCCATGCCGGTGCCATGCCGGTGCCATGCCGTGCCATGCCGGTGCCATGCCGTGCCATGCCGGTGCCATGCCGGTGCCATGCCGTGCCATGCCGGTGCCATGCCGTGCCATGCCGGTGCCATGCCGTGCCATGCCGGTGCCATGCCGTGCCATGCCGGTGCCATGCCGTGCCATGCCGGTGCCATGCCGTGCCATGCCGGTGCCATGCCGTGCCATGCCGGTGCCATGCCGTGCCATGCCGGTGCCATGCCGTGCCATGCCGTGCCATGCCGGTGCCATGCCGTGCCATGCCATTCCATGCCATTCCATGCCATTCCATGCCATTCCATGCCACTCAATGCGGTGCCATGCCGTGCCATGCCGGTGCCATGCCGTGCCATGCCGGTGCCATGCCGTGCCATGCCGGTGCCATGCCGTGCCATGCCGGTGCCATGCCGTGCCATGCCGGTGCCATGCCGTGCCATGCCGTGCCATGCCGTGCCATGCCGGTGCCATGCCGGTGCCATGCCATTCCATGTCATTCCATGCCATTCCATGCCATTCCATGCCGTGCCATGCCGGTGCCATGCCGTGCCATGCCGTGCCATGCCATTCCATGCCATTCCATGCCATTCCATGCCATTCCATGCCATTCCATGCCATTCCATGCCATTCCATGCCATTCCATGCCATTCCATGCCATTCCATGCCATTCCATGCCATTCCATGCCATTCCATGCCATTCCATGCCATTCCATGCCATTCCATGCCATTCCATGCCATTCCATGCCATTCCATGCCATTCCATGCCATTCCATGCCATTCCATGCCATTCCATGCCATTCCATGCCATTCCATGCCATTCCATGCCATTCCATGCCATTCCATGCCATTCCATGCCATTCCATGCCATTCCATGCCATTCCATGCCATTCCATGCCATTCCATGCCATTCCATGCCATTCCATGCCATTCCATGCCATTCCATGCCATTCCATGCCATTCCATGCCATTCCATGCCATTCCATGCCATTCCATGCCATTCCATGCCATTCCATGCCATTCCATGCCATTCCATGCCATTCCATGCCATTCCATGCCATTCCATGCCATTCCATGCCATTCCATGCCATTCCATGCCATTCCATGCCATTCCATGCCGTGCCATGCCGTGCCATGCCGTGCCATGCCGTGCCATGCCGTGCCATGCCGTGCCATGCCGTGCCATGCCGTGCCATGCCGTGCCATGCCGTGCCATGCCGTGCCATGCCGTGCCATGCCGTGCCATGCCGTGCCATGCCGTGCCATGCCGTGCCATGCCGTGCCATGCCGGTGCCATGCCGTGCCATGCCGGTGCCATGCCGTGCCATGCCGTGCCATGCCGGTGCCATGCCGTGCCATGCCGGTGCCATGCCGTGCCATGCCGGTGCCATGCCGTGCCATGCCGTGCCATGCCGGTGCCATGCCGTGCCATGCCGGTGCCATGCCGTGCCATGCCGGTGCCATGCCGTGCCATGCCGGTGCCATGCCGGTGCCATGCCGGTGCCATGCCGTGCCATGCCGGTGCCATGCCGTGCCATGCCGGTGCCATGCCGTGCCATGCCGGTGCCATGCCGTGCCATGCCGGTGCCATGCCGTGCCATGCCGGTGCCATGCCGGTGCCATGCCGTGCCATGCCGGTGCCATGCCGTGCCATGCCGGTGCCATGCCGTGCCATGCCGGTGCCATGCCGTGCCATGCCGGTGCCATGCCGTGCCATGCCGGTGCCATGCCGTGCCATGCCGGTGCCATGCCGTGCCATGCCGGCGCCATGCCGTGCCATGCCATTCCATGCCATTCCATGCCATTCCATGCCATTCCATGCCACTCAATGCGGTGCCATGCCGTGCCATGCCGGTGCCATGCCGTGCCATGCCGGTGCCATGCCGTGCCATGCCGGTGCCATGCCGTGCCATGCCGGTGCCATGCCGGTGCCATGCCATTCCATGTCATTCCATGCCATTCCATGCCATTCCATGCCGTGCCATGCCGGTGCCATGCCGTGCCATGCCGTGCCATGCCGGTGCCATGCCGGTGCCATGCCATTCCATGCCATTCCATGCCATTCCATGCCATTCCATGCCATTCCATGCCATTCCATGCCATTCCATGCCATTCCATGCCATTCCATGCCATTCCATGCCATTCCATGCCATTCCATGCCATTCCATGCCATTCCATGCCATTCCATGCCATTCCATGCCATTCCATGCCATTCCATGCCATTCCATGCCATTCCATGCCATTCCATGCCATTCCATGCCATTCCATGCCATTCCATGCCATTCCATGCCATTCCATGCCATTCCATGCCATTCCATGCCATTCCATGCCATTCCATGCCATTCCATGCCATTCCATGCCATTCCATGCCATTCCATGCCATTCCATGCCATTCCATGCCATTCCATGCCATTCCATGCCATTCCATGCCATTCCATGCCATTCCATGCCATTCCATGCCATTCCATGCCATTCCATGCCATTCCATGCCATTCCATGCCATTCCATGCCATTCCATGCCATTCCAAGCCATTCCATGCCATTCCATGCCATTCCATGCCATTCCATGCCATTCCATGCCATTCCATGCCATTCCATGCCATTCCATGACATTCCATGCCATTCCATGCCATTCCATGCCATTCCATGCCATTCCATGCCATTCCATGCCATTCCATGCCATTCCATGCCATTCCATGCCATTCCATGCCATTCCATGCCATTCCATGCCATTCCATGCCATTCCATGCCATTCCATGCCATTCCATGCCATTCCATGCCATTCCATGCCATTCCATGCCATTCCATGCCATTCCATGCCATTCCATGCCATTCCATGCCATTCCATGCCATTCCATGCCATTCCATGCCATTCCATGCCATTCCATGCCATTCCATGCCATTCCATGCCATTCAATGCCGTGCCATGCCGTGCCATGCCGTGCCATGCCGGTGCCATGCCGTGCCATGCCGGTGCCATGCCGTGCCATGCCGGTGCCATGCCGTGCCATGCCGGTGCCATGCCGGTGCCATGCCATTCCATGTCATTCCATGCCATTCCATGCCATTCCATGCCGTGCCATGCCGGTGCCATGCCGTGCCATGCCGTGCCATGCCGGTGCCATGCCGGTGCCATGCCATTCCATGCCATTCCATGCCATTCCATGCCATTCCATGCCATTCCATGCCATTCCATGCCATTCCATGCCATTCCATGCCATTCCATGCCATTCCATGCCATTCCATGCCATTCCATGCCATTCCATGCCATTCCATGCCATTCCATGCCATTCCATGCCATTCCATGCCATTCCATGCCATTCCATGCCATTCCATGCCATTCCATGCCATTCCATGCCATTCCATGCCATTCCATGCCATTCCATGCCATTCCATGCCATTCCATGCCATTCCATGCCATTCCATGCCATTCCATGCCATTCCATGCCATTCCATGCCATTCCATGCCATTCCATGCCATTCCATGCCATTCCATGCCATTCCATGCCATTCCATGCCATTCCATGCCATTCCAAGCCATTCCATGCCATTCCATGCCATTCCATGCCATTCCATGCCATTCCATGCCATTCCATGCCATTCCATGACATTCCATGCCATTCCATGCCATTCCATGCCATTCCATGCCATTCCATGCCATTCCATGCCATTCCATGCCATTCCATGCCATTCCATGCCATTCCATGCCATTCCATGCCATTCCATGCCATTCCATGCCATTCCATGCCATTCCATGCCATTCCATGCCATTCCATGCCATTCCATGCCATTCCATGCCATTCCATGCCATTCCATGCCATTCCATGCCATTCCATGCCATTCCATGCCATTCCATGCCATTCCATGCCATTCCATGCCATTCCATGCCATTCCATGCCATTCAATGCCGTGCCATGCCGTGCCATGCCGTGCCATGCCGGTGCCATGCCGTGCCATGCCGGTGCCATGCCGTGCCATGCCGGTGCCATGCCGTGCCATGCCGGTGCCATGCCGTGCCATGCCGGTGCCATGCCGTGCCATGCCGGTGCCATGCCGTGCCATGCCGGCGCCATGCCGTGCCATGCCATTCCATGCCATTCCATGCCATTCCATGCCATTCCATGCCACTCAATGCGGTGCCATGCCGTGCCATGCCGGTGCCATGCCGTGCCATGCCGGTGCCATGCCGTGCCATGCCGGTGCCATGCCGTGCCATGCCGGTGCCATGCCGGTGCCATGCCATTCCATGTCATTCCATGCCATTCCATGCCATTCCATGCCGTGCCATGCCGGTGCCATGCCGTGCCATGCCGTGCCATGCCGGTGCCATGCCGGTGCCATGCCATTCCATGCCATTCCATGCCATTCCATGCCATTCCATGCCATTCCATGCCATTCCATGCCATTCCATGCCATTCCATGCCATTCCATGCCATTCCATGCCATTCCATGCCATTCCATGCCATTCCATGCCATTCCATGCCATTCCATGCCATTCCATGCCATTCCATGCCATTCCATGCCATTCCATGCCATTCCATGCCATTCCATGCCATTCCATGCCATTCCATGCCATTCCATGCCATTCCATGCCATTCCATGCCATTCCATGCCATTCCATGCCATTCCATGCCATTCCATGCCATTCCATGCCATTCCATGCCATTCCATGCCATTCCATGCCATTCCATGCCATTCCATGCCATTCCATGCCATTCCATGCCATTCCATGCCATTCCATGCCATTCCATGCCATTCCATGCCATTCCATGCCATTCCATGCCATTCCATGCCATTCCATGCCATTCCATGCCATTCCATGCCATTCCATGCCATTCCATGCCATTCCATGCCATTCCAAGCCATTCCATGCCATTCCATGCCATTCCATGCCATTCCATGCCATTCCATGCCATTCCATGACATTCCATGCCATTCCATGCCATTCCATGCCATTCCATGCCATTCCATGCCATTCCATGCCATTCCATGCCATTCCATGCCATTCCATGCCATTCCATGCCATTCCATGCCATTCCATGCCATTCCATGCCATTCCATGCCATTCCATGCCATTCCATGCCATTCCATGCCATTCCATGCCATTCCATGCCATTCCATGCCATTCCATGCCATTCCATGCCATTCAATGCCGTGCCATGCCGTGCCATGCCGTGCCATGCCGTGCCATGCCGTGCCATGCCGGTGCCATGCCGTGCCATGCCGTGCCATGCCGTGCCATGCCGGTGCCATGCCGTGCCATGCCGGTGCCATGCCGTGCCATGCCGGTGCCATGCCGTGCCATGCCGGTGCCATGCCGTGCAATGCCGGTGCCATGCCGGTGCCATGCCGTGCCATGCCGGTGCCATGCCGTGCCATGCCGGTGCCATGCCGGTGCCATGCCGTGCCATGCCGGTGCCATGCCGTGCCATGCCGGTGCCATGCCGTGCCATGCCGGTGCCATGCCGGTGCCATGCCGTGCCATGCCGGTGCCATGCCGTGCCATGCCGGTGCCATGCCGTGCCATGCCGGTGCCATGCCGTGCCATGCCGGTGCCATGCCGTGCCATGCCGGTGCCATGCCGTGCCATGCCGTGCCATGCCGGTGCCATGCCGTGCCATGCCGGTGCCATGCCGTGCCATGCCATTCCATGCCATTCCATGCCATTCCATGCCATTCCATGCCACTCAATGCGGTGCCATGCCGTGCCATGCCGGTGCCATGCCGTGCCATGCCGGTGCCATGCCGTGCCATGCCGGTGCCATGCCGTGCCATGCCGTGCCATGCCGTGCCATGCCGGTGCCATGCCGGTGCCATGCCATTCCATGTCATTCCATGCCATTCCATGCCATTCCATGCCGTGCCATGCCGGTGCCATGCCGTGCCATGCCGTGCCATGCCATTCCATGCCATTCCATGCCATTCCATGCCATTCCATGCCATTCCATGCCATTCCATGCCATTCCATGCCATTCCATGCCATTCCATGCCATTCCATGCCATTCCATGCCATTCCATGCCATTCCATGCCATTCCATGCCATTCCATGCCATTCCATGCCATTCCATGCCATTCCATGCCATTCCATGCCATTCCATGCCATTCCATGCCATTCCATGCCATTCCATGCCATTCCATGCCATTCCATGCCATTCCATGCCATTCCATGCCATTCCATGCCATTCCATGCCATTCCATGCCATTCCATGCCATTCCATGCCATTCCATGCCATTCCATGCCATTCCATGCCATTCCATGCCATTCCATGCCATTCCATGCCATTCCATGCCATTCCATGCCATTCCATGCCATTCCATGCCATTCCATGCCATTCCATGCCATTCCATGCCATTCCATGCCATTCCATGCCATTCCATGCCATTCCATGCCATTCCATGCCATTCCATGCCATTCCATGCCATTCCATGCCATTCCATGCCATTCCATGCCATTCCATGCCATTCAATGCCGTGCCATGCCGTGCCATGCCGTGCCATGCCGGTGCCATGCCGGTGCGATGCCATTCCATGCCATTCCATGCCATTCCATGCCATTCCATGCCATTCCATGCCATTCCATGCCATTCCATGCCATTCCATGCCATTCCATGCCATTCCATGCCATTCCATGCCATTCCATGCCATTCCATGCCATTCCATGCCATTCCATGCCATTCCATGCCATTCCATGCCATTCCATGCCATTCCATGCCATTCCATGCCATTCCATGCCATTCCATGCCATTCCATGCCATTCCATGCCATTCCATGCCATTCCATGCCATTCCATGCCATTCCATGCCATTCCATGCCATTCCATGCCATTCCATGCCATTCCATGCCATTCCATGCCATTCCATGCCATTCCATGCCATTCCATGCCATTCCATGCCATTCCATGCCATTCCATGCCATTCTATGCCATTCCATGCCATTCCATGCCATTCCATGCCATTCCATGCCATTCCATGCCATTCCATGCCATTCCATGCCATTCCATGCCATTCCATGCCATTCCATGCCATTCCATGCCATTCCATGCCATTCCATGCCATTCCATGCCATTCCATGCCATTCCATGCCATTCCATGCCATTCCATGCCATTCCATGCCGTGCCATGCCGTGCCATGCCGTGCCATGCCGTGCCATGCCGTGCCATGCCGTGCCATGCCGTGCCATGCCGTGCCATGCCGTGCCATGCCGTGCCATGCCGTGCCATGCCGTGCCATGCCGGTGCCATGCCGTGCCATGCCGGTGCCATGCCGTGCCATGCCGTGCCATGCCGGTGCCATGCCGTGCCATGCCGGTGCCATGCCGTGCCATGCCGGTGCCATGCCGTGCCATGCCGTGCCATGCCGGTGCCATGCCGTGCCATGCCGGTGCCATGCCGTGCCATGCCGGTGCCATGCCGTGCCATGCCGGTGCCATGCCGGTGCCATGCCGGTGCCATGCCGGTGCCATGCCGTGCCATGCCGGTGCCATGCCGTGCCATGCCGGTGCCATGCCGTGCCATGCCGGTGCCATGCCGTGCCATGCCGGTGCCATGCCGTGCCATGCCGGTGCCATGCCGTGCCATGCCGGTGCCATGCCGTGCCATGCCGGTGCCATGCCGGTGCCATGCCGGTGCCATGCCGGTGCCATGCCGTGCCATGCCGGTGCCATGCCGTGCCATGCCGGTGCCATGCCGTGCCATGCCGGTGCCATGCCGTGCCATGCCGGTGCCATGCCGTGCCATGCCGGTGCCATGCCGTGCCATGCCGGTGCCATGCCGTGCCATGCCGGTGCCATGCCGTGCCATGCCGGTGCCATGCCGTGCCATGCCGGCGCCATGCCGTGCCATGCCATTCCATGCCATTCCATGCCATTCCATGCCATTCCATGCCACTCAATGCGGTGCCATGCCGTGCCATGCCGGTGCCATGCCGTGCCATGCCGGTGCCATGCCGTGCCATGCCGGTGCCATGCCGTGCCATGCCGGTGCCATGCCGGTGCCATGCCATTCCATGTCATTCCATGCCATTCCATGCCATTCCATGCCGTGCCATGCCGGTGCCATGCCGTGCCATGCCGTGCCATGCCGGTGCCATGCCGGTGCCATGCCATTCCATGCCATTCCATGCCATTCCATGCCATTCCATGCCATTCCATGCCATTCCATGCCATTCCATGCCATTCCATGCCATTCCATGCCATTCCATGCCATTCCATGCCATTCCATGCCATTCCATGCCATTCCATGCCATTCCATGCCATTCCATGCCATTCCATGCCATTCCATGCCATTCCATGCCATTCCATGCCATTCCATGCCATTCCATGCCATTCCATGCCATTCCATGCCATTCCATGCCATTCCATGCCATTCCATGCCATTCCATGCCATTCCATGCCATTCCATGCCATTCCATGCCATTCCATGCCATTCCATGCCATTCCAAGCCATTCCATGCCATTCCATGCCATTCCATGCCATTCCATGCCATTCCATGCCATTCCATGCCATTCCATGACATTCCATGCCATTCCATGCCATTCCATGCCATTCCATGCCATTCCATGCCATTCCATGCCATTCCATGCCATTCCATGCCATTCCATGCCATTCCATGCCATTCCATGCCATTCCATGCCATTCCAAGCCATTCCATGCCATTCCATGCCATTCCATGCCATTCCATGCCATTCCATGCCATTCCATGCCATTCCATGACATTCCATGCCATTCCATGCCATTCCATGCCATTCCATGCCATTCCATGCCATTCCATGCCATTCCATGCCATTCCATGCCATTCCATGCCATTCCATGCCATTCCATGCCATTCCATGCCATTCCATGCCATTCCATGCCATTCCATGCCATTCCATGCCATTCCATGCCATTCCATGCCATTCCATGCCATTCCATGCCATTCCATGCCATTCCATGCCATTCCATGCCATTCCATGCCATTCCATGCCATTCCATGCCATTCCATGCCATTCAATGCCGTGCCATGCCGTGCCATGCCGTGCCATGCCGTGCCATGCCGTGCCATGCCGGTGCCATGCCGTGCCATGCCGTGCCATGCCGTGCCATGCCGGTGCCATGCCGTGCCATGCCGGTGCCATGCCGTGCCATGCCGGTGCCATGCCGTGCCATGCCGGTGCCATGCCGTGCAATGCCGGTGCCATGCCGGTGCCATGCCGTGCCATGCCGGTGCCATGCCGTGCCATGCCGGTGCCATGCCGTGCCATGCCGGTGCCATGCCGGTGCCATGCCGTGCCATGCCGGTGCCATGCCGTGCCATGCCGGTGCCATGCCGTGCCATGCCGGTGCCATGCCGTGCCATGCCGGTGCCATGCCGTGCCATGCCGGTGCCATGCCGTGCCATGCCGTGCCATGCCGGTGCCATGCCGTGCCATGCCGTGCCATGCCGGTGCCATGCCGTGCCATGCCGGTGCCATGCCGTGCCATGCCGGTGCCATGCCGTGCCATGCCGGTGCCATGCCGTGCCATGCCGGTGCCATGCCGGTGCCATGCCGGTGCCATGCCGTGCCATGCCGGTGCCATGCCGTGCCATGCCGGTGCCATGCCGTGCCATGCCGGTGCCATGCCGTGCCATGCCGGTGCCATGCCGGTGCCATGCCGTGCCATGCCGGTGTCATGCCGTGCCATGCCGGTGCCATGCCGTGCCATGCCGGTGCCATGCCGTGCCATGCCGGTGCCATGCCGTGCCATGCCGGTGCCATGCCGTGCCATGCCGTGCCATGCCGGTGCCATGCCGTGCCATGCCGGTGCCATGCCGTGCCATGCCGGTGCCATGCCGTGCCATGCCATTCCATGCCATTCCATGCCATTCCATGCCATTCCATGCCACTCAATGCGGTGCCATGCCGTGCCATGCCGGTGCCATGCCGTGCCATGCCGGTGCCATGCCGTGCCATGCCGGTGCCATGCCGTGCCATGCCGGTGCCATGCCGTGCCATGCCGTGCCATGCCGTGCCATGCCGGTGCCATGCCGGTGCCATGCCATTCCATGTCATTCCATGCCATTCCATGCCATTCCATGCCGTGCCATGCCGGTGCCATGCCGTGCCATGCCGTGCCATGCCATTCCATGCCATTCCATGCCATTCCATGCCATTCCATGCCATTCCATGCCATTCCATGCCATTCCATGCCATTCCATGCCATTCCATGCCATTCCATGCCATTCCATGCCATTCCATGCCATTCCATGCCATTCCATGCCATTCCATGCCATTCCATGCCATTCCATGCCATTCCATGCCATTCCATGCCATTCCATGCCATTCCATGCCATTCCATGCCATTCCATGCCATTCAATGCCGTGCCATGCCGTGCCATGCCGGTGCCATGCCGGTGCGATGCCATTCCATGCCATTCCATGCCATTCCATGCCATTCCATGCCATTCCATGCCATTCCATGCCATTCCATGCCATTCCATGCCATTCCATGCCATTCCATGCCATTCCATGCCATTCCATGCCATTCCATGCCATTCCATGCCATTCCATGCCATTCCATGCCATTCCATGCCATTCCATGCCATTCCATGCCATTCCATGCCATTCCATGCCATTCCATGCCATTCCATGCCATTCCATGCCATTCCATGCCATTCCATGCCATTCCATGCCATTCCATGCCATTCCATGCCATTCCATGCCATTCCATGCCATTCCATGCCATTCCATGCCATTCCATGCCATTCCATGCCATTCCATGCCATTCCATGCCATTCCATGCCATTCCATGCCATTCCATGCCATTCCATGCCATTCCATGCCATTCCATGCCATTCCATGCCATTCCATGCCATTCCATGCCATTCCATGCCATTCCATGCCATTCCATGCCATTCCATGCCATTCCATGCCATTCCATGCCATTCCATGCCATTCCATGCCATTCCATGCCATTCCATGCCATTCCATGCCATTCCATGCCATTCCATGCCATTCCATGCCATTCCATGCCATTCCATGCCATTCCATGCCATTCCATGCCATTCCATGCCATTCCATGCCATTCCATGCCATTCCATGCCATTCCATGCCATTCCATGCCATTCAATGCCGTGCCATGCCGTGCCATGCCGTGCCATGCCGTGCCATGCCGTGCCATGCCGGTGCCATGCCGTGCCATGCCGTGCCATGCCGTGCCATGCCGGTGCCATGCCGTGCCATGCCGGTGCCATGCCGTGCCATGCCGGTGCCATGCCGTGCAATGCCGGTGCCATGCCGGTGCCATGCCGTGCCATGCCGGTGCCATGCCGTGCCATGCCGGTGCCATGCCGTGCCATGCCGGTGCCATGCCGGTGCCATGCCGTGCCATGCCGGTGCCATGCCGTGCCATGCCGGTGCCATGCCGTGCCATGCCGGTGCCATGCCGTGCCATGCCGGTGCCATGCCGTGCCATGCCGGTGCCATGCCGTGCCATGCCGGTGCCATGCCGTGCCATGCCGTGCCATGCCGGTGCCATGCCGTGCCATGCCGTGCCATGCCGGTGCCATGCCGTGCCATGCCGGTGCCATGCCGTGCCATGCCGGTGCCATGCCGTGCCATGCCGGTGCCATGCCGTGCCATGCCGGTGCCATGCCGGTGCCATGCCGGTGCCATGCCGTGCCATGCCGGTGCCATGCCGTGCCATGCCGGTGCCATGCCGTGCCATGCCGGTGCCATGCCGTGCCATGCCGGTGCCATGCCGTGCCATGCCGGTGCCATGCCGGTGCCATGCCGTGCCATGCCGGTGTCATGCCGTGCCATGCCGGTGCCATGCCGTGCCATGCCGGTGCCATGCCGTGCCATGCCGGTGCCATGCCGTGCCATGCCGGTGCCATGCCGTGCCATGCCGTGCCATGCCGGTGCCATGCCGTGCCATGCCGGTGCCATGCCGTGCCATGCCGGTGCCATGCCGTGCCATGCCATTCCATGCCATTCCATGCCATTCCATGCCATTCCATGCCACTCAATGCGGTGCCATGCCGTGCCATGCCGGTGCCATGCCGTGCCATGCCGGTGCCATGCCGTGCCATGCCGGTGCCATGCCGTGCCATGCCGGTGCCATGCCGTGCCATGCCGTGCCATGCCGTGCCATGCCGGTGCCATGCCGGTGCCATGCCATTCCATGTCATTCCATGCCATTCCATGCCATTCCATGCCGTGCCATGCCGGTGCCATGCCGTGCCATGCCGTGCCATGCCATTCCATGCCATTCCATGCCATTCCATGCCATTCCATGCCATTCCATGCCATTCCATGCCATTCCATGCCATTCCATGCCATTCCATGCCATTCCATGCCATTCCATGCCATTCCATGCCATTCCATGCCATTCCATGCCATTCCATGCCATTCCATGCCATTCCATGCCATTCCATGCCATTCCATGCCATTCCATGCCATTCCATGCCATTCCATGCCATTCCATGCCATTCCATGCCATTCCATGCCATTCCATGCCATTCCATGCCATTCCATGCCATTCCATGCCATTCCATGCCATTCCATGCCATTCCATGCCATTCAATGCCGTGCCATGCCGTGCCATGCCGTGCCATGCCGGTGCCATGCCGGTGCGATGCCATTCCATGCCATTCCATGCCATTCCATGCCATTCCATGCCATTCCATGCCATTCCATGCCATTCCATGCCATTCCATGCCATTCCATGCCATTCCATGCCATTCCATGCCATTCCATGCCATTCCATGCCATTCCATGCCATTCCATGCCATTCCATGCCATTCCATGCCATTCCATGCCATTCCATGCCATTCCATGCCATTCCATGCCATTCCATGCCATTCCATGCCATTCCATGCCATTCCATGCCATTCCATGCCATTCCATGCCATTCCATGCCATTCCATGCCATTCCATGCCATTCCATGCCATTCCATGCCATTCCATGCCATTCCATGCCATTCCATGCCATTCCATGCCATTCCATGCCATTCCATGCCATTCCATGCCATTCCATGCCATTCCATGCCATTCCATGCCATTCCATGCCATTCCATGCCATTCCATGCCATTCCATGCCATTCCATGCCATTCCATGCCATTCAATGCCATTCCATGCCATTCAATGCCGTGCCATGCCGTGCCATGCCGTGCCATGCGGTGCCATGCCATTCCATGCCATTCCATGCCGTGCCATGCGGTGCCATGCCATTCCATGCCATTCCATGCCATTCCATGCCATTCCATGCCATTCCATGCCATTCCATGCCATTCCATGCCATTCCATGCCATTCAATGCCGTGCCATGCCGGTGCCATGCCGTGCTATGCCGGTGCCATGCCGGTGCCATGCCGGTGCCATGCCGTGCCATGCCGGTGCCATGCCGTGCCATGCCGTGCCATGCCGGTGCCATGCCGTGCCATGCCGGTGCCATGCCGTGCCATGCCGTGCCATGCCGTGCCATGCCGGTGCCATGCCGGTGCCATGCCGTGCCATGCCGGTGCCATGCCGTGCCATGCCGTGCCATGCCGTGCCATGCCGTGCCATGCCGTGCCATGCCGTGCCATGCCGGTGCCATGCCGGTGCCATGCCATTCCATGTCATTCCATGCCATTCCATGTCATTCCATGCCATTCCATGCCATTCCATGCTATTCCATGCCATTCCATGCCATTCCATGCCATTCCATGCCATTCCATGCCATTCCATGCCATTCCATGCCATTCCATGCCATTCCATGCCATTCCATGCCATTCCATGCCATTCCATGCCATTCCATGCCATTCCATGCCATTCCATGCCATTCCATGCCATTCCATGCCATTCCATGCCATTCCATGCCATTCCATGCCATTCCATGCCATTCCATGCCATTCCATGCCATTTCATGCCATTCCATGCCATTCCATGCCATTCCATGCCATTCCATGCCATTCCATGCCATTCCATGCCATTCCATGCCATTCCATGCCATTCCATGCCATTCCATGCCATTCCATGCCATTCCATGCCATTCCATGCCATTCCATGCCATTCCATGCCATTCCATGCCATTCCATGCCATTCCATGCCATTCCATGCCATTCCATGCCATTCCATGCCATTCCATGCCATTCCATGCCATTCCATGCCATTCCATGCCATTCCATGCCATTCCATGCCATTCCATGCCATTCCATGCCATTCCATGCCATTCCATGCCATTCCATGCCATTCCATGCCATTCCATGCCATTCCATGCCATTCAATGCCGTGCCATGCCGGTGCCATGCCGTGCCATGCCGTGCCATGCCGGTGCCATGCCGTGCCATGCCGTGCCATGCCGGTGCCATGCCGTGCCATGCCGGTGCCATGCCGTGCCATGCCGGTGCCATGCCGGTGCCATGCCGGTGCCATGCCGTGCCATGCCGTGCCATGCCGGTGCCATGCCGTGCCATGCCGTGCCATGCCGGTGCCATGCCGTGCCATGCCGGTGCCATGCCGTGCCATGCCGGTGCCATGCCGGTGCCATGCCGGTGCCATGCCGGTGCCATGCCGTGCCATGCCGGTGCCATGCCGTGCCATGCCGGTGCCATGCCGTGCCATGCCGGTGCCATGCCGGTGCCATGCCGTGCCATGCCGGTGCCATGCCGTGCCATGCCGGTGCCATGCCGTGCCATGCCGGCGCCATGCCGTGCCATGCCATTCCATGCCATTCCATGCCATTCCATGCCACTCAATGCGGTGCCATGCCGTGCCATGCCGGTGCCATGCCGTGCCATGCCGGTGCCATGCCGTGCCATGCCGGTGCCATGCCGTGCCATGCCGGTGCCATGCCGTGCCATGCCGTGCCATGCCGGTGCCATGCCGGTGCCATGCCATTCCATGTCATTCCATGCCATTCCATGCCATTCCATGCCGTGCCATGCCGGTGCCATGCCGTGCCATGCCGTGCCATGCCGGTGCCATGCCGGTGCCATGCCATTCCATGCCATTCCATGCCATTCCATGCCATTCCATGCCATTCCATGCCATTCCATGCCATTCCATGCCATTCCATGCCATTCCATGCCATTCCATGCCATTCCATGCCATTCCATGCCATTCCATGCCATTCCATGCCATTCCATGCCATTCCATGCCATTCCATGCCATTCCATGCCATTCCATGCCATTCCATGCCATTCCATGCCATTCCATGCCATTCCATGCCATTCCATGCCATTCCATGCCATTCCATGCCATTCCATGCCATTCCATGCCATTCCATGCCATTCCATGCCATTCCATGCCATTCCATGCCATTCCATGCCATTCCATGCCATTCCATGCCATTCCATGCCATTCCATGCCATTCCATGCCATTCCATGGTATTCCATGCCATTCCATGCCATTCCATGACATTCCATGCCATTCCATGCCATTCCATGCCATTCCATGCCATTCCATGCCATTCCATGCCATTCCATGCCATTCCATGCCATTCCATGCCATTCCATGCCATTCCATGCCATTCAATGCCGTGCCATGCCGTGCCATGCCGTGCCATGCCGTGCCATGCCGTGCCATGCCGGTGCCATGCCGTGCCATGCCGTGCCATGCGGTGCCATGCCGGTGCCATGCCGTGCCATGCCGGTGCCATGCCGTGCCATGCCGGTGCCATGCCGTGCCATGCCGGTGCCATGCCGGGCAATGCCGGTGCCATGCCGGTGCCATGCCGTGCCATGCCGGTGCCATGCCGTGCCATGCCGGTGCCATGCCGTGCCATGCCGGTGCCATGCCGTGCCATGCCGGTGCCATGCCGTGCCATGCCGGTGCCATGCCGTGCCATGCCGGTGCCATGCCGTGCCATGCCGGTGCCATGCCGGTGCCATGCCGTGCCATGCCGGTGCCATGCCGTGCCATGCCGTGCCATGCCGGTGCCATGCCGTGCCATGCCGGTGCCATGCCGTGCCATGCCGGTGCCATGCCGTGCCATGCCGGTGCCATGCCGTGCCATGCCGGTGCCATGCCGTGCCATGCCGTGCCATGCCGGTGCCATGCCGTGCCATGCCGTGCCATGCCGGTGCCATGCCGTGCCATGCCGGTGCCATGCCGTGCCATGCCGGTGCCATGCCGTGCCATGCCGGTGCCATGCCGGTGCCATGCCGGTGCCATGCCGTGCCATGCCGGTGCCATGCCGTGCCATGCCGGTGCCATGCCGTGCCATGCCGGTGCCATGCCGGTGCCATGCCGTGCCATGCCGGTGCCATGCCGTGCCATGCCGGTGCCATGCCGTGCCATGCCGGTGCCATGCCGTGCCATGCCGTGCCATGCCGGTGCCATGCCGTGCCATGCCGGTGCCATGCCGTGCCATGCCATTCCATGCCATTCCATGCCATTCCATGCCATTCCATGCCACTCAATGCGGTGCCATGCCGTGCCATGCCGGTGCCATGCCGTGCCATGCCGGTGCCATGCCGTGCCATGCCGGTGCCATGCCGTGCCATGCCGGTGCCATGCCGTGCCATGCCGTGCCATGCCGTGCCATGCCGGTGCCATGCCGGTGCCATGCCGGTGCCATGCCATTCCATGTCATTCCATGCCATTCCATGCCATTCCATGCCGTGCCATGCCGGTGCCATGCCGTGGCATGCCGTGCCATGCCATTCCATGCCATTCCATGCCATTCCATGCCATTCCATGCCATTCCATGCCATTCCATGCCATTCCATGCCATTCCATGCCATTCCATGCCATTCCATGCCATTCCATGCCATTCCATGCCATTCCATGCCATTCCATGCCATTCCATGCCATTCCATGCCATTCCATGCCATTCCATGCCATTCCATGCCATTCCATGCCATTCCATGCCATTCCATGCCATTCCATGCCATTCCATGCCATTCCATGCCATTCCATGCCATTCCATGCCATTCCATGCCATTCCATGCCATTCCATGCCATTCCATGCCATTCCATGCCATTCCATGCCATTCCATGCCATTCCATGCCATTCCATGCCATTCCATGCCATTCCATGCCATTCCATGCCATTCCATGCCATTCCATGCCATTCCATGCCATTCCATGCCATTCCATGCCATTCCATGCCATTCCATGCCATTCCATGCCATTCCATGCCATTCCATGCCATTCCATGCCATTCCATGCCATTCCATGCCATTCCATGCCATTCCATGCCATTCCATGCCATTCCATGCCATTCCATGCCATTCCATGCCATTCCATGCCATTCCATGCCATTCCATGCCATTCCATGCCATTCCATGCCATTCCATGCCATTCCATGCCATTCCATGCCATTCCATGCCATTCCATGCCATTCCATGCCATTCAATGCCGTGCCATGCCGTGCCATGCCGTGCCATGCCGGTGCCATGCCGGTGCGATGCCATTCCATGCCGTTCCATGCCATTCCATGCCATTCCATGCCATTCCATGCCATTCCATGCCATTCCATGCCATTCCATGCCATTCCATGCCATTCCATGCCATTCCATGCCATTCCATGCCATTCCATGCCATTCCATGCCATTCCATGCCATTCCATGCCATTCCATGCCATTCCATGCCATTCCATGCCATTCCATGCCATTCCATGCCATTCCATGCCATTCCATGCCATTCCATGCCATTCCATGCCATTCCATGCCATTCCATGCCATTCCATGCCATTCCATGCCATTCCATGCCATTCCATGCCATTCCATGCCATTCCATGCCATTCCATGCCATTCCATGCCGTGCCATGCCGTGCCATGCCGGTGCCATGCCGTGCCATGCCGGTGCCATGCCGTGCCATGCCGGTGCCATGCCGTGCCATGCCGGTGCCATGCCGTGCCATGCCGGCGCCATGCCGTGCCATGCCATTCCATGCCATTCCATGCCATTCCATGCCATTCCATGCCACTCAATGCGGTGCCATGCCGTGCCATGCCGGTGCCATGCCGTGCCATGCCGGTGCCATGCCGTGCCATGCCGGTGCCATGCCATTCCATGCCATTCCATGCCATTCCATGCCATTCCATGCCATTCCATGCCATTCCATGCCATTCCATGCCATTCCATGCCATTCCATGCCATTCCATGCCATTCCATGCCATTCCATGCCATTCCATGCCATTCCATGCCATTCCATGCCATTCCATGCCATTCCATGCCATTCCATGCCATTCCATGCCATTCCATGCCATTCCATGCCATTCCATGCCATTCCATGCCATTCCATGCCATTCCATGCCATTCCATGCCATTCCATGCCATTCCATGCCATTCCATGCCATTCCATGCCATTCCATGCCATTCCATGCCATTCCATGCCATTCCATGCCATTCCATGCCATTCCAAGCCATTCCAAGCCATTCCATGCCATTCCATGCCATTCCATGCCATTCCATGCCATTCCATGACATTCCATGCCATTCCATGCCATTCCATGCCATTCCATGCCATTCCATGCCATTCCATGCCATTCCATGCCATTCCATGCCATTCCATGCCATTCCATGCCATTCCATGCCATTCCATGCCATTCCATGCCATTCCATGCCATTCCATGCCATTCCATGCCATTCCATGCCATTCCATGCCATTCCATGCCATTCCATGCCATTCCATGCCATTCCATGCCATTCCATGCCATTCCATGCCATTCCATGCCATTCAATGCCGTGCCATGCCGTGCCATGCCGTGCCATGCCGTGCCATGCCGTGCCATGCCGGTGCCATGCCGTGCCATGCCGTGCCATGCCGTGCCATGCCGTGCCATGCCGGTGCCATGCCGTGCCATGCCGGTGCCATGCCGTGCCATGCCGGTGCCATGCCGTGCCATGCCGGTGCCATGCCGTGCCATGCCGGTGCCATGCCGTGCAATGCCGGTGCCATGCCGGTGCCATGCCGTGCCATGCCGGTGCCATGCCGTGCCATGCCGGTGCCATGCCGTGCCATGCCGGTGCCATGCCGGTGCCATGCCGTGCCATGCCGGTGCCATGCCGTGCCATGCCGTGCCATGCCGTGCCATGCCGGTGCCATGCCGGTGCCATGCCATTCCATGTCATTCCATGCCATTCCATGCCATTCCATGCCGTGCCATGCCGGTGCCATGCCGTGCCATGCCGTGCCATGCCATTCCATGCCATTCCATGCCATTCCATGCCATTCCATGCCATTCCATGCCATTCCATGCCATTCCATGCCATTCCATGCCATTCCATGCCATTCCATGCCATTCCATGCCATTCCATGCCATTCCATGCCATTCCATGCCATTCCATGCCATTCCATGCCATTCCATGCCATTCCATGCCATTCCATGCCATTCCATGCCATTCCATGCCATTCCATGCCATTCCATGCCATTCCATGCCATTCCATGCCATTCCATGCCATTCCATGCCATTCCATGCCATTCCATGCCATTCCATGCCATTCCATGCCATTCCATGCCATTCCATGCCATTCCATGCCATTCCATGCCATTCCATGCCATTCCATGCCATTCCATGCCATTCCATGCCATTCCATGCCATTCCATGCCATTCCATGCCATTCCATGCCATTCAATGCCGTGCCATGCCGTGCCATGCCGTGCCATGCCGGTGCCATGCCGGTGCGATGCCATTCCATGCCATTCCATGCCATTCCATGCCATTCCATGCCATTCCATGCCATTCCATGCCATTCCATGCCATTCCATGCCATTCCATGCCATTCCATGCCATTCCATGCCATTCCATGCCATTCCATGCCATTCCATGCCATTCCATGCCATTCCATGCCATTCCATGCCATTCCATGCCATTCCATGCCATTCCATGCCATTCCATGCCATTCCATGCCATTCCATGCCATTCCATGCCATTCCATGCCATTCCATGCCATTCCATGCCATTCCATGCCATTCCATGCCATTCCATGCCATTCCATGCCATTCCATGCCATTCCATGCCATTCCATGCCATTCCATGCCATTCCATGCCATTCCATGCCATTCCATGCCATTCCATGCCATTCCATGCCATTCCATGCCATTCCATGCCATTCCATGCTATTCCATGCCATTCCATGCCATTCCATGCCATTCCATGCCATTCCATGCCATTCCATGCCATTCCATGCCATTCCATGCCATTCCATGCCATTCCATGCCATTCCATGCCATTCCATGCCATTCCATGCCATTCCATGCCATTCCATGCCGTGCCATGCCGTGCCATGCCGGTGCCATGCCGTGCCATGCCGGTGCCATGCCGTGCCATGCCGGTGCGATGCCATTCCATGCCATTCCATGCCATTCCATGCCATTCCATGCCATTCCATGCCATTCCATGCCATTCCATGCCATTCCATGCCATTCCATGCCATTCCATGCCATTCCATGCCATTCCATGCCATTCCATGCCATTCCATGCCATTCCATGCCATTCCATGCCATTCCATGCCATTCCATGCCATTCCATGCCGTGCCATGCCGTGCCATGCCGTGCCATGCCGGTGCCATGCCGGTGCGATGCCATTCCATGCCATTCCATGCCATTCCATGCCATTCCATGCCATTCCATGCCATTCCATGCCATTCCATGCCATTCCATGCCATTCCATGCCATTCCATGCCATTCCATGCCATTCCATGCCATTCCATGCCATTCCATGCCATTCCATGCCATTCCATGCCATTCCATGCCATTCCATGCCATTCCATGCCATTCCATGCCATTCCATGCCATTCCATGCCATTCCATGCCATTCCATGCCATTCCATGCCATTCCATGCCATTCCATGCCATTCCATGCCATTCCATGCCATTCCATGCCATTCCATGCCATTCCATGCCATTCCATGCCATTCCATGCCATTCCATGCCATTCCATGCCATTCCATGCCATTCCATGCCATTCCATGCCATTCCATGCCATTCCATGCCATTCCATGCCATTCCATGCCATTCCATGCCATTCCATGCCATTCCATGCCATTCCATGCCATTCCATGCCATTCCATGCCATTCCATGCCATTCCATGCCATTCCATGCCATTCCATGCCATTCCATGCCATTCCATGCCATTCCATGCCATTCCATGCCATTCCATGCCATTCCATGCCATTCCATGCCATTCCATGCCATTCCATGCCATTCCATGCCATTCCATGCCATTCCATGCCATTCCATGCCATTCCATGCCATTCCATGCCATTCCATGCCATTCCATGCCATTCCATGCCATTCCATGCCATTCCATGCCATTCCATGCCATTCCATGCCATTCCATGCCATTCCATGCCATTCCATGCCATTCCATGCCATTCCATGCCATTCAATGCCGTGCCATGCCGTGCCATGCCGTGCCATGCCGGTGCCATGCCGGTGCGATGCCATTCCATGCCATTCCATGCCATTCCATGCCATTCCATGCCATTCCATGCCATTCCATGCCATTCCATGCCATTCCATGCCATTCCATGCCATTCCATGCCATTCCATGCCATTCCATGCCATTCCATGCCATTCCATGCCATTCCATGCCATTCCATGCCATTCCATGCCATTCCATGCCATTCCATGCCATTCCATGCCATTCCATGCCATTCCATGCCATTCCATGCCATTCCATGCCATTCCATGCCATTCCATGCCATTCCATGCCATTCCATGCCATTCCATGCCATTCCATGCCATTCCATGCCATTCCATGCCATTCCATGCCATTCCATGCCATTCCATGCCATTCCATGCCGTGCCATGCCGTGCCATGCCGGTGCCATGCCGTGCCATGCCGGTGCCATGCCGTGCCATGCCGGTGCGATGCCATTCCATGCCATTCCATGCCATTCCATGCCATTCCATGCCATTCCATGCCATTCCATGCCATTCCATGCCATTCCATGCCATTCCATGCCATTCCATGCCATTCCATGCCGTGCCATGCCGTGCCATGCCGTGCCATGCCGTGCCATGCCGGTGCCATGCCGTGCCATGCCGGTGCCATGCCGTGCCATGCCGGTGCCATGCCGTGCCATGCCGTGCCATGCCGGTGCCATGCCGTGCCATGCCGTGCCATGCCGTGCCATGCCGGTGCCATGCCGTGCCATGCCGTGCCATGCCGGTGCCATGCCGTGCCATGCCGGTGCCATGCCGGTGCCATGCCGGTGCCATGCCGGTGCCATGCCGTGCCATGCCGGTGCCATGCCGTGCCATGCCGGTGCCATGCCGTGCCATGCCGGTGCCATGCCGTGCCATGCCGGTGCCATGCCGTGCCATGCCGGTGCCATGCCGTGCCATGCCGGTGCCATGCCGTGCCATGCCGTGCCATGCCATTCCATGCCATTCCATGCCACTCAATGCGGTGCCATGCCGTGCCATGCCGGTGCCATGCCGTGCCATGCCGGTGCCATGCCGTGCCATGCCGGTGCCATGCCGTGCCATGCCGTGCCATGCCGGTGCCATGCCGTGCCATGCCGGTGCCATGCCGTGCCATGCCGGTGCCATGCCGTGCCATGCCGGTGCCATGCCGTGCCATGCCGGTGCCATGCCGTGCCATGCCGGTGCCATGCCGTGCCATGCCGTGCCATGCCGGTGCCATGCCGTGCCATGCCGTGCCATGCCGGTGCCATGCCGTGCCATGCCGGTGCCATGCCGTGCCATGCCGGTGCCATGCCGGTGCCATGCCGTGCCATGCCGGTGCCATGCCGTGCCATGCCGGTGCCATGCCGTGCCATGCCGGTGCCATGCCGGTGCCATGCCGTGCCATGCCGGTGCCATGCCGTGCCATGCCGGTGCCATGCCGTGCCATGCCAGTGCCATGCCGTGCAATGCCGGTGCCATGCCGGTGCCATGCCGTGCCATGCCGGTGCCATGCCGGTGCCATGCCGTGCCATGCCGTGCCATGCCGGTGCCATGCCGTGCCATGCCGTGCCATGCCGGTGCCATGCCGTGCCATGCCGGTGCCATGCCGGTGCCATGCCATTCCATGCCATTCCATGCCATTCCATGCCATTCCATGCCATTCCATGCCATTCCATGCCATTCCATGCCATTCCATGCCATTCCATGCCATTCCATGCCATTCCATGCCATTCCATGCCATTCCATGCCATTCCATGCCATTCCATGCCATTCCATGCCATTCCATGCCATTCCATGCCATTCCATGCCATTCCATGCCATTCCATGCCATTCCATGCCATTCAATGCCATTCAATGCCGTGCCATGCCGTGCCATGCGGTGCCATGCCATTCCATGCCATTCCATGCCGTGCCATGCGGTGCCATGCCATTCCATGCCATTCCATGCCATTCCATGCCATTCCATGCCATTCCATGCCATTCCATGCCATTCCATGCCATTCCATGCCATTCCATGCCATTCCATGCCATTCCATGCCATTCCATGCCATTCCATGCCATTCCATGCCATTCCATGCCATTCCATGCCATTCCATGCCATTCCATGCCATTCCATGCCATTCCATGCCGTTCCATGCCATTCAATGCCATTCCATGCCATTCAATGCCGTGCCATGCCATTCCATGCCATTCCATGCCGTGCCATGCGGTGCCATGCCATTCCATGCCATTCCATGCCATTCCATGCCATTCCATGCCATTCCATGCCATTCCATGCCATTCCATGCCATTCCATGCCATTCCATGCCATTCCATGCCATTCCATGCCATTCCATGCCATTCCATGCCATTCCATGCCATTCCATGCCATTCCATGCCATTCCATGCCATTCCATGCCATTCCATGCCATTCCATGCCATTCCATGCCATTCCATGCCATTCCATGCCATTCCATGCCATTCCATGCCATTCCATGCCATTCCATGCCATTCCATGCCATTCCATGCCATTCCATGCCATTCCATGCCATTCCATGCCATTCCATGCCATTCCATGCCATTCCATGCCATTCCATGCCATTCCATGCCATTCCATGCCATTCCATGCCATTCCATGCCATTCCATGCCATTCCATGCCATTCCATGCCATTCCATGCCATTCCATGCCATTCCATGCCATTCCATGCCATTCCATGCCATTCCATGCCATTCCATGCCATTCCATGCCATTCCATGCCATTCCATGCCATTCCATGCCATTCCATGCCATTCCATGCCATTCCATGCCATTCCATGCCATTCCATGCCATTCCATGCCATTCCATGCCATTCCATGCCATTCCATGCCATTCCATGCCATTCCATGCCATTCCATGCCATTCCATGCCATTCCATGCCATTCCATGCCATTCCATGCCATTCCATGCCATTCCATGCCATTCCATGCCATTCCATGCCATTCCATGCCATTCCATGCCATTCCATGCCATTCCATGCCATTCCATGCCATTCCATGCCATTCCATGCCATTCCATGCCATTCCATGCCATTCCATGCCATTCCATGCCATTCCATGCCATTCCATGCCATTCCATGCCATTCCATGCCATTCCATGCCATTCCATGCCATTCCATGCCATTCCATGCCATTCCATGCCATTCCATGCCATTCCATGCCATTCCATGCCATTCCATGCCATTCCATGCCATTCCATGCCATTCCATGCCATTCCATGCCATTCAATGCCGTGCCATGCCGTGCCATGCCGTGCCATGCCGTGCCATGCCGTGCCATGCCGTGCCATGCCGGTGCCATGCCGTGCCATGCCGTGCCATGCCGTGCCATGCCGTGCCATGCCGTGCCATGCCGTGCCATGCCGTGCCATGCCGTGCCATGCCGTGCCATGCCGGTGCCATGCCGTGCCATGCCAGTGCCATGCCGTGCCATGCCGGTGCCATGCCGTGCCATGCCGGTGCCATGCCGTGCCATGCCGGTGCCATGCCGTGCCATGCCGGTGCCATGCCGTGCAATGCCGGTGCCATGCCGGTGCCATGCCGTGCCATGCCGGTGCCATGCCGTGCCATGCCGGTGCCATGCCGTGCCATGCCGGTGCCATGCCGTGCCATGCCGGTGCCATGCCGTGCCATGCCGGTGCCATGCCGTGCCATGCCGTGCCATGCCGGTGCCATGCCGTGCCATGCCGGTGCCATGCCGGTGCCATGCCGTGCCATGCCGGTGCCATGCCGTGCCATGCCGGTGCCATGCCGTGCAATGCCGGTGCCATGCCGGTGCCATGCCGTGCCATGCCATTCCATGCCATTCCATGCCATTCCATGCCATTCCATGCCATTCCATGCCATTCCATGCCACTCAATGCGGTGCCATGCCGTGCCATGCCGGTGCCATGCCGTGCCATGCCGGTGCCATGCCGTGCCATGCCGTGCCATGCCGGTGCCATGCCGTGCCATGCCGGTGCCATGCCGTGCCATGCCGGTGCCATGCCGTGCCATGCCGTGCCATGCCGTGCCATGCCGGTGCCATGCCATTCCATGTCATTCCATGCCATTCCATGCCATTCCATGCCGTGCCATGCCGGTGCCATGCCGTGCCATGCCGTGCCATGCCGGTGCCATGTCGGTGCCATGCCATTCCATGCCATTCCATGCCATTCCATGCCATTCCATGCCATTCCATGCCATTCCATGCCATTCCATGCCATTCCATGCCATTCCATGCCATTCCATGCCATTCCATGCCATTCCATGCCATTCCATGCCATTCCATGCCATTCCATGCCATTCCATGCCATTCCATGCCATTCCATGCCATTCCATGCCATTCCATGCCATTCCATGCCATTCCATGCCATTCCATGCCATTCCATGCCATTCCATGCCGTGCCATGCCGTGCCATGCCGTGCCATGCCGTGCCATGCCGTGCCATGCCGGTGCCATGCCGTGCCATGCCGGTGCCATGCCGTGCCATGCCGTGCCATGCCGGTGCCATGCCGTGCCATGCCGTGCCATGCCGGTGCCATGCCGTGCCATGCCGTGCCATGCCGGTGCCATGCCGTGCCATGCCGTGCCATGCCGTGCCATGCCGTGCCATGCCGGTGCCATGCCGTGCCATGCCGGTGCCATGCCGTGCCATGCCGGTGCCATGCCGTGCCATGCCGGTGCCATGCCGTGCCATGCCGTGCCATGCCATTCCATGCCATTCCATGCCACTCAATGCGGTGCCATGCCGTGCCATGCCGGTGCCATGCCGTGCCATGCCGGTGCCATGCCGTGCCATGCCGGTGCCATGCCGTGCCATGCCGTGCCATGCCGTGCCATGCCGGTGCCATGCCGGTGCCATGCCATTCCATGTCATTCCATGCCATTCCATGCCATTCCATGCCATTCCATGCCATTCCATGCCATTCCATGCCATTCCATGCCATTCCATGGCATTCCATGCCATTCCATGGTATTCCATGCCATTCCATGCCATTCCATGACATTCCATGCCATTCCATGCCATTCCATGCCATTCCATGCCATTCCATGCCATTCCATGCCATTCCATGCCATTCCATGCCATTCCATGCCATTCCATGCCATTCCATGCCATTCCATGCCATTCCATGCCATTCCATGCCATTCCATGCCATTCCATGCCATTCCATGCCATTCCATGCCATTCCATGCCATTCCATGCCATTCCATGCCATTCCATGCCATTCCATGCCATTCCATGCCATTCCATGCCATTCCATGCCATTCCATGCCATTCAATGCCGTGCCATGCCGTGCCATGCCGTGCCATGCCGTGCCATGCCGTGCCATGCCGGTGCCATGCCGTGCCATGCCGTGCCATGCCGTGCCATGCCGGTGCCATGCCGTGCCATGCCGGTGCCATGCCGTGCCATGCCGGTGCCATGCCGTGCCATGCCGGTGCCATGCCGTGCAATGCCGGTGCCATGCCGGTGCCATGCCGTGCCATGCCGGTGCCATGCCGTGCCATGCCGGTGCCATGCCGTGCCATGCCGGTGCCATGCCGGTGCCATGCCGTGCCATGCCGGTGCCATGCCGTGCCATGCCGGTGCCATGCCGTGCCATGCCGGTGCCATGCCGTGCCATGCCGTGCCATGCCGGTGCCATGCCGTGCCATGCCGGTGCCATGCCGTGCCATGCCATTCCATGCCATTCCATGCCATTCCATGCCATTCCATGCCATTCCATGCCATTCCATGCCATTCCATGCCATTCCATGCCATTCCATGCCGTGCCATGCCGGTGCCATGCCGTGCCATGCCGGTGCCATGCCGTGCCATGCCGGTGCCATGCCGTGCCATGCCGTGCCATGCCGTGCCATGCCGGTGCCATGCCGGTGCCATGCCATTCCATGTCATTCCATGCCATTCCATGCCATTCCATGCCGTGCCATGCCGGTGCCATGCCGTGCCATGCCGTGCCATGCCATTCCATGCCATTCCATGCCATTCCATGCCATTCCATGCCATTCCATGCCATTCCATGCCATTCCATGCCATTCCATGCCATTCCATGCCATTCCATGCCATTCCATGCCATTCCATGCCATTCCATGCCATTCCATGCCATTCCATGCCATTCCATGCCATTCCATGTCATTCCATGCCATTCCATGCCATTCCATGCCATTCCATGCCATTCCATGCCATTCCATGCCATTCCATGCCATTCCATGCCATTCCATGCCATTCCATGCCATTCCATGCCATTCCATGCCATTCCATGCCATTCCATGCCATTCCATGCCATTCCATGCCATTCCATGCCATTCCATGCCATTCCATGCCATTCCATGCCATTCCATGCCATTCCATGCCATTCCATGCCATTCCATGCCATTCCATGCCATTCCATGCCATTCCATGCCATTCCATGCCATTCCATGCCATTCAATGCCGTGCCATGCCGGTGCCATGCCGTGCTATGCCGGTGCCATGCCGGTGCCATGCCGGTGCCATGCCGTGCCATGCCGGTGCCATGCCGTGCCATGCCGTGCCATGCCGGTGCCATGCCGTGCCATGCCGGTGCCATGCCGTGCCATGCCGTGCCATGCCGTGCCATGCCGGTGCCATGTCGGTGCCATGCCGTGCCATGCCGGTGCCATGCCGTGCCATGCCGTGCCATGCCGGTGCCATGCCGTGCCATGCCGTGCCATGCCGTGCCATGCCGGTGCCATGCCGGTGCCATGCCATTCCATGCCATTCCATGCCATTCCATGCCATTCCATGCCATTCCATGCCATTCCATGCCATTCCATGCCATTCCATGCCATTCCATGCCATTCCATGCCATTCCATGCCATTCCATGCCATTCCATGCCATTCCATGCCATTCCATGCCATTCCATGCCATTCCATGCCATTCCATGCCATTCCATGACATTCCATGCCATTCCATGCCATTCCATGCCATTCCATGCCATTCCATGCCATTCCATGCCATTCCATGCCATTCCATGCCATTCCATGCCATTCCATGCCATTCCATGCCATTCCATGCCATTCCATGCCATTCCATGCCATTCCATGCCATTCCATGCCATTCCATGCCATTCCATGCCATTCCATGCCATTCCATGCCATTCCATGCCATTCCATGCCGTGCCATGCCGGTGCCATGCCATTCCATGCCATTCCATGCCATTCCATGCCATTCCATGCCATTCCATGCCATTCCATGCCATTCCATGCCATTCCATGCCATTCCATGCCATTCCATGCCATTCCATGCCATTCCATGCCATTCCATGCCATTCCATGCCATTCCATGCCATTCCATGCCATTCCATGCCATTCCATGCCATTCCATGCCATTCCATGCCATTCCATGCCATTCCATGCCATTCCATGCCATTCCATGCCATTCCATGCCATTCCATGCCATTCCATGCCATTCCATGCCATTCCATGCCATTCCATGCCATTCCATGCCATTCCATGCCATTCCATGCCATTCCATGCCATTCCATGCCATTCCATGCCATTCAATGCCGTGCCATGCCGTGCCATGCCGTGCCATGCCGGTGCCATGCCGTGCCATGCCGGTGCCATGCCGTGCCATGCCGGTGCCATGCCGTGCCATGCCGGTGCCATGCCGTGCCATGCCGTGCCATGCCGTGCCATGCCGGTGCCATGCCGTGCCATGCCGGTGCCATGCCGTGCCATGCCGTGCCATGCCGGTGCCATGCCGTGCCATGCCGGTGCCATGCCGTGCCATGCCGGTGCCATGCCGTGCCATGCCGGTGCCATGCCGGTGCCATGCCGTGCCATGCCGGTGCCATGCCGTGCCATGCCGGTGCCATGCCGTGCCATGCCGGTGCCATGCCGTGCAATGCCGGTGCCATGCCGGTGCCATGCCGTGCCATGCCGGTGCCATGCCGTGCCATGCCGGTGCCATGCCGTGCCATGCCGTGCCATGCCGGTGCCATGCCGTGCCATGCCGTGCCATGCCGGTGCCATGCCGTGCCATGCCGGTGCCATGCCGGTGCCATGCCATTCCATGCCATTCCATGCCATTCCATGCCATTCCATGCCATTCCATGCCATTCCATGCCATTCCATGCCATTCCATGCCATTCCATGCCATTCCATGCCATTCCATGCCATTCCCTGCCATTCCATGCCATTCCATGCCATTCCATGCCATTCCATGCCATTCCATGCCATTCCATGCCATTCCATGACATTCAATGCCATTCCATGCCATTCAATGCCGTGCCATGCCGTGCCATGCGGTGCCATGCCGGTGCCATGCCGTGCCATGCCGGTGCCATGCCGTGCCATGCCGGTGCCATGCCGTGCCATGCCGGTGCCATGCCGTGCCATGCCGGTGCCATGCCGTCCCATGCCGGTGCCATGCCGTGCCATGCCGTGCCATGCCGGTGCCATGCCGTGCCATGCCGTGCCATGCCGGTGCCATGCCGTGCCATGCCGGTGCCATGCCGTGCCATGCCGGTGCCATGCCGGTGCCATGCCGTGCCATGCCGGTGCCATGCCGTGCCATGCCGGTGCCATGCCGTGCCATGCCGGTGCCATGCCGTGCCATGCCGGTGCCATGCCGTGCCATGCCGGTGCCATGCCGTGCCATGCCGGTGCCATGCCGGTGCCATGCCGTGCCATGCCGGTGCCATGCCGTGCCATGCCGGTGCCATGCCGTGCCATGCCGGTGCCATGCCGTGCAATGCCGGTGCCATGCCGGTGCCATGCCGTGCCATGCCGGTGCCATGCCGTGCCATGCCGGTGCCATGCCGTGCCATGCCGTGCCATGCCGGTGCCATGCCGTGCCATGCCGTGCCATGCCGGTGCCATGCCGGTGCCATGCCATTCCATGCCATTCCATGCCATTCCATGCCATTCCATGCCATTCCATGCCATTCCATGCCATTCCATGCCATTCCATGCCATTCCATGCCATTCCATGCCATTCCATGCCATTCCATGCCATTCCATGCCATTCCATGCCATTCCATGCCATTCCATGCCATTCCATGCCATTCCATGCCATTCCATGCCATTCCATGCCATTCAATGCCATTCCATGCCATTCAATGCCGTGCCATGCCGTGCCATGCGGTGCCATGCCATTCCATGCCATTCCATGCCGTGCCATGCGGTGCCATGCCATTCCATGCCATTCCATGCCATTCCATGCCATTCCATGCCATTCCATGCCATTCCATGCCATTCCATGCCATTCCATGCCATTCCATGCCATTCCATGCCATTCCATGCCATTCCATGCCATTCCATGCCATTCCATGCCATTCCATGCCATTCCATGCCATTCCATGCCATTCCATGCCATTCCATGCCATTCCATGCCATTCCATGCCATTCCATGCCATTCCATGCCATTCCATGCCATTCCATGCCATTCCATGCCATTCCATGCCATTCCATGCCATTCCATGCCATTCCATGCCATTCCATGCCATTCCATGCCATTCCATGCCATTCCATGCCATTCCATGCCATTCCATGCCATTCCATGCCATTCCATGCCATTCCATGCCATTCAATGCCGTGCCATGCCGGTGCCATGCCGTGCCATGCCGGTGCCATGCCGTGCCATGCCGGTGCCATGCCGTGCTATGCCGGTGCCATGCCGTGCCATGCCGGTGCCATGCCGGTGCCATGCCGGTGCCATGCCGGTGCCATGCCGGTGCCATGCCGGTGCCATGCCGGTGCCATGCCGTGCCATGCCGGTGCCATGCCGTGCCATGCCGGTGCCATGCCGTGCTATGCCGGTGCCATGCCGTGCTATGCCGGTGCCATGCCGGTGCCATGCCGTGCCATGCCGTGCCATGCCGTGCCATGCCGTGCCATGCCGTGCCATGCCGTGCCATGCCGTGCCATGCCGTGCCATGCCATTCCATGCCATTCCATGCCATTCCATGCCATTCCATGCCATTCCATGCCATTCCATGCCATTCCATGCCATTCCATGCCATTCCATGCCATTCCATGCCATTCCATGCCATTCCATGCCATTCCATGCCATTCCATGCCATTCCATGCCATTCCATGCCATTCCATGCCATTCCATGCCATTCCATGCCATTCCATGCCATTCCATGCCATTCCATGCCATTCCATGCCATTCCATGCCATTCCATGCCATTCCATGCCATTCCATGCCATTCCATGCCATTCCATGCCATTCCATGCCATTCCATGCCATTCCATGCCATTCCATGCCATTCCATGCCATTCCATGCCATTCCATGCCATTCCATGCCATTCCATGCCATTCCATGCCATTCCATGCCATTCCATGCCATTCCATGCCATTCCATGCCATTCCATGCCATTCCATGCCATTCCATGCCATTCCATGCCATTCAATGCCGTGCCATGCCGGTGCCATGCCGTGCCATGCCGGTGCCATGCCGTGCCATGCCGGTGCCATGCCGTGCCATGCCGTGCCATGCCGGTGCCATGCCGTGCCATGCCGGTGCCATGCCGGTGCCATGCCATTCCATGTCATTCCATGCCATTCCATGCCATTCCATGCCGTGCCATGCCGGTGCCATGCCGTGCCATGCCGTGCCATGCCGGTGCCATGCCGGTGCCATGCCATTCCATGCCATTCCATGCCATTCCATGCCATTCCATGCCATTCCATGCCATTCCATGCCATTCCATGCCATTCCATGCCATTCCATGCCATTCCATGCCATTCCATGCCATTCCATGCCATTCCATGCCGTGCCATGCCGTGCCATGCCGTGCCATGCCGTGCCATGCCGTGCCATGCCGGTGCCATGCCGTGCCATGCCGGTGCCATGCCGTGCCATGCCGTGCCATGCCGGTGCCATGCCGTGCCATGCCGTGCCATGCCGGTGCCATGCCGTGCCATGCCGGTGCCATGCCGTGCCATGCCGTGCCATGCCGGTGCCATGCCGTGCCATGCCGTGCCATGCCGGTGCCATGCCGTGCCATGCCGTGCCATGCCGGTGCCATGCCGTGCCATGCCGGTGCCATGCCGTGCCATGCCGGTGCCATGCCGTGCCATGCCGGTGCCATGCCGTGCCATGCCGGTGCCATGCCGGTGCCATGCCGGTGCCATGCCGGTGCCATGCCGGTGCCATGCCGGTGCCATGCCGTGCCATGCCGGTGCCATGCCGTGCCATGCCGGTGCCATGCCGGTGCCATGCCGTGCCATGCCGGTGCCATGCCGTGCCATGCCGTGCCATGCCGGTGCCATGCCGGTGCCATGCCATTCCATGCCATTCCATGCCATTCCATGCCATTCCATGCCATTCCATGCCATTCCATGCCATTCCATGCCATTCCATGCCATTCCATGCCATTCCATGCCATTCCATGCCATTCCATGCCATTCCATGCCATTCCATGCCATTCCATGCCATTCCATGCCATTCCATGCCATTCCATGCCATTCAATGCCATTCCATGCCATTCAATGCCGTGCCATGCCGTGCCATGCGGTGCCATGCCATTCCATGCCATTCCATGCCGTGCCATGCGGTGCCATGCCATTCCATGCCATTCCATGCCATTCCATGCCATTCCATGCCATTCCATGCCATTCCATGCCATTCCATGCCATTCCATGCCATTCCATGCCATCCCATGCCATTCCATGCCATTCCATGCCATTCCATGCCATTCCATGCCATTCCATGCCATTCCATGCCATTCCATGCCATTCCATGCCATTCCATGCCATTCCATGCCATTCCATGCCATTCCATGCCATTCCATGCCATTCCATGCCATTCCATGCCATTCCATGCCATTCCATGCCATTCCATGCCATTCCATGCCATTCCATGCCATTCCATGCCATTCCATGCCATTCCATGCCATTCCATGCCATTCCATGCCATTCCATGCCATTCCATGCCGTTCCATGCCGTTCCATGCCGTTCCATGCCGTTCCATGCCGTTCCATGCCGTTCCATGCCATTCCATGCCATTCCATGCCATTCCATGCCATTCCATGCCATTCCATGCCATTCCATGCCATTCCATGCCATTCCATGCCATTCCATGCCATTCCATGCCATTCCATGCCATTCCATGCCATTCCATGCCATTCCATGCCATTCCATGCCATTCCATGCCATTCCATGCCATTCCATGCCATTCCATGCCATTCCATGCCATTCCATGCCATTCCATGCCATTCCATGCCATTCCATGCCATTCCATGCCATTCCATGCCATTCCATGCCATTCCATGCCATTCCATGCCATTCCATGCCATTCCATGACATTCCATGCCATTCCATGACATTCCATGCCATTCCATGCCATTCCATGCCATTCCATGCCATTCCATGCCATTCCATGCCATTCCATGCCATTCCATGCCGTGCCATGCCGGTGCCATGCCATTCCATGCCATTCCATGCCATTCCATGCCATTCCATGCCATTCCATGCCATTCCATGCCATTCCATGCCATTCCATGCCATTCCATGCCATTCCATGCCATTCCATGCCATTCCATGCCATTCCATGCCATTCCATGCCATTCCATGCCATTCCATGCCATTCCATGCCATTCCATGCCATTCCATGCCATTCCATGCCATTCCATGCCATTCCATGCCATTCCATGCCATTCCATGCCATTCCATGCCATTCCATGCCATTCAATGCCGTGCCATGCCGTGCCATGCCGTGCCATGCCGGTGCCATGCCGTGCCATGCCGGTGCCATGCCGTGCCATGCCGGTGCCATGCCGTGCCATGCCGGTGCCATGCCGTGCCATGCCGTGCCATGCCGTGCCATGCCGGTGCCATGCCGTGCCATGCCGGTGCCATGCCGTGCCATGCCGGTGCCATGCCGGTGCCATGCCGTGCCATGCCGTGCCATGCCGGTGCCATGCCGTGCCATGCCGGTGCCATGCCGTGCCATGCCGGTGCCATGCCGTGCCATGCCGGTGCCATGCCGTGCCATGCCGGTGCCATGCCGTGCCATGCCGGTGCCATGCCGTGCCATGCCATTCCATGCCATTCCATGCCATTCCATGCCATTCCATGCCACTCAATGCGGTGCCATGCCGTGCCATGCCGGTGCCATGCCGTGCCATGCCGGTGCCATGCCGTGCCATGCCGGTGCCATGCCGTGCCATGCCGTGCCATGCCGTGCCATGCCGGTGCCATGCCGGTGCCATGCCATTCCATGCCATTCCATGCCATTCCATGCCATTCCATGCCATTCCATGCCATTCCATGCCATTCCATGCCATTCCATGCCATTCCATGCCATTCAATGCCGTGCCATGCCGTGCCATGCCGTGCCATGCCGGTGCCATGCCGTGCCATGCCGGTGCCATGCCGTGCCATGCCGGTGCCATGCCGTGCCATGCCGGTGCCATGCCGTGCCATGCCGTGCCATGCCGTGCCATGCCGGTGCCATGCCGTGCCATGCCGGTGCCATGCCGTGCCATGCCGGTGCCATGCCGGTGCCATGCCGTGCCATGCCGTGCCATGCCGGTGCCATGCCGTGCCATGCCGGTGCCATGCCGTGCCATGCCGGTGCCATGCCGTGCCATGCCGGTGCCATGCCGTGCCATGCCGGTGCCATGCCGTGCCATGCCGGTGCCATGCCGTGCCATGCCATTCCATGCCATTCCATGCCATTCCATGCCACTCAATGCGGTGCCATGCCGTGCCATGCCGGTGCCATGCCGTGCCATGCCGGTGCCATGCCGTGCCATGCCGGTGCCATGCCGTGCCATGCCGTGCCATGCCGTGCCATGCCGGTGCCATGCCGGTGCCATGCCATTCCATGCCATTCCATGCCATTCCATGCCATTCCATGCCATTCCATGCCATTCCATGCCATTCCATGCCATTCCATGCCATTCCATGCCATTCCATGCCATTCCATGCCATTCCATGCCATTCCATGCCATTCCATGCCATTCCATGCCATTCCATGCCATTCCATGCCATTCCATGCCATTCCATGCCATTCCATGACATTCCATGCCATTCCATGCCATTCCATGCCATTCCATGCCATTCCATGCCATTCCATGCCATTCCATGCCATTCCATGCCATTCCATGCCATTCCATGCCATTCCATGCCATTCCATGCCATTCCATGCCATTCCATGCCATTCCATGCCATTCCATGCCATTCCATGCCATTCCATGCCATTCCATGCCATTCCATGCCATTCCATGCCATTCCATGCCGTGCCATGCCGGTGCCATGCCATTCCATGCCATTCCATGCCATTCCATGCCATTCCATGCCATTCCATGCCATTCCATGCCATTCCATGCCATTCCATGCCATTCCATGCCATTCCATGCCATTCCATGCCATTCCATGCCATTCCATGCCATTCCATGCCATTCCATGCCATTCCATGCCATTCCATGCCATTCCATGCCATTCCATGCCATTCCATGCCATTCCATGCCATTCCATGCCATTCCATGCCATTCCATGCCATTCAATGCCGTGCCATGCCGTGCCATGCCGTGCCATGCCGGTGCCATGCCGTGCCATGCCGGTGCCATGCCGTGCCATGCCGGTGCCATGCCGTGCCATGCCGGTGCCATGCCGTGCCATGCCGGTGCCATGCCGTGCCATGCCGTGCCATGCCGTGCCATGCCGGTGCCATGCCGTGCCATGCCGGTGCCATGCCGTGCCATGCCGTGCCATGCCGGTGCCATGCCGTGCCATGCCGGTGCCATGCCGTGCCATGCCGGTGCCATGCCGTGCCATGCCGGTGCCATGCCGGTGCCATGCCGTGCCATGCCGGTGCCATGCCGTGCCATGCCGGTGCCATGCCGTGCCATGCCGGTGCCATGCCGTGCAATGCCGGTGCCATGCCGGTGCCATGCCGTGCCATGCCGGTGCCATGCCGTGCCATGCCGGTGCCATGCCGTGCCATGCCGTGCCATGCCGGTGCCATGCCGTGCCATGCCGTGCCATGCCGGTGCCATGCCGTGCCATGCCGGTGCCATGCCGGTGCCATGCCATTCCATGCCATTCCATGCCATTCCATGCCATTCCATGCCATTCCATGCCATTCCATGCCATTCCATGCCATTCCATGCCATTCCATGCCATTCCATGCCATTCCATGCCATTCCATGCCATTCCCTGCCATTCCATGCCATTCCATGCCATTCCATGCCATTCCATGCCATTCCATGCCATTCCATGCCATTCCATGACATTCAATGCCATTCCATGCCATTCAATGCCGTGCCATGCCGTGCCATGCGGTGCCATGC
>CAXARG010000101.1:0-54000 GCA_963971235.1 Cryptus armator | reverse complement strand
GCCATGCCGTGCCATGCCGTGCCATGCCGGTGCCATGCCGGTGCCATGCCGGTGCCATGCCATTCCATGTCATTCCATGCCATTCCATGCCATTCCATGCCATTCCATGCCGGTGCCATGCCGGTGCCATGCCGGTGCCATGCCGTGCCATGCCGGTGCCATGCCGGTGCCATGCCATTCCATGCCATTCCATGCCATTCCATGCCATTCCATGCCATTCCATGCCATTCCATGCCATTCCATGCCATTCCATGCCATTCCATGCCATTCCATGCCATTCCATGCCATTCCATGCCATTCCATGCCATTCCATGCCATTCCATGCCATTCCATGCCATTCCATGCCATTCCATGCCATTCCATGCCATTCCATGCCATTCCATGCCATTCCATGCCATTCCATGTCATTCCATGCCATTCCATGCCATTCCATGCCATTCCATGTCATTCCATGCCATTCCATGCCATTCCATGCCATTCCATGTCATTCCATGCCATTCCATGCCATTCCATGCCGTGCCATGCCGTGCCATGCCGTGCCATGCCGTGCCATGCCGTGCCATGCCGTGCCATGCCGTGCCATGCCGTGCCATGCCGGTGCCATGCCGTGCCATGCCGGTGCCATGCCGTGCCATGCCGGTGCCATGCCGTGCCATGCCGTGCCATGCCGGTGCCATGCCGTGCCATGCCGTGCCATGCCACTCAATGCGGTGCAATGCGGTGCCATGCCGTGCCATGCCGTGCCATGCCGGTGCCATGCCGTGCCATGCCGGTGCCATGCCGTGCCATGCCGGTGCCATGCCGTGCCATGCCGGTGCCATGCCGTGCCATGCCGTGCCATGCCGGTGCCATGCCGGTGCCATGCCATTCCATGCCATTCCATGCCATTCCATGCCATTCCATGCCATTCCATGCCATTCCATGCCATTCCATGCCATTCCATGCCATTCCATGCCATTCCATGCCATTCCATTCCATTCCATGCCATTCCATGCCATTCCATGCCATTCCATGCCATTCCATGCCATTCCATGCCATTCCATGCCATTCCATGCCATTCCATGCCATTCCATGCCATTCCATGCCATTCCATGCCATTCCATGCCATTCCATGCCATTCCATGCCATTCCATGCCATTCCATGCCATTCCATGCCATTCCATGCCATTCCATGCCATTCCATGCCATTCCATGCCATTCCATGCCATTCCATGCCATTCCATGCCATTCCATGCCATTCCATGCCATTCCATGCCATTCCATGCCATTCAATGCCGTGCCATGCCGTGCCATGCCGTGCCATGCCGTGCCATGCCGGTGCCATGCCGTGCCATGCCGGTGCCATGCCGTGCCATGCCGGTGCCATGCCGTGCCATGCCAGTGCCATGCCGTGCAATGCCGGTGCCATGCCGGTGCCATGCCGTGCCATGCCGGTGCCATGCCGTGTCATGCCGTGCCATGCCGGTGCCATGCCGTGCCATGCCGTGCCATGCCGGTGCCATGCCGTGCCATGCCGGTGCCATGCCGGTGCCATGCCATTCCATGCCATTCCATGCCATTCCATGCCATTCCATGCCATTCCATGCCATTCCATGCCATTCCATGCCATTCCATGTCATTCCATGCCATTCCATGCCATTCCATGCCATTCCATGTCATTCCATGCCATTCCATGCCATTCCATGCCGTGCCATGCCGTGCCATGCCGTGCCATGCCGTGCCATGCCGTGCCATGCCGTGCCATGCCGGTGCCATGCCGTGCCATGCCGGTGCCATGCCGTGCCATGCCGGTGCCATGCCGTGCCATGCCGTGCCATGCCGGTGCCATGCCGTGCCATGCCGTGCCATGCCACTCAATGCGGTGCCATGCCGTGCCATGCCGTGCCATGCCGGTGCCATGCCGTGCCATGCCGGTGCCATGCCGTGCCATGCCGGTGCCATGCCGTGCCATGCCGGTGCCATGCCGTGCCATGCCGTGCCATGCCGGTGCCATGCCGGTGCCATGCCATTCCATGCCGGTGCCATGCCATTCCATGCCATTCCATGCCATTCCATGCCATTCCATGCCATTCCATGCCATTCCATGCCATTCCATGCCATTCCATGCCATTCCATGCCATTCCATGCCATTCCATTCCATTCCATGCCATTCCATGCCATTCCATGCCATTCCATGCCATTCCATGCCATTCCATGCCATTCCATGCCATTCCATGCCATTCCATGCCATTCCATGCCATTCCATGCCATTCCATGCCATTCCATGCCATTCCATGCCATTCCATGCCATTCCATGCCATTCCATGCCATTCCATGCCATTCCATGCCATTCCATGCCATTCCATGCCATTCCATGCCATTCCATGCCATTCCATGCCATTCCATGCCATTCCATGCCATTCCATGCCATTCCATGCCATTCAATGCCGTGCCATGCCGTGCCATGCCGTGCCATGCCGTGCCATGCCGGTGCCATGCCGTGCCATGCCGGTGCCATGCCGTGCCATGCCGGTGCCATGCCGTGCCATGCCAGTGCCATGCCGTGCAATGCCGGTGCCATGCCGGTGCCATGCCGTGCCATGCCGGTGCCATGCCGTGTCATGCCGTGCCATGCCGGTGCCATGCCGTGCCATGCCGTGCCATGCCGGTGCCATGCCGTGCCATGCCGGTGCCATGCCGGTGCCATGCCATTCCATGCCATTCCATGCCATTCCATGCCATTCCATGCCATTCCATGCCATTCCATGCCATTCCATGCCATTCCATGCCATTCCATGCCATTCCATGCCATTCCATGCCATTCCATGCCATTCCATGCCATTCCATGCCATTCCATGCCATTCCATGCCATTCCATGCCATTCCATGCCATTCCATGCCATTCCATGCCATTCCATGCCATTCCATGCCATTCCATGCCATTCCATGCCATTCCATGCCATTCCATGCCATTCCATGCCATTCCATGCCATTCCATGCCATTCCATGCCATTCCATGCCATTCCATGCCATTCCATGCCATTCCATGCCATTCCATGCCATTCCATGCCATTCCATGCCATTCCATGCCATTCCATGCCATTCCATGCCATTCCATGCCATTCAATGCCATTCCATGCCATTCAATGCCGTGCCATGCCGTGCCATGCGGTGCCATGCCATTCCATGCCATTCCATGCCGTGCCATGCGGTGCCATGCCATTCCATGCCATTCCATGCCATTCCATGCCATTCCATGCCATTCCATGCCATTCCATGCCATTCCATGCCATTCCATGCCATTCCATGCCATTCCATGCCATTCCATGCCATTCCATGCCATTCCATGCCATTCCATGCCATTCCATGCCATTCCATGCCATTCCATGCCATTCCATGCCATTCCATGCCATTCCATGCCATTCCATGCCATTCCATGCCGTTCCATGCCATTCAATGCCATTCCATGCCATTCAATGCCGTGCCATGCCATTCCATGCCATTCCATGCCGTGCCATGCGGTGCCATGCCATTCCATGCCATTCCATGCCATTCCATGCCATTCCATGCCATTCCATGCCATTCCATGCCATTCCATGCCATTCCATGCCATTCCATGCCATTCCATGCCATTCCATGCCATTCCATGCCATTCCATGCCATTCCATGCCATTCCATGCCATTCCATGCCATTCCATGCCATTCCATGCCATTCCATGCCATTCCATGCCATTCCATGCCATTCCATGCCATTCCATGCCATTCCATGCCATTCCATGCCATTCCATGCCATTCCATGCCATTCCATGCCATTCCATGCCATTCCATGCCATTCCATGCCATTCCATGCCATTCCATGCCATTCCATGCCATTCCATGCCATTCCATGCCATTCCATGCCATTCCATGCCATTCCATGCCATTCCATGCCATTCCATGCCATTCCATGCCATTCCATGCCATTCCATGCCATTCCATGCCATTCCATGCCATTCCATGCCATTCAATGCCGTGCCATGCCGTGCCATGCCGTGCCATGCCGTGCCATGCCGTGCCATGCCGGTGCCATGCCGTGCCATGCCGTGCCATGCCGTGCCATGCCGTGCCATGCCGTGCCATGCCGTGCCATGCCGGTGCCATGCCGTGCCATGCCAGTGCCATGCCGTGCCATGCCGGTGCCATGCCGTGCCATGCCGGTGCCATGCCGTGCCATGCCGGTGCCATGCCATTCCATGTCATTCCATGCCATTCCATGCCATTCCATGCCATTCCATGCCATTCCATGCCATTCCATGCCATTCCATGCCATTCCATGCCATTCCATGGTATTCCATGCCATTCCATGCCATTCCATGACATTCCATGCCATTCCATGCCATTCCATGCCATTCCATGCCATTCCATGCCATTCCATGCCATTCCATGCCATTCCATGCCATTCCATGCCATTCCATGCCATTCCATGCCATTCCATGCCATTCCATGCCATTCCATGCCATTCCATGCCATTCCATGCCATTCCATGCCATTCCATGCCATTCCATGCCATTCCATGCCATTCCATGCCATTCCATGCCATTCCATGCCATTCAATGCCGTGCCATGCCGTGCCATGCCGTGCCATGCCGTGCCATGCCGTGCCATGCCGGTGCCATGCCGTGCCATGCCGGTGCCATGCCGTGCCATGCCGGTGCCATGCCGTGCCATGCCGGTGCCATGCCGTGCAATGCCGGTGCCATGCCGGTGCCATGCCGTGCCATGCCGGTGCCATGCCGTGCCATGCCGGTGCCATGCCGTGCCATGCCGGTGCCATGCCGTGCCATGCCGTGCCATGCCGGTGCCATGCCGGTGCCATGCCGTGCCATGCCGGTGCCATGCCGTGCCATGCCGGTGCCATGCCGTGCCATGCCGGTGCCATGCCGTGCAATGCCGGTGCCATGCCGGTGCCATGCCGTGCCATGCCGGTGCCATGCCGTGCCATGCCGTGCCATGCCGGTGCCATGCCGTGCCATGCCGGTGCCATGCCGTGCCATGCCGGTGCCATGCCGTGCCATGCCGTGCCATGCCGGTGCCATGCCGTGCCATGCCATTCCATGCCATTCCATGCCATTCCATGCCATTCCATGCCACTCAATGCGGTGCCATGCCGTGCCATGCCGGTGCCATGCCGTGCCATGCCGTTGCCATGCCGTGCCATGCCGTGCCATGCCGTGCCATGCCGTGCCATGCCGTGCCATGCCGGTGCCATGCCGGTGCCATGCCGGTGCCATGCCATTCCATGTCATTCCATGCCATTCCATGCCATTCCATGCCGTGCCATGCCGGTGCCATGCCGTGCCATGCCGTGCCATGCCGGTGCCATGCCGGTGCCATGCCATTCCATGCCATTCCATGCCATTCCATGCCATTCCATGCCATTCCATGCCATTCCATGCCATTCCATGCCATTCCATGCCATTCCATGCCATTCCATGCCATTCCATGCCATTCCATGCCATTCCATGCCATTCCATGCCATTCCATGTCATTCCATGCCATTCCATGCCATTCCATGCCATTCCATGTCATTCCATGCCATTCCATGCCATTCCATGTCATTCCATGCCATTCCATGCCATTCCATGCCGTGCCATGCCGTGCCATGCCGTGCCATGCCGTGCCATGCCGTGCCATGCCGTGCCATGCCGTGCCATGCCGTGCCATGCCGTGCCATGCCGGTGCCATGCCGTGCCATGCCGGTGCCATGCCGTGCCATGCCGTGCCATGCCGGTGCCATGCCGTGCCATGCCGTGCCATGCCACTCAATGCGGTGCCATGCCGTGCCATGCCGGTGCCATGCCGTGCCATGCCGGTGCCATGCCGTGCCATGCCGGTGCCATGCCGTGCCATGCCGGCGCCATGCCGTGCCATGCCGGTGCCATGCCGTGCCATGCCGTGCCATGCCATTCCATGCCATTCCATGCCATTCCATGCCATTCCATGCCATTCCATGCCATTCCATGCCACTCAATGCGGTGCCATGCCGTGCCATGCCGTGCCATGCCGGTGCCATGCCGTGCCATGCCGGTGCCATGCCGTGCCATGCCGGTGCCATGCCGTGCCATGCCGGTGCCATGCCGTGCCATGCCGGTGCCATGCCGTGCCATGCCGTGCCATGCCGGTGCCATGCCGTGCCATGCCGTGCCATGCCGGTGCCATGCCGTGCCATGCCGGTGCCATGCCGTGCCATGCCGGTGCCATGCCGTGCCATGCCGGTGCCATGCCGGTGCCATGCCGTGCCATGCCGTGCCATGCCGGTGCCATGCCGTGCCATGCCGGTGCCATGCCGTGCCATGCCGTGCCATGCCGGTGCCATGCCGTGCCATGCCGTGCCATGCCGGTGCCATGCCGTGCCGTGCCGGTGCCATGCCGTGCCATGCCGGTGCCATGCCGTGCCATGCCGGTGCCATGCCGTGCCATGCCGGTGCCATGCCGGTGCCATGCCGGTGCCATGCCGTGCCATGCCGGTGCCATGCCGTGCCATGCCGGTGCCATGCCGTGCCATGCCGGTGCCATGCCGGTGCCATGCCGTGCCATGCCGGTGCCATGCCGTGCCATGCCGGTGCCATGCCGTGCCATGCCGGTGCCATGCCGTGCCATGCCGTGCCATGCCGGTGCCATGCCGTGCCATGCCGGTGCCATGCCGTGCCATGCCATTCCATGCCATTCCATGCCATTCCATGCCATTCCATGCCACTCAATGCGGTGCCATGCCGTGCCATGCCGGTGCCATGCCGTGCCATGCCGGTGCCATGCCGTGCCATGCCGGTGCCATGCCGTGCCATGCCGGTGCCATGCCGTGCCATGCCGTGCCATGCCGGTGCCATGCCGGTGCCATGCCATTCCATGTCATTCCATGCCATTCCATGCCATTCCATGCCGTGCCATGCCGGTGCCATGCCGTGCCATGCCGTGCCATGCCATTCCATGCCATTCCATGCCATTCCATGCCATTCCATGCCATTCCATGCCATTCCATGCCATTCCATGCCATTCCATGCCATTCCATGCCATTCCATGCCATTCCATGCCATTCCATGCCATTCCATGCCATTCCATGCCATTCCATGCCATTCCATGCCATTCCATGCCATTCCATGCCATTCCATGCCATTCCATGCCATTCCATGCCATTCCATGCCATTCCATGCCATTCCATGCCATTCCATGCCATTCCATGCCATTCCATGCCATTCCATGCCATTCCATGCCATTCCATGCCATTCCATGCCATTCCATGCCATTCCATGCCATTCCATGTCATTCCATGCCATTCCATGCCATTCCATGCCATTCCATGCCATTCCATGCCATTCCATGCCATTCCATGCCATTCCATGCCATTCCATGCCATTCCATGCCATTCCATGCCATTCCATGCCATTCAATGCCATTCCATGCCATTCAATGCCGTGCCATGCCGTGCCATGCGGTGCCATGCCATTCCATGCCATTCCATGCCGTGCCATGCGGTGCCATGCCATTCCATGCCATTCCATGCCATTCCATGCCATTCCATGCCATTCCATGCCATTCCATGCCATTCCATGCCATTCCATGCCATTCCATGCCATTCCATGCCATTCCATGCCATTCCATGCCATTCCATGCCATTCCATGCCATTCCATGCCATTCCATGCCATTCCATGCCATTCCATGCCATTCCATGCCATTCCATGCCATTCCATGCCATTCCATGCCATTCCATGCCATTCCATGCCATTCCATGCCATTCCATGCCATTCCATGCCATTCCATGCCATTCCATGCCATTCCATGCCATTCCATGCCATTCCATGCCATTCCATGCCATTCCATGCCATTCCATGCCATTCCATGCCATTCCATGCCATTCCATGCCATTCCATGCCGTTCCATGCCGTTCCATGCCGTTCCATGCCATTCCATGCCATTCCATGCCATTCCATGCCATTCCATGCCATTCCATGCCATTCCATGCCATTCCATGCCATTCCATGCCATTCCATGCCATTCCATGCCATTCCATGCCATTCCATGCCATTCCATGCCATTCCATGCCATTCCATGCCATTCCATGCCATTCCATGCCATTCCATGCCATTCCATGCCATTCCATGCCATTCCATGCCATTCCATGCCATTCCATGCCATTCCATGCCATTCCATGCCATTCCATGCCATTCCATGCCATTCCATGCCATTCCATGCCATTCCATGCCGTGCCATGCCGTGCCATGCCGTGCCATGCCGTGCCATGCCGGTGCCATGCCGTGCCATGCCGGTGCCATGCCGTGCCATGCCGGTGCCATGCCGTGCCATGCCGGTGCCATGCCGTGCCATGCCGGTGCCATGCCGTGCCATGCCGGTGCCATGCCGTGCCATGCCGGTGCCATGCCGTGCCATGCCGGTGCCATGCCGTGCCATGCCGGTGCCATGCCGTGCCATGCCGGTGCCATGCCGTGCCATGCCGGTGCCATGCCGTGCCATGCCGGCGCCATGCCGTGCCATGCCGGTGCCATGCCGTGCCATGCCGTGCCATGCCATTCCATGCCATTCCATGCCATTCCATGCCATTCCATGCCATTCCATGCCATTCCATGCCATTCCATGCCACTCAATGCGGTGCCATGCCGTGCCATGCCGGTGCCATGCCGTGCCATGCCGGTGCCATGCCGTGCCATGCCGTGCCATGCCGTGCCATGCCGTGCCATGCCGGTGCCATGCCGGTGCCATGCCATTCCATGTCATTCCATGCCATTCCATGCCATTCCATGCCGTGCCATGCCGGTGCCATGCCGGTGCCATGCCGGTGCCATGCCATTCCATGCCATTCCATGCCATTCCATGCCATTCCATGCCATTCCATGCCATTCCATGCCATTCCATGCCATTCCATGCCATTCCATGCCATTCCATGCCATTCCATGCCATTCCATGCCATTCCATGCCATTCCATGCCATTCCATGCCATTCCATGCCATTCCATGCCATTCCATGCCATTCCATGCCATTCCATGCCAGTCCATGCCATTCCATGCCATTCCATGCCATTCCATGCCATTCCATGCCATTCCATGCCATTCCATGCCATTCCATGCCATTCCATGCCATTCCATGCCATTCCATGCCATTCCATGCCATTCCATGCCGTGCCATGCCGTGCCATGCCGTGCCATGCCGTGCCATGCCGGTGCCATGCCGTGCCATGCCGGTGCCATGCCGTGCCATGCCGGTGCCATGCCGTGCCATGCCGTGCCATGCCGGTGCCATGCCGTGCCATGCCGTGCCATGCCGGTGCCATGCCGTGCCATGCCGTGCCATGCCGGTGCCATGCCGTGCCATGCCGTGCCATGCCGGTGCCATGCCGTGCCATGCCGGTGCCATGCCGTGCCATGCCGTGCCATGCCGGTGCCATGCCGGTGCCATGCCGGTGCCATGCCGGTGCCATGCCGGTGCCATGCCGTGCCATGCCGGTGCCATGCCGTGCCATGCCGGTGCCATGCCGTGCCATGCCGGTGCCATGCCGTGCCATGCCGGTGCCATGCCGTGCCATGCCGGTGCCATGCCGTGCCATGCCGGTGCCATGCCGTGCCATGCCGGTGCCATGCCGTGCCATGCCGGTGCCATGCCGTGCCATGCCGTGCCATGCCATTCCATGCCATTCCATGCCATTCCATGCCATTCCATGCCATTCCATGCCACTCAATGCGGTGCCATGCCGTGCCATGCCGGTGCCATGCCGTGCCATGCCGGTGCCATGCCGTGCCATGCCGTGCCATGCCGGTGCCATGCCGGTGCCATGCCATTCCATGTCATTCCATGCCATTCCATGCCATTCCATGCCATTCCATGCCATTCCATGCCATTCCATGCCATTCCATGCCATTCCATGCCATTCCATGCCATTCCATGCCATTCCATGGTATTCCATGCCATTCCATGCCATTCCATGACATTCCATGCCATTCCATGCCATTCCATGCCATTCCATGCCATTCCATGCCATTCCATGCCATTCCATGCCATTCCATGCCATTCCATGCCATTCCATGCCATTCCATGCCATTCCATGCCATTCCATGCCATTCCATGCCATTCCATGCCATTCCATGCCATTCCATGCCATTCCATGCCATTCAATGCCGTGCCATGCCGTGCCATGCCGTGCCATGCCGTGCCATGCCGTGCCATGCCGGTGCCATGCCGTGCCATGCCGGTGCCATGCCGTGCCATGCCGGTGCCATGCCGTGCCATGCCGGTGCCATGCCGTGCCATGCCGGTGCCATGCCGTGCAATGCCGGTGCCATGCCGGTGCCATGCCGTGCCATGCCGGTGCCATGCCGTGCCATGCCGGTGCCATGCCGTGCCATGCCGGTGCCATGCCGGTGCCATGCCGTGCCATGCCGGTGCCATGCCGTGCCATGCCGGTGCCATGCCGTGCCATGCCGGTGCCATGCCGTGCCATGCCGTGCCATGCCGTGCCATGCCGGTGCCATGCCGTGCCATGCCGTGCCATGCCGGTGCCATGCCGTGCCATGCCGTGCCATGCCGGTGCCATGCCGTGCCATGCCGTGCCATGCCGGTGCCATGCCGTGCCATGCCGTGCCATGCCGGTGCCATGCCGTGCCATGCCGGTGCCATGCCGTGCCATGCCGTGCCATGCCGGTGCCATGCCGGTGCCATGCCGGTGCCATGCCGGTGCCATGCCGGTGCCATGCCGTGCCATGCCGGTGCCATGCCGTGCCATGCCGGTGCCATGCCGTGCCATGCCGGTGCCATGCCGTGCCATGCCGGTGCCATGCCGTGCCATGCCGGTGCCATGCCGTGCCATGCCGTGCCATGCCGGTGCCATGCCGTGCCATGCCGTGCCATGCCATTCCATGCCATTCCATGCCATTCCATGCCATTCCATGCCATTCCATGCCATTCCATGCCATTCCATGCCATTCCATGCCACTCAATGCGGTGCCATGCCGTGCCATGCCGGTGCCATGCCGTGCCATGCCGGTGCCATGCCGTGCCATGCCGTGCCATGCCGTGCCATGCCGGTGCCATGCCGGTGCCATGCCATTCCATGTCATTCCATGCCATTCCATGCCATTCCATGCCATTCCATGCCATTCCATGCCATTCCATGCCATTCCATGCCATTCCATGCCATTCCATGCCATTCCATGGTATTCCATGCCATTCCATGCCATTCCATGACATTCCATGCCATTCCATGCCATTCCATGCCATTCCATGCCATTCCATGCCATTCCATGCCATTCCATGCCATTCCATGCCATTCCATGCCATTCCATGCCATTCCATGCCATTCCATGCCATTCCATGCCATTCCATGCCATTCCATGCCATTCCATGCCATTCCATGCCATTCCATGCCATTCAATGCCGTGCCATGCCGTGCCATGCCGTGCCATGCCGTGCCATGCCGTGCCATGCCGGTGCCATGCCGTGCCATGCCGTGCCATGCCGTGCCATGCCGGTGCCATGCCGTGCCATGCCGGTGCCATGCCGTGCCATGCCGGTGCCATGCCGTGCAATGCCGGTGCCATGCCGGTGCCATGCCGTGCCATGCCGGTGCCATGCCGTGCCATGCCGGTGCCATGCCGTGCCATGCCGGTGCCATGCCGGTGCCATGCCGTGCCATGCCGGTGCCATGCCGTGCCATGCCGGTGCCATGCCGTGCCATGCCGTGCCATGCCGGTGCCATGCCGTGCCATGCCGGTGCCATGCCGTGCCATGCCGGTGCCATGCCGTGCCATGCCGGTGCCATGCCGTGCCATGCCGTGCCATGCCGGTGCCATGCCGGTGCCATGCCGTGCCATGCCGGTGCCATGCCGTGCCATGCCGGTGCCATGCCGTGCCATGCCGGTGTCATGCCGGTGCCATGCCGGTGCCATGCCGTGCCATGCCGGTGCCATGCCGTGCCATGCCGGTGCCATGCCGTGCCATGCCGGTGCCATGCCGGTGCCATGCCGTGCCATGCCGGTGCCATGCCGTGCCATGCCGGTGCCATGCCGTGCCATGCCGGTGCCATGCCGTGCCATGCCGTGCCATGCCGGTGCCATGCCGTGCCATGCCATTCCATGCCATTCCATGCCATTCCATGCCATTCCATGCCACTCAATGCGGTGCCATGCCGTGCCATGCCGGTGCCATGCCGTGCCATGCCGGTGCCATGCCGTGCCATGCCGGTGCCATGCCGTGCCATGCCGGTGCCATGCCGTGCCATGCCGTTGCCATGCCGTGCCATGCCGTGCCATGCCGTGCCATGCCGTGCCATGCCGTGCCATGCCGTGCCATGCCGGTGCCATGCCGGTGCCATGCCGGTGCCATGCCATTCCATGTCATTCCATGCCATTCCATGCCATTCCATGCCATTCCATGCCGTGCCATGCCGGTGCCATGCCGTGCCATGCCGTGCCATGCCGGTGCCATGCCGGTGCCATGCCATTCCATGCCATTCCATGCCATTCCATGCCATTCCATGCCATTCCATGCCATTCCATGCCATTCCATGCCATTCCATGCCATTCCATGCCATTCCATGCCATTCCATGCCATTCCATGCCATTCCATGCCATTCCATGCCATTCCATGCCATTCCATGCCATTCCATGCCATTCCATGCCATTCCATGCCATTCCATGCCATTCCATGTCATTCCATGCCATTCCATGCCATTCCATGCCATTCCATGTCATTCCATGCCATTCCATGCCATTCCATGCCATTCCATGTCATTCCATGCCATTCCATGCCATTCCATGCCGTGCCATGCCGTGCCATGCCGTGCCATGCCGTGCCATGCCGTGCCATGCCGTGCCATGCCGTGCCATGCCGTGCCATGCCGGTGCCATGCCGTGCCATGCCGGTGCCATGCCGTGCCATGCCGGTGCCATGCCGTGCCATGCCGTGCCATGCCGGTGCCATGCCGTGCCATGCCGTGCCATGCCACTCAATGCGGTGCCATGCCGTGCCATGCCGTGCCATGCCGGTGCCATGCCGTGCCATGCCGGTGCCATGCCGTGCCATGCCGGTGCCATGCCGTGCCATGCCGGTGCCATGCCGTGCCATGCCGTGCCATGCCGGTGCCATGCCGGTGCCATGCCATTCCATGCCATTCCATGCCATTCCATGCCATTCCATGCCATTCCATGCCATTCCATGCCATTCCATGCCATTCCATGCCATTCCATGCCATTCCATGCCATTCCATTCCATTCCATGCCATTCCATGCCATTCCATGCCATTCCATGCCATTCCATGCCATTCCATGCCATTCCATGCCATTCCATGCCATTCCATGCCATTCCATGCCATTCCATGCCATTCCATGCCATTCCATGCCATTCCATGCCATTCCATGCCATTCCATGCCATTCAATGCCGTGCCATGCCGTGCCATGCCGTGCCATGCCGTGCCATGCCGGTGCCATGCCGTGCCATGCCGGTGCCATGCCGTGCCATGCCGGTGCCATGCCGTGCCATGCCGGTGCCATGCCGTGCCATGCCGGTGCCATGCCGTGCCATGCCGGTGCCATGCCGTGCCATGCCGTGCCATGCCGGTGCCATGCCGTGCCATGCCGTGCCATGCCGGTGCCATGCCGTGCCATGCCGGTGCCATGCCGTGCCATGCCGGTGCCATGCCGGTGCCATGCCGTGCCATGCCGGTGCCATGCCGTGCCATGCCGGTGCCATGCCGTGCCATGCCGGTGCCATGCCGTGCCATGCCGGTGCCATGCCGGTGCCATGCCGTGCCATGCCGGTGCCATGCCGTGCCATGCCGGTGCCATGCCGTGCCATGCCAGTGCCATGCCGTGCAATGCCGGTGCCATGCCGGTGCCATGCCGTGCCATGCCGGTGCCATGCCGTGTCATGCCGTGCCATGCCGGTGCCATGCCGTGCCATGCCGTGCCATGCCGGTGCCATGCCGTGCCATGCCGGTGCCATGCCGGTGCCATGCCATTCCATGCCATTCCATGCCATTCCATGCCATTCCATGCCATTCCATGCCATTCCATGCCATTCCATGCCATTCCATGCCATTCCATGCCATTCCATGCCATTCCATGCCATTCCATGCCATTCCATGCCATTCCATGCCATTCCATGCCATTCCATGCCATTCCATGCCATTCCATGCCATTCCATGCCATTCCATGCCATTCCATGCCATTCCATGCCATTCCATGCCATTCCATGCCATTCCATGCCATTCCATGCCATTCCATGCCATTCCATGCCATTCAATGCCATTCCATGCCATTCAATGCCGTGCCATGCCGTGCCATGCGGTGCCATGCCATTCCATGCCATTCCATGCCGTGCCATGCGGTGCCATGCCATTCCATGCCATTCCATGCCATTCCATGCCATTCCATGCCATTCCATGCCATTCCATGCCATTCCATGCCATTCCATGCCATTCCATGCCATTCCATGCCATTCCATGCCATTCCATGCCATTCCATGCCATTCCATGCCATTCCATGCCATTCCATGCCATTCCATGCCATTCCATGCCATTCCATACCATTCCATGCCATTCCATGCCGTTCCATGCCATTCAATGCCATTCCATGCCATTCAATGCCGTGCCATGCCATTCCATGCCATTCCATGCCGTGCCATGCCGTGCCATGCCGGTGCCATGCCGTGCCATGCCGGTGCCATGCCGTGCCATGCCGTGCCATGCCGGTGCCATGCCGGTGCCATGCCGTGCCATGCCGGTGCCATGCCGTGCCATGCCGGTGCCATGCCGTGCCATGCCGGTGCCATGCCGTGCAATGCCGGTGCCATGCCGGTGCCATGCCGTGCCATGCCGGTGCCATGCCGTGCCATGCCGTGCCATGCCGGTGCCATGCCGTGCCATGCCGGTGCCATGCCGTGCCATGCCGGTGCCATGCCGTGCCATGCCGTGCCATGCCGGTGCCATGCCGTGCCATGCCATTCCATGCCATTCCATGCCATTCCATGCCATTCCATGCCACTCAATGCGGTGCCATGCCGTGCCATGCCGGTGCCATGCCGTGCCATGCCGTTGCCATGCCGTGCCATGCCGTGCCATGCCGTGCCATGCCGTGCCATGCCGTGCCATGCCGGTGCCATGCCGGTGCCATGCCGGTGCCATGCCATTCCATGTCATTCCATGCCATTCCATGCCATTCCATGCCGTGCCATGCCGGTGCCATGCCGTGCCATGCCGTGCCATGCCGGTGCCATGCCGGTGCCATGCCATTCCATGCCATTCCATGCCATTCCATGCCATTCCATGCCATTCCATGCCATTCCATGCCATTCCATGCCATTCCATGCCATTCCATGCCATTCCATGCCATTCCATGCCATTCCATGCCATTCCATGCCATTCCATGCCATTCCATGCCATTCCATGCCATTCCATGCCATTCCATGCCATTCCATGTCATTCCATGCCATTCCATGCCATTCCATGCCATTCCATGTCATTCCATGCCATTCCATGCCATTCCATGTCATTCCATGCCATTCCATGCCATTCCATGCCGTGCCATGCCGTGCCATGCCGTGCCATGCCGTGCCATGCCGTGCCATGCCGTGCCATGCCGTGCCATGCCGTGCCATGCCGTGCCATGCCGGTGCCATGCCGTGCCATGCCGGTGCCATGCCGTGCCATGCCGTGCCATGCCGGTGCCATGCCGTGCCATGCCGTGCCATGCCACTCAATGCGGTGCCATGCCGTGCCATGCCGGTGCCATGCCGTGCCATGCCGGTGCCATGCCGTGCCATGCCGGTGCCATGCCGTGCCATGCCGGCGCCATGCCGTGCCATGCCGGTGCCATGCCGTGCCATGCCGTGCCATGCCATTCCATGCCATTCCATGCCATTCCATGCCATTCCATGCCATTCCATGCCATTCCATGCCACTCAATGCGGTGCCATGCCGTGCCATGCCGTGCCATGCCGGTGCCATGCCGTGCCATGCCGGTGCCATGCCGTGCCATGCCGGTGCCATGCCGTGCCATGCCGGTGCCATGCCGTGCCATGCCGTGCCATGCCGGTGCCATGCCGTGCCATGCCGTGCCATGCCGGTGCCATGCCGTGCCATGCCGGTGCCATGCCGTGCCATGCCGGTGCCATGCCGTGCCATGCCGGTGCCATGCCGGTGCCATGCCGTGCCATGCCGTGCCATGCCGGTGCCATGCCGTGCCATGCCGGTGCCATGCCGTGCCATGCCGTGCCATGCCGGTGCCATGCCGTGCCATGCCGTGCCATGCCGGTGCCATGCCGTGCCGTGCCGGTGCCATGCCGTGCCATGCCGGTGCCATGCCGTGCCATGCCGGTGCCATGCCGTGCCATGCCGGTGCCATGCCGGTGCCATGCCGGTGCCATGCCGTGCCATGCCGGTGCCATGCCGTGCCATGCCGGTGCCATGCCGTGCCATGCCGGTGCCATGCCGTGCCATGCCGGTGCCATGCCGGTGCCATGCCGTGCCATGCCGGTGCCATGCCGTGCCATGCCGGTGCCATGCCGTGCCATGCCGGTGCCATGCCGTGCCATGCCGTGCCATGCCGGTGCCATGCCGTGCCATGCCGGTGCCATGCCGTGCCATGCCATTCCATGCCATTCCATGCCATTCCATGCCATTCCATGCCACTCAATGCGGTGCCATGCCGTGCCATGCCGGTGCCATGCCGTGCCATGCCGGTGCCATGCCGTGCCATGCCGGTGCCATGCCGTGCCATGCCGGTGCCATGCCGTGCCATGCCGTGCCATGCCGGTGCCATGCCGGTGCCATGCCATTCCATGTCATTCCATGCCATTCCATGCCATTCCATGCCGTGCCATGCCGGTGCCATGCCGTGCCATGCCGTGCCATGCCATTCCATGCCATTCCATGCCATTCCATGCCATTCCATGCCATTCCATGCCATTCCATGCCATTCCATGCCATTCCATGCCATTCCATGCCATTCCATGCCATTCCATGCCATTCCATGCCATTCCATGCCATTCCATGCCATTCCATGCCATTCCATGCCATTCCATGCCATTCCATGCCATTCCATGCCATTCCATGCCATTCCATGCCATTCCATGCCATTCCATGCCATTCCATGCCATTCCATGCCATTCCATGCCATTCCATGCCATTCCATGCCATTCCATGCCATTCCATGCCATTCCATGTCATTCCATGCCATTCCATGCCATTCCATGCCATTCCATGCCATTCCATGCCATTCCATGCCATTCCATGCCATTCCATGCCATTCCATGCCATTCCATGCCATTCCATGCCATTCCATGCCATTCCATGCCATTCAATGCCATTCCATGCCATTCAATGCCGTGCCATGCCGTGCCATGCGGTGCCATGCCATTCCATGCCATTCCATGCCGTGCCATGCGGTGCCATGCCATTCCATGCCATTCCATGCCATTCCATGCCATTCCATGCCATTCCATGCCATTCCATGCCATTCCATGCCATTCCATGCCATTCCATGCCATTCCATGCCATTCCATGCCATTCCATGCCATTCCATGCCATTCCATGCCATTCCATGCCATTCCATGCCATTCCATGCCATTCCATGCCATTCCATGCCATTCCATGCCATTCCATGCCATTCCATGCCATTCCATGCCATTCCATGCCATTCCATGCCATTCCATGCCATTCCATGCCATTCCATGCCATTCCATGCCATTCCATGCCATTCCATGCCATTCCATGCCATTCCATGCCATTCCATGCCATTCCATGCCATTCCATGCCATTCCATGCCATTCCATGCCATTCCATGCCATTCCATGCCATTCCATGCCGTTCCATGCCGTTCCATGCCGTTCCATGCCATTCCATGCCATTCCATGCCATTCCATGCCATTCCATGCCATTCCATGCCATTCCATGCCATTCCATGCCATTCCATGCCATTCCATGCCATTCCATGCCATTCCATGCCATTCCATGCCATTCCATGCCATTCCATGCCATTCCATGCCATTCCATGCCATTCCATGCCATTCCATGCCATTCCATGCCGTGCCATGCCGTGCCATGCCGTGCCATGCCGTGCCATGCCGTGCCATGCCGTGCCATGCCGGTGCCATGCCGTGCCATGCCGGTGCCATGCCGTGCCATGCCGGTGCCATGCCGTGCCATGCCGGTGCCATGCCGTGCCATGCCGGTGCCATGCCGTGCCATGCCGGTGCCATGCCGTGCCATGCCGGTGCCATGCCGTGCCATGCCGGTGCCATGCCGTGCCATGCCGGTGCCATGCCGTGCCATGCCGGTGCCATGCCGTGCCATGCCGGCGCCATGCCGTGCCATGCCGGTGCCATGCCGTGCCATGCCGTGCCATGCCATTCCATGCCATTCCATGCCATTCCATGCCATTCCATGCCATTCCATGCCATTCCATGCCATTCCATGCCACTCAATGCGGTGCCATGCCGTGCCATGCCGGTGCCATGCCGTGCCATGCCGGTGCCATGCCGTGCCATGCCGTGCCATGCCGTGCCATGCCGGTGCCATGCCATTCCATGTCATTCCATGCCATTCCATGCCATTCCATGCCGTGCCATGCCGGTGCCATGCCGGTGCCATGCCGGTGCCATGCCATTCCATGCCATTCCATGCCATTCCATGCCATTCCATGCCATTCCATGCCATTCCATGCCATTCCATGCCATTCCATGCCATTCCATGCCATTCCATGCCATTCCATGCCATTCCATGCCATTCCATGCCATTCCATGCCATTCCATGCCATTCCATGCCATTCCATGCCATTCCATGCCATTCCATGCCATTCCATGCCATTCCATGCCATTCCATGCCATTCCATGCCATTCCATGCCATTCCATGCCATTCCATGCCATTCCATGCCATTCCATGCCATTCCATGCCATTCCATGCCATTCCATGCCATTCCATGCCATTCCATGCCATTCCATGCCATTCCATGCCATTCCATGCCATTCCATGCCATTCCATGCCATTCCATGCCATTCCATGCCATTCCATGCCATTCCATGCCATTCCATGCCATTCCATGCCATTCCATGCCATTCCATGCCATTCCATGCCATTCCATGCCATTCCATGCCATTCCATGCCATTCCATGCCATTCCATGCCATTCCATGCCATTCCATGCCATTCCATGCCATTCCATGCCATTCCATGCCATTCCATGCCATTCCATGCCATTCCATGCCATTCCATGCCATTCCATGCCATTCCATGCCATTCCATGCCATTCCATGCCATTCAATGCCGTGCCATGCCGTGCCATGCCGTGCCATGCCGTGCCATGCCGTGCCATGCCGGTGCCATGCCGTGCCATGCCGTGCCATGCCGTGCCATGCCGTGCCATGCCGTGCCATGCCGTGCCATGCCGTGCCATGCCGTGCCATGCCGGTGCCATGCCGTGCCATGCCAGTGCCATGCCGTGCCATGCCGGTGCCATGCCGTGCCATGCCGGTGCCATGCCGTGCCATGCCGGTGCCATGCCGTGCCATGCCGGTGCCATGCCGTGCAATGCCGGTGCCATGCCGGTGCCATGCCGTGCCATGCCGGTGCCATGCCGTGCCATGCCGGTGCCATGCCGTGCCATGCCGGTGCCATGCCGTGCCATGCCGTGCCATGCCGGTGCCATGCCGGTGCCATGCCGTGCCATGCCGGTGCCATGCCGTGCCATGCCGGTGCCATGCCGTGCCATGCCGGTGCCATGCCGTGCAATGCCGGTGCCATGCCGGTGCCATGCCGTGCCATGCCGGTGCCATGCCGTGCCATGCCGTGCCATGCCGGTGCCATGCCGTGCCATGCCGGTGCCATGCCGTGCCATGCCGGTGCCATGCCGTGCCATGCCGTGCCATGCCGGTGCCATGCCGTGCCATGCCATTCCATGCCATTCCATGCCATTCCATGCCATTCCATGCCACTCAATGCGGTGCCATGCCGTGCCATGCCGGTGCCATGCCGTGCCATGCCGTTGCCATGCCGTGCCATGCCGTGCCATGCCGTGCCATGCCGTGCCATGCCGTGCCATGCCGGTGCCATGCCGGTGCCATGCCGGTGCCATGCCATTCCATGTCATTCCATGCCATTCCATGCCATTCCATGCCGTGCCATGCCGGTGCCATGCCGTGCCATGCCGTGCCATGCCGGTGCCATGCCGGTGCCATGCCATTCCATGCCATTCCATGCCATTCCATGCCATTCCATGCCATTCCATGCCATTCCATGCCATTCCATGCCATTCCATGCCATTCCATGCCATTCCATGCCATTCCATGCCATTCCATGCCATTCCATGCCATTCCATGCCATTCCATGCCATTCCATGCCATTCCATGTCATTCCATGCCATTCCATGCCATTCCATGCCATTCCATGTCATTCCATGCCATTCCATGCCATTCCATGTCATTCCATGCCATTCCATGCCATTCCATGCCGTGCCATGCCGTGCCATGCCGTGCCATGCCGTGCCATGCCGTGCCATGCCGTGCCATGCCGTGCCATGCCGTGCCATGCCGTGCCATGCCGGTGCCATGCCGTGCCATGCCGGTGCCATGCCGTGCCATGCCGTGCCATGCCGGTGCCATGCCGTGCCATGCCGTGCCATGCCACTCAATGCGGTGCCATGCCGTGCCATGCCGGTGCCATGCCGTGCCATGCCGGTGCCATGCCGTGCCATGCCGGTGCCATGCCGTGCCATGCCGGCGCCATGCCGTGCCATGCCGGTGCCATGCCGTGCCATGCCGTGCCATGCCATTCCATGCCATTCCATGCCATTCCATGCCATTCCATGCCATTCCATGCCATTCCATGCCACTCAATGCGGTGCCATGCCGTGCCATGCCGTGCCATGCCGGTGCCATGCCGTGCCATGCCGGTGCCATGCCGTGCCATGCCGGTGCCATGCCGTGCCATGCCGGTGCCATGCCGTGCCATGCCGTGCCATGCCGGTGCCATGCCGTGCCATGCCGTGCCATGCCGGTGCCATGCCGTGCCATGCCGGTGCCATGCCGTGCCATGCCGGTGCCATGCCGTGCCATGCCGGTGCCATGCCGGTGCCATGCCGTGCCATGCCGTGCCATGCCGGTGCCATGCCGTGCCATGCCGGTGCCATGCCGTGCCATGCCGTGCCATGCCGGTGCCATGCCGTGCCATGCCGTGCCATGCCGGTGCCATGCCGTGCCGTGCCGGTGCCATGCCGTGCCATGCCGGTGCCATGCCGTGCCATGCCGGTGCCATGCCGTGCCATGCCGGTGCCATGCCGGTGCCATGCCGGTGCCATGCCGTGCCATGCCGGTGCCATGCCGTGCCATGCCGGTGCCATGCCGTGCCATGCCGGTGCCATGCCGTGCCATGCCGGTGCCATGCCGGTGCCATGCCGTGCCATGCCGGTGCCATGCCGTGCCATGCCGGTGCCATGCCGTGCCATGCCGGTGCCATGCCGTGCCATGCCGTGCCATGCCGGTGCCATGCCGTGCCATGCCGGTGCCATGCCGTGCCATGCCATTCCATGCCATTCCATGCCATTCCATGCCATTCCATGCCACTCAATGCGGTGCCATGCCGTGCCATGCCGGTGCCATGCCGTGCCATGCCGGTGCCATGCCGTGCCATGCCGGTGCCATGCCGTGCCATGCCGGTGCCATGCCGTGCCATGCCGTGCCATGCCGGTGCCATGCCGGTGCCATGCCATTCCATGTCATTCCATGCCATTCCATGCCATTCCATGCCGTGCCATGCCGGTGCCATGCCGTGCCATGCCGTGCCATGCCATTCCATGCCATTCCATGCCATTCCATGCCATTCCATGCCATTCCATGCCATTCCATGCCATTCCATGCCATTCCATGCCATTCCATGCCATTCCATGCCATTCCATGCCATTCCATGCCATTCCATGCCATTCCATGCCATTCCATGCCATTCCATGCCATTCCATGCCATTCCATGCCATTCCATGCCATTCCATGCCATTCCATGCCATTCCATGCCATTCCATGCCATTCCATGCCATTCCATGCCATTCCATGCCATTCCATGCCATTCCATGCCATTCCATGCCATTCCATGTCATTCCATGCCATTCCATGCCATTCCATGCCATTCCATGCCATTCCATGCCATTCCATGCCATTCCATGCCATTCCATGCCATTCCATGCCATTCCATGCCATTCCATGCCATTCAATGCCATTCCATGCCATTCAATGCCGTGCCATGCCGTGCCATGCGGTGCCATGCCATTCCATGCCATTCCATGCCGTGCCATGCGGTGCCATGCCATTCCATGCCATTCCATGCCATTCCATGCCATTCCATGCCATTCCATGCCATTCCATGCCATTCCATGCCATTCCATGCCATTCCATGCCATTCCATGCCATTCCATGCCATTCCATGCCATTCCATGCCATTCCATGCCATTCCATGCCATTCCATGCCATTCCATGCCATTCCATGCCATTCCATGCCATTCCATGCCATTCCATGCCATTCCATGCCATTCCATGCCATTCCATGCCATTCCATGCCATTCCATGCCATTCCATGCCATTCCATGCCATTCCATGCCATTCCATGCCATTCCATGCCATTCCATGCCGTTCCATGCCGTTCCATGCCGTTCCATGCCATTCCATGCCATTCCATGCCATTCCATGCCATTCCATGCCATTCCATGCCATTCCATGCCATTCCATGCCATTCCATGCCATTCCATGCCATTCCATGCCATTCCATGCCATTCCATGCCATTCCATGCCATTCCATGCCATTCCATGCCATTCCATGCCATTCCATGCCATTCCATGCCATTCCATGCCATTCCATGCCATTCCATGCCATTCCATGCCATTCCATGCCATTCCATGCCATTCCATGCCATTCCATGCCATTCCATGCCATTCCATGCCATTCCATGCCATTCCATGCCATTCCATGCCGTGCCATGCCGTGCCATGCCGTGCCATGCCGTGCCATGCCGTGCCATGCCGTGCCATGCCGGTGCCATGCCGTGCCATGCCGGTGCCATGCCGTGCCATGCCGGTGCCATGCCGTGCCATGCCGGTGCCATGCCGTGCCATGCCGGTGCCATGCCGTGCCATGCCGGTGCCATGCCGTGCCATGCCGGTGCCATGCCGTGCCATGCCGGTGCCATGCCGTGCCATGCCGGTGCCATGCCGTGCCATGCCGGTGCCATGCCGTGCCATGCCGGTGCCATGCCGTGCCATGCCGGCGCCATGCCGTGCCATGCCGGTGCCATGCCGTGCCATGCCGTGCCATGCCATTCCATGCCATTCCATGCCATTCCATGCCATTCCATGCCATTCCATGCCATTCCATGCCATTCCATGCCACTCAATGCGGTGCCATGCCGTGCCATGCCGGTGCCATGCCGTGCCATGCCGGTGCCATGCCGTGCCATGCCGTGCCATGCCGTGCCATGCCGTGCCATGCCGGTGCCATGCCGGTGCCATGCCATTCCATGTCATTCCATGCCATTCCATGCCATTCCATGCCGTGCCATGCCGGTGCCATGCCGGTGCCATGCCGGTGCCATGCCATTCCATGCCATTCCATGCCATTCCATGCCATTCCATGCCATTCCATGCCATTCCATGCCATTCCATGCCATTCCATGCCATTCCATGCCATTCCATGCCATTCCATGCCATTCCATGCCAGTCCATGCCATTCCATGCCATTCCATGCCATTCCATGCCATTCCATGCCATTCCATGCCATTCCATGCCATTCCATGCCATTCCATGCCATTCCATGCCATTCCATGCCATTCCATGCCGTGCCATGCCGTGCCATGCCGTGCCATGCCGTGCCATGCCGGTGCCATGCCGTGCCATGCCGGTGCCATGCCGTGCCATGCCGGTGCCATGCCGTGCCATGCCGTGCCATGCCGGTGCCATGCCGTGCCATGCCGTGCCATGCCGGTGCCATGCCGTGCCATGCCGTGCCATGCCGGTGCCATGCCGTGCCATGCCGTGCCATGCCGGTGCCATGCCGTGCCATGCCGGTGCCATGCCGTGCCATGCCGTGCCATGCCGGTGCCATGCCGGTGCCATGCCGGTGCCATGCCGGTGCCATGCCGGTGCCATGCCGTGCCATGCCGGTGCCATGCCGTGCCATGCCGGTGCCATGCCGTGCCATGCCGGTGCCATGCCGTGCCATGCCGGTGCCATGCCGTGCCATGCCGGTGCCATGCCGTGCCATGCCGGTGCCATGCCGTGCCATGCCGGTGCCATGCCGTGCCATGCCGTGCCATGCCATTCCATGCCATTCCATGCCATTCCATGCCATTCCATGCCATTCCATGCCACTCAATGCGGTGCCATGCCGTGCCATGCCGGTGCCATGCCGTGCCATGCCGGTGCCATGCCGTGCCATGCCGTGCCATGCCGGTGCCATGCCGGTGCCATGCCATTCCATGTCATTCCATGCCATTCCATGCCATTCCATGCCATTCCATGCCATTCCATGCCATTCCATGCCATTCCATGCCATTCCATGCCATTCCATGCCATTCCATGGTATTCCATGCCATTCCATGCCATTCCATGACATTCCATGCCATTCCATGCCATTCCATGCCATTCCATGCCATTCCATGCCATTCCATGCCATTCCATGCCATTCCATGCCATTCCATGCCATTCCATGCCATTCCATGCCATTCCATGCCATTCCACGCCATTCCATGCCATTCCATGCCATTCCATGCCATTCCATGCCATTCCATGCCATTCCATGCCATTCCATGCCATTCCATGCCATTCCATGCCATTCCATGCCATTCCATGCCATTCAATGCCGTGCCATGCCGTGCCATGCCGTGCCATGCCGTGCCATGCCGTGCCATGCCGGTGCCATGCCGTGCCATGCCGGTGCCATGCCGTGCCATGCCGGTGCCATGCCGTGCCATGCCGGTGCCATGCCGTGCCATGCCGGTGCCATGCCGTGCCATGCCGGTGCCATGCCGTGCAATGCCGGTGCCATGCCGGTGCCATGCCGTGCCATGCCGGTGCCATGCCGTGCCATGCCGGTGCCATGCCGTGCCATGCCGGTGCCATGCCGGTGCCATGCCGTGCCATGCCGGTGCCATGCCGTGCCATGCCGGTGCCATGCCGTGCCATGCCGGTGCCATGCCGTGCCATGCCGTGCCATGCCGGTGCCATGCCGTGCCATGCCGGTGCCATGCCGTGCCATGCCGGTGCCATGCCGTGCCATGCCGGTGCCATGCCGTGCCATGCCGTGCCATGCCGGTGCCATGCCGGTGCCATGCCGGTGCCATGCCGTGCCATGCCGGTGCCATGCCGTGCCATGCCGGTGTCATGCCGGTGCCATGCCGGTGCCATGCCGTGCCATGCCGGTGCCATGCCGTGCCATGCCGGTGCCATGCCGTGCCATGCCGGTGCCATGCCGGTGCCATGCCGTGCCATGCCGGTGCCATGCCGTGCCATGCCGGTGCCATGCCGTGCCATGCCGTGCCATGCCGGTGCCATGCCGTGCCATGCCATTCCATGCCATTCCATGCCATTCCATGCCATTCCATGCCACTCAATGCGGTGCCATGCCGTGCCATGCCGGTGCCATGCCGTGCCATGCCGGTGCCATGCCGTGCCATGCCGGTGCCATGCCGTGCCATGCCGGTGCCATGCCGTGCCATGCCGTTGCCATGCCGTGCCATGCCGTGCCATGCCGTGCCATGCCGTGCCATGCCGTGCCATGCCGGTGCCATGCCGGTGCCATGCCGGTGCCATGCCATTCCATGTCATTCCATGCCATTCCATGCCATTCCATGCCATTCCATGCCGTGCCATGCCGGTGCCATGCCGTGCCATGCCGTGCCATGCCGGTGCCATGCCGGTGCCATGCCATTCCATGCCATTCCATGCCATTCCATGCCATTCCATCCCATTCCATGCCATTCCATGCCATTCCATGCCATTCCATGCCATTCCATGCCATTCCATGCCATTCCATGCCATTCCATGCCATTCCATGCCATTCCATGCCATTCCATGCCATTCCATGCCATTCCATGCCATTCCATGCCATTCCATGCCATTCCATGCCATTCCATGCCATTCCATGTCATTCCATGCCATTCCATGCCATTCCATGCCATTCCATGTCATTCCATGCCATTCCATGCCATTCCATGCCATTCCATGTCATTCCATGCCATTCCATGCCATTCCATGCCGTGCCATGCCGTGCCATGCCGTGCCATGCCGTGCCATGCCGTGCCATGCCGTGCCATGCCGTGCCATGCCGTGCCATGCCGTGCCATGCCGTGCCATGCCGGTGCCATGCCGTGCCATGCCGGTGCCATGCCGTGCCATGCCGGTGCCATGCCGTGCCATGCCGTGCCATGCCGGTGCCATGCCGTGCCATGCCGTGCCATGCCACTCAATGCGGTGCCATGCCGTGCCATGCCGTGCCATGCCGGTGCCATGCCGTGCCATGCCGGTGCCATGCCGTGCCATGCCGGTGCCATGCCGTGCCATGCCGTGCCATGCCGGTGCCATGCCGGTGCCATGCCATTCCATGCCATTCCATGCCATTCCATGCCATTCCATGCCATTCCATGCCATTCCATGCCATTCCATGCCATTCCATGCCATTCCATGCCATTCCATTCCATTCCATGCCATTCCATGCCATTCCATGCCATTCCATGCCATTCCATGCCATTCCATGCCATTCCATGCCATTCCATGCCATTCCATGCCATTCCATGCCATTCCATGCCATTCCATGCCATTCCATGCCATTCCATGCCATTCCATGCCATTCCATGCCATTCCATGCCATTCCATGCCATTCAATGCCGTGCCATGCCGTGCCATGCCGTGCCATGCCGTGCCATGCCGGTGCCATGCCGTGCCATGCCGTGCCATGCCGGTGCCATGCCGTGCCATGCCGGTGCCATGCCGTGCCATGCCGGTGCCATGCCGTGCCATGCCGGTGCCATGCCGTGCCATGCCGGTGCCATGCCGTGCCATGCCGGTGCCATGCCGTGCCATGCCGTGCCATGCCGGTGCCATGCCGTGCCATGCCGTGCCATGCGGTGCCATGCCATTCCATGCCATTCCATGCCATTCCATGCCATTCAATGCCATTCCATGCCATTCAATGCCGTGCCATGCCGTGCCATGCGGTGCCATGCCATTCCATGCCATTCCATGCCGTGCCATGCGGTGCCATGCCATTCCATGCCATTCCATGCCATTCCATGCCATTCCATGCCATTCCATGCCATTCCATGCCATTCCATGCCATTCCATGCCATTCCATGCCATTCCATGCCATTCCATGCCATTCCATGCCATTCCATGCCATTCCATGCCATTCCATGCCATTCCATGCCATTCCATGCCATTCCATGCCATTCCATGCCATTCCATGCCATTCCATGCCATTCCATGCCATTCCATGCCATTCCATGCCATTCCATGCCATTCCATGCCATTCCATGCCGTTCCATGCCGTTCCATGCCGTTCCATGCCATTCCATGCCATTCCATGCCATTCCATGCCATTCCATGCCATTCCATGCCATTCCATGCCATTCCATGCCATTCCATGCCATTCCATGCCATTCCATGCCATTCCATGCCATTCCATGCCATTCCATGCCATTCCATGCCATTCCATGCCATTCCATGCCATTCCATGCCATTCCATGCCATTCCATGCCATTCCATGCCATTCCATGCCATTCCATGCCATTCCATGCCATTCCATGCCGTGCCATGCCGTGCCATGCCGTGCCATGCCGTGCCATGCCGTGCCATGCCGTGCCATGCCGTGCCATGCCGGTGCCATGCCGTGCCATGCCGGTGCCATGCCGTGCCATGCCGGTGCCATGCCGTGCCATGCCGGTGCCATGCCGTGCCATGCCGGTGCCATGCCGTGCCATGCCGGTGCCATGCCGTGCCATGCCGGTGCCATGCCGTGCCATGCCGGTGCCATGCCGTGCCATGCCGGTGCCATGCCGTGCCATGCCGGTGCCATGCCGTGCCATGCCGGCGCCATGCCGTGCCATGCCGGTGCCATGCCGTGCCATGCCGTGCCATGCCATTCCATGCCATTCCATGCCATTCCATGCCATTCCATGCCATTCCATGCCATTCCATGCCATTCCATGCCACTCAATGCGGTGCCATGCCGTGCCATGCCGGTGCCATGCCGTGCCATGCCGGTGCCATGCCGTGCCATGCCGTGCCATGCCGTGCCATGCCGTGCCATGCCGGTGCCATGCCGGTGCCATGCCATTCCATGTCATTCCATGCCATTCCATGCCATTCCATGCCGTGCCATGCCGGTGCCATGCCGGTGCCATGCCGGTGCCATGCCATTCCATGCCATTCCATGCCATTCCATGCCATTCCATGCCATTCCATGCCATTCCATGCCATTCCATGCCATTCCATGCCATTCCATGCCATTCCATGCCATTCCATGCCATTCCATGCCAGTCCATGCCATTCCATGCCATTCCATGCCATTCCATGCCATTCCATGCCATTCCATGCCATTCCATGCCATTCCATGCCATTCCATGCCGTGCCATGCCGTGCCATGCCGTGCCATGCCGTGCCATGCCGGTGCCATGCCGTGCCATGCCGGTGCCATGCCGTGCCATGCCGGTGCCATGCCGTGCCATGCCGTGCCATGCCGGTGCCATGCCGTGCCATGCCGTGCCATGCCGGTGCCATGCCGTGCCATGCCGTGCCATGCCGGTGCCATGCCGTGCCATGCCGTGCCATGCCGGTGCCATGCCGTGCCATGCCGGTGCCATGCCGTGCCATGCCGTGCCATGCCGGTGCCATGCCGGTGCCATGCCGGTGCCATGCCGGTGCCATGCCGGTGCCATGCCGTGCCATGCCGGTGCCATGCCGTGCCATGCCGGTGCCATGCCGTGCCATGCCGGTGCCATGCCGTGCCATGCCGGTGCCATGCCGTGCCATGCCGGTGCCATGCCGTGCCATGCCGGTGCCATGCCGTGCCATGCCGGTGCCATGCCGTGCCATGCCGGTGCCATGCCGTGCCATGCCGTGCCATGCCATTCCATGCCATTCCATGCCATTCCATGCCATTCCATGCCATTCCATGCCACTCAATGCGGTGCCATGCCGTGCCATGCCGGTGCCATGCCGTGCCATGCCGGTGCCATGCCGTGCCATGCCGTGCCATGCCGGTGCCATGCCGGTGCCATGCCATTCCATGTCATTCCATGCCATTCCATGCCATTCCATGCCATTCCATGCCATTCCATGCCATTCCATGCCATTCCATGCCATTCCATGCCATTCCATGCCATTCCATGGTATTCCATGCCATTCCATGCCATTCCATGACATTCCATGCCATTCCATGCCATTCCATGCCATTCCATGCCATTCCATGCCATTCCATGCCATTCCATGCCATTCCATGCCATTCCATGCCATTCCATGCCATTCCATGCCATTCCATGCCATTCCATGCCATTCCATGCCATTCCATGCCATTCCATGCCATTCCATGCCATTCCATGCCATTCCATGCCATTCCATGCCATTCCATGCCATTCCATGCCATTCCATGCCATTCCATGCCATTCCATGCCATTCCATGCCATTCAATGCCGTGCCATGCCGTGCCATGCCGTGCCATGCCGGTGCCATGCCGTGCCATGCCGGTGCCATGCCGTGCCATGCCGGTGCCATGCCGTGCCATGCCGGTGCCATGCCGTGCCATGCCGGTGCCATGCCGTGCAATGCCGGTGCCATGCCGGTGCCATGCCGTGCCATGCCGGTGCCATGCCGTGCCATGCCGGTGCCATGCCGTGCCATGCCGGTGCCATGCCGGTGCCATGCCGTGCCATGCCGGTGCCATGCCGTGCCATTGCCGTGCCATGCCGGTGCCATGCCGTGCCATGCCGTGCCATGCCGGTGCCATGCCGTGCCATGCCGGTGCCATGCCGTGCCATGCCGGTGCCATGCCGTGCCATGCCGTGCCATGCCGGTGCCATGCCGGTGCCATGCCGGTGCCATGCCGTGCCATGCCGGTGCCATGCCGTGCCATGCCGGTGTCATGCCGGTGCCATGCCGGTGCCATGCCGTGCCATGCCGGTGCCATGCCGTGCCATGCCGGTGCCATGCCGTGCCATGCCGGTGCCATGCCGGTGCCATGCCGTGCCATGCCGGTGCCATGCCGTGCCATGCCGGTGCCATGCCGTGCCATGCCGTGCCATGCCGGTGCCATGCCGTGCCATGCCATTCCATGCCATTCCATGCCATTCCATGCCATTCCATGCCATTCCATGCCATTCCATGCCACTCAATGCGGTGCCATGCCGTGCCATGCCGGTGCCATGCCGTGCCATGCCGGTGCCATGCCGTGCCATGCCGGTGCCATGCCGTGCCATGCCGGTGCCATGCCGTGCCATGCCGTTGCCATGCCGTGCCATGCCGTGCCATGCCGTGCCATGCCGTGCCATGCCGTGCCATGCCGGTGCCATGCCGGTGCCATGCCGGTGCCATGCCATTCCATGTCATTCCATGCCATTCCATGCCATTCCATGCCATTCCATGCCGTGCCATGCCGGTGCCATGCCGTGCCATGCCGTGCCATGCCGGTGCCATGCCGGTGCCATGCCATTCCATGCCATTCCATGCCATTCCATGCCATTCCATGCCATTCCATGCCATTCCATGCCATTCCATGCCATTCCATGCCATTCCATGCCATTCCATGCCATTCCATGCCATTCCATGCCATTCCATGCCATTCCATGCCATTCCATGCCATTCCATGCCATTCCATGCCATTCCATGCCATTCCATGCCATTCCATGCCATTCCATGCCATTCCATGCCATTCCATGTCATTCCATGCCATTCCATGCCATTCCATGCCATTCCATGTCATTCCATGCCATTCCATGCCATTCCATGCCATTCCATGTCATTCCATGCCATTCCATGCCATTCCATGCCGTGCCATGCCGTGCCATGCCGTGCCATGCCGTGCCATGCCGTGCCATGCCGTGCCATGCCGTGCCATGCCGTGCCATGCCGGTGCCATGCCGTGCCATGCCGGTGCCATGCCGTGCCATGCCGGTGCCATGCCGTGCCATGCCGTGCCATGCCGTGCCATGCCGGTGCCATGCCGTGCCATGCCGTGCCATGCCACTCAATGCGGTGCCATGCCGTGCCATGCCGTGCCATGCCGGTGCCATGCCGTGCCATGCCGGTGCCATGCCGTGCCATGCCGGTGCCATGCCGTGCCATGCCGTGCCATGCCGGTGCCATGCCGGTGCCATGCCATTCCATGCCATTCCATGCCATTCCATGCCATTCCATGCCATTCCATGCCATTCCATGCCATTCCATGCCATTCCATGCCATTCCATGCCATTCCATTCCATTCCATGCCATTCCATGCCATTCCATGCCATTCCATGCCATTCCATGCCATTCCATGCCATTCCATGCCATTCCATGCCATTCCATGCCATTCCATGCCATTCCATGCCATTCCATGCCATTCCATGCCATTCCATGCCATTCCATGCCATTCCATGCCATTCCATGCCATTCCATGCCATTCCATGCCATTCAATGCCGTGCCATGCCGTGCCATGCCGTGCCATGCCGTGCCATGCCGGTGCCATGCCGTGCCATGCCGTGCCATGCCGGTGCCATGCCGTGCCATGCCGGTGCCATGCCGTGCCATGCCGGTGCCATGCCGTGCCATGCCGGTGCCATGCCGTGCCATGCCGGTGCCATGCCGTGCCATGCCGGTGCCATGCCGTGCCATGCCGTGCCATGCCGGTGCCATGCCGTGCCATGCCGTGCCATGCGGTGCCATGCCATTCCATGCCATTCCATGCCGTGCCATGCGGTGCCATGCCATTCCATGCCATTCCATGCCATTCCATGCCATTCCATGCCATTCCATGCCATTCCATGCCATTCCATGCCATTCCATGCCATTCCATGCCATTCCATGCCATTCCATGCCATTCCATGCCATTCCATGCCATTCCATGCCATTCCATGCCATTCCATGCCATTCCATGCCATTCCATGCCGTTCCATGCCATTCAATGCCATTCCATGCCATTCAATGCCGTGCCATGCCATTCCATGCCATTCCATGCCGTGCCATGCGGTGCCATGCCATTCCATGCCATTCCATGCCATTCCATGCCATTCCATGCCATTCCATGCCATTCCATGCCATTCCATGCCATTCCATGCCATTCCATGCCATTCCATGCCATTCCATGCCATTCCATGCCATTCCATGCCATTCCATGCCATTCCATGCCATTCCATGCCATTCCATGCCATTCCATGCCATTCCATGCCATTCCATGCCATTCCATGCCATTCCATGCCATTCCATGCCATTCCATGCCATTCCATGCCATTCCATGCCATTCCATGCCATTCCATGCCATTCCATGCCATTCCATGCCATTCCATGCCATTCCATGCCATTCCATGCCATTCCATGCCATTCCATGCCATTCCATGCCATTCCATGCCATTCCATGCCATTCCATGCCATTCCATGCCATTCCATGCCATTCCATGCCATTCCATGCCATTCCATGCCATTCCATGCCATTCCATGCCATTCCATGCCATTCCATGCCATTCCATGCCATTCCATGCCATTCCATGCCATTCCATGCCATTCCATGCCATTCCATGCCATTCCATGCCATTCCATGCCATTCCATGCCATTCCATGCCATTCCATGCCATTCCATGCCATTCCATGCCATTCAATGCCGTGCCATGCCGTGCCATGCCGTGCCATGCCGTGCCATGCCGGTGCCATGCCGTGCCATGCCGTGCCATGCCGTGCCATGCCGGTGCCATGCCGTGCCATGCCAGTGCCATGCCGTGCCATGCCGGTGCCATGCCGTGCCATGCCGGTGCCATGCCGTGCCATGCCGGTGCCATGCCGTGCAATGCCGGTGCCATGCCGGTGCCATGCCGTGCCATGCCGGTGCCATGCCGTGCCATGCCGGTGCCATGCCGTGCCATGCCGGTGCCATGCCGTGCCATGCCGGTGCCATGCCGTGCCATGCCGTGCCATGCCGGTGCCATGCCGGTGCCATGCCGTGCCATGCCGGTGCCATGCCGTGCCATGCCGGTGCCATGCCGTGCCATGCCGGTGCCATGCCGTGCAATGCCGGTGCCATGCCGGTGCCATGCCGTGCCATGCCGGTGCCATGCCGTGCCATGCCGTGCCATGCCGGTGCCATGCCGTGCCATGCCGGTGCCATGCCGTGCCATGCCGGTGCCATGCCGTGCCATGCCGGTGCCATGCCGTGCCATGCCATTCCATGCCATTCCATGCCATTCCATGCCATTCCATGCCACTCAATGCGGTGCCATGCCGGTGCCATGCCGTGCCATGCCGGTGCCATGCCGTGCCATGCCGTGCCATGCCGTGCCATGCCGGTGCCATGCCGGTGCCATGCCATTCCATGTCATTCCATGCCATTCCATGCCATTCCATGCCGTGCCATGCCGGTGCCATGCCGTGCCATGCCGGTGCCATGCCATTCCATGCCATTCCATGCCATTCCATGCCATTCCATGCCATTCCATGCCATTCCATGCCATTCCATGCCATTCCATGCCATTCCATGCCATTCCATGCCATTCCATGCCATTCCATGCCATTCCATGCCATTCCATGCCATTCCATGCCATTCCATGCCATTCCATGCCATTCCATGCCATTCCATGCCATTCCATGCCATTCCATGCCATTCCATGCCATTCCATGCCATTCCATGCCATTCCATGCCATTCCATGCCGTGCCATGCCGTGCCATGCCGTGCCATGCCGTGCCATGCCGTGCCATGCCGGTGCCATGCCGTGCCATGCCGGTGCCATGCCGTGCCATGCCGTGCCATGCCGTGCCATGCCACTCAATGCGGTGCCATGCCGTGCCATGCCGGTGCCATGCCGTGCCATGCCGGTGCCATGCCGTGCCATGCCGGTGCCATGCCGTGCCATGCCGGTGCCATGCCGTGCCATGCCGTGCCATGCCGGTGCCATGCCGGTGCCATGCCATTCCATGCCATTCCATGCCATTCCATGCCATTCCATGCCATTGCATGCCATTCCATGCCATTCCATGCCATTCCATGCCATTCCATGCCATTCTATGCCATTCCATGCCATTCCATGCCATTCCATGCCATTCCATGCCATTCCATGCCATTCCATGCCATTCCATGCCATTCCATGCCATTCCATGCCATTCCATGCCATTCAATGCCGTGCCATGCCGTGCCATGCCGTGCCATGCCGTGCCATGCCGGTGCCATGCCGTGCCATGCCGTGCCATGCCGGTGCCATGCCGTGCCATGCCGGTGCCATGCCGTGCCATGCCGGTGCCATGCCGTGCCATGCCGGTGCCATGCCGTGCCATGCCGTGCCATGCCGGTGCCATGCCGTGCCATGCCGTGCCATGCCGGTGCCATGCCGTGCCATGCCGGTGCCATGCCGTGCCATGCCGGTGCCATGCCGGTGCCATGCCGTGCCATGCCGGTGCCATGCCGTGCCATGCCGGTGCCATGCCGTGCCATGCCGGTGCCATGCCGGTGCCATGCCGTGCCATGCCGGTGCCATGCCGTGCCATGCCGGTGCCATGCCGTGCCATGCCAGTGCCATGCCGTGCAATGCCGGTGCCATGCCGGTGCCATGCCGTGCCATGCCGGTGCCATGCCGTGCCATGCCGTGCCATGCCGGTGCCATGCCGTGCCATGCCGTGCCATGCCGGTGCCATGCCGTGCCATGCCGGTGCCATGCCGGTGCCATGCCATTCCATGCCATTCCATGCCATTCCATGCCATTCCATGCCATTCCATGCCATTCCATGCCATTCCATGCCATTCCATGCCATTCCATGCCATTCCATGCCATTCCATGCCATTCCATGCCATTCCATGCCATTCCATGCCATTCCATGCCATTCCATGCCATTCCATGCCATTCCATGCCATTCCATGCCATTCCATGCCATTCCATGCCATTCAATGCCATTCCATGCCATTCAATGCCGTGCCATGCCGTGCCATGCGGTGCCATGCCATTCCATGCCATTCCATGCCGTGCCATGCGGTGCCATGCCATTCCATGCCATTCCATGCCATTCCATGCCATTCCATGCCATTCCATGCCATTCCATGCCATTCCATGCCATTCCATGCCATTCCATGCCATTCCATGCCATTCCATGCCATTCCATGCCATTCCATGCCATTCCATGCCATTCCATGCCATTCCATGCCATTCCATGCCATTCCATGCCGTTCCATGCCATTCCATGCCATTCCATGCCATTCCATGCCATTCCATGCCATTCCATGCCGTTCCATGCCATTCAATGCCATTCCATGCCATTCAATGCCGTGCCATGCCATTCCATGCCATTCCATGCCGTGCCATGCGGTGCCATGCCATTCCATGCCATTCCATGCCATTCCATGCCATTCCATGCCATTCCATGCCATTCCATGCCATTCCATGCCATTCCATGCCATTCCATGCCATTCCATGCCATTCCATGCCATTCCATGCCATTCCATGCCATTCCATGCCATTCCATGCCATTCCATGCCATTCCATGCCATTCCATGCCATTCCATGCCATTCCATGCCATTCCATGCCATTCCATGCCATTCCATGCCATTCCATGCCATTCCATGCCATTCCATGCCATTCCATGCCATTCCATGCCATTCCATGCCATTCCATGCCATTCCATGCCATTCCATGCCATTCCATGCCATTCCATGCCATTCCATGCCATTCCATGCCATTCCATGCCATTCCATGCCATTCCATGCCATTCCATGCCATTCCATGCCATTCCATGCCATTCCATGCCATTCCATGCCATTCCATGCCATTCCATGCCATTCCATGCCATTCCATGCCATTCCATGCCATTCCATGCCATTCCATGCCATTCCATGCCATTCCATGCCATTCCATGCCATTCCATGCCATTCCATGCCATTCCATGCCATTCCATGCCATTCCATGCCATTCCATGCCATTCCATGCCATTCCATGCCATTCCATGCCATTCCATGCCATTCCATGCCATTCCATGCCATTCCATGCCATTCCATGCCATTCCATGCCATTCCATGCCATTCCATGCCATTCCATGCCATTCCATGCCATTCCATGCCATTCCATGCCATTCCATGCCATTCCATGCCATTCAATGCCGTGCCATGCCGTGCCATGCCGTGCCATGCCGGTGCCATGCCGTGCCATGCCGTGCCATGCCGTGCCATGCCGTGCCATGCCGTGCCATGCCGGTGCCATGCCGTGCCATGCCGGTGCCATGCCGGTGCCATGCCGTGCCATGCCGTGCCATGCCGGTGCCATGCCGTGCCATGCCGTGCCATGCCGGTGCCATGCCGTGCCATGCCGTGCCATGCCGGTGCCATGCCGTGCCATGCCGGTGCCATGCCGTGCCATGCCGTGCCATGCCGGTGCCATGCCGGTGCCATGCCGGTGCCATGCCGGTGCCATGCCGTGCCATGCCGGTGCCATGCCGTGCCATGCCGGTGCCATGCCGTGCCATGCCGGTGCCATGCCGTGCCATGCCGGTGCCATGCCGTGCCATGCCGGTGCCATGCCGTGCCATGCCGTGCCATGCCATTCCATGCCATTCCATGCCATTCCATGCCATTCCATGCCATTCCATGCCACTCAATGCGGTGCCATGCCGTGCCATGCCGGTGCCATGCCGTGCCATGCCGGTGCCATGCCGGTGCCATGCCGTGCCATGCCGGTGCCATGCCGTGCCATGCCGGTGCCATGCCGTGCCATGCCGGTGCCATGCCGTGCCATGCCGGTGCCATGCCGTGCCATGCCGGTGCCATGCCGTGCCATGCCGGTGCCATGCCGTGCCATGCCGTGCCATGCCATTCCATGCCATTCCATGCCATTCCATGCCATTCCATGCCATTCCATGCCATTCCATGCCACTCAATGCGGTGCCATGCCGTGCCATGCCGGTGCCATGCCGTGCCATGCCGGTGCCATGCCGGTGCCATGCCGTGCCATGCCGGTGCCATGCCGTGCCATGCCGGTGCCATGCCGTGCCATGCCGTGCCATGCCGGTGCCATGCCGTGCCATGCCGGTGCCATGCCGTGCCATGCCGGTGCCATGCCGTGCCATGCCGGTGCCATGCCGTGCCATGCCGTGCCATGCCGGTGCCATGCCGGTGCCATGCCGTGCCATGCCGGTGCCATGCCGTGCCATGCCGGTGCCATGCCGTGCCATGCCGGTGCCATGCCGGTGCCATGCCGGTGCCATGCCGTGCCATGCCGGTGCCATGCCGTGCCATGCCGGTGCCATGCCGTGCCATGCCGGTGCCATGCCGGTGCCATGCCGTGCCATGCCGGTGCCATGCCGTGCCATGCCGGTGCCATGCCGTGCCATGCCGGTGCCATGCCGTGCCATGCCGTGCCATGCCGGTGCCATGCCGTGCCATGCCATTCCATGCCATTCCATGCCATTCCATGCCATTCCATGCCACTCAATGCGGTGCCATGCCGTGCCATGCCGGTGCCATGCCGTGCCATGCCGGTGCCATGCCGTGCCATGCCGGTGCCATGCCGTGCCATGCCGGTGCCATGCCGTGCCATGCCGTTGCCATGCCGTGCCATGCCGTGCCATGCCGTGCCATGCCGTGCCATGCCGTGCCATGCCGGTGCCATGCCGGTGCCATGCCGGTGCCATGCCATTCCATGTCATTCCATGCCATTCCATGCCATTCCATGCCGTGCCATGCCGGTGCCATGCCGTGCCATGCCGTGCCATGCCGGTGCCATGCCGGTGCCATGCCATTCCATGCCATTCCATGCCATTCCATGCCATTCCATGCCATTCCATGCCATTCCATGCCATTCCATGCCATTCCATGCCATTCCATGCCATTCCATGCCATTCCATGCCATTCCATGCCATTCCATGCCATTCCATGCCATTCCATGCCATTCCATGCCATTCCATGCCATTCCATGCCATTCCATGTCATTCCATGCCATTCCATGCCATTCCATGCCATTCCATGTCATTCCATGCCATTCCATGCCATTCCATGTCATTCCATGCCATTCCATGCCATTCCATGCCGTGCCATGCCGTGCCATGCCGTGCCATGCCGTGCCATGCCGTGCCATGCCGTGCCATGCCGTGCCATGCCGGTGCCATGCCGTGCCATGCCGGTGCCATGCCGTGCCATGCCGTGCCATGCCGGTGCCATGCCGTGCCATGCCGTGCCATGCCACTCAATGCGGTGCCATGCCGTGCCATGCCGGTGCCATGCCGTGCCATGCCGGTGCCATGCCGTGCCATGCCGGTGCCATGCCGTGCCATGCCGTGCCATGCCGGTGCCATGCCGGTGCCATGCCATTCCATGCCATTCCATGCCATTCCATGCCATTCCATGCCATTCCATGCCATTCCATGCCATTCCATGCCATTCCATGCCATTCCATGCCATTCCATGCCATTCCATGCCATTCCATGCCATTCCATGCCATTCCATGCCATTCCATGCCATTCCATGCCATTCCATGCCATTCCATGCCATTCCATGCCATTCCATGCCATTCCATGCCATTCCATGCCATTCCATGCCATTCCATGCCATTCCATGCCATTCAATGCCGTGCCATGCCGTGCCATGCCGTGCCATGCCGTGCCATGCCGGTGCCATGCCGTGCCATGCCGGTGCCATGCCGTGCCATGCCGGTGCCATGCCGTGCCATGCCGGTGCCATGCCGTGCCATGCCGGTGCCATGCCGTGCCATGCCGGTGCCATGCCGTGCCATGCCGGTGCCATGCCGTGCCATGCCGGTGCCATGCCGTGCCATGCCGTGCCATGCCGTGCCATGCCGGTGCCATGCCGTGCCATGCCGGTGCCATGCCGGTGCCATGCCGTGCCATGCCGGTGCCATGCCGTGCCATGCCGGTGCCATGCCGTGCCATGCCGGTGCCATGCCGTGCAATGCCGGTGCCATGCCGTGCCATGCCGGTGCCATGCCGTGCCATGCCGGTGCCATGCCGTGCCATGCCGGTGCCATGCCGTGCCATGCCGGTGCCATGCCGTGCCATGCCGTGCCATGCCGTGCCATGCCGGTGCCATGCCGTGCCATGCCGGTGCCATGCCGTGCCATGCCGGTGCCATGCCGGTGCCATGCCGTGCCATGCCGGTGCCATGCCGTGCCATGCCGGTGCCATGCCGTGCCATGCCGGTGCCATGCCGTGCCATGCCGGTGCCATGCCGGTGCCATGCCGTGCCATGCCGGTGCCATGCCGTGCCATGCCGGTGCCATGCCGTGCCATGCCGGTGCCATGCCGTGCCATGCCAGTGCCATGCCGTGCAATGCCGGTGCCATGCCGGTGCCATGCCGTGCCATGCCGGTGCCATGCCGGTGCCATGCCGTGCCATGCCGTGCCATGCCGGTGCCATGCCGTGCCATGCCGTGCCATGCCGGTGCCATGCCGTGCCATGCCGGTGCCATGCCGTGCCATGCCGGTGCCATGCCGTGCAATGCCGGTGCCATGCCGGTGCCATGCCGTGCCATGCCGGTGCCATGCCGTGCCATGCCGGTGCCATGCCGTGCCATGCCGGTGCCATGCCGTGCCATGCCGTGCCATGCCGGTGCCATGCCGGTGCCATGCCGTGCCATGCCGGTGCCATGCCGTGCCATGCCGGTGCCATGCCGTGCAATGCCGGTGCCATGCCGGTGCCATGCCGTGCCATGCCGGTGCCATGCCGTGCCATGCCGTGCCATGCCGGTGCCATGCCGTGCCATGCCGGTGCCATGCCGTGCCATGCCGGTGCCATGCCGTGCCATGCCGGTGCCATGCCGTGCCATGCCATTCCATGCCGTGCCATGCCATTCCATGCCATTCCATGCCACTCAATGCGGTGCCATGCCATTCCATGCCATTCCATGCCACTCAATGCGGTGCCATGCCGTGCCATGCCGGTGCCATGCCGTGCCATGCCGGTGCCATGCCGTGCCATGCCGGTGCCATGCCGTGCCATGCCGTGCCATGCCGTGCCATGCCGTGCCATGCCGGTGCCATGCCGGTGCCATGCCATTCCATGTCATTCCATGCCATTCCATGCCATTCCATGCCGTGCCATGCCGGTGCCATGCCGTGCCATGCCGGTGCCATGCCGGTGCCATGCCATTCCATGCCATTCCATGCCATTCCATGCCATTCCATGCCATTCCATGCCATTCCATGCCATTCCATGCCATTCCATGCCATTCCATGCCATTCCATGCCATTCCATGCCATTCCATGCCATTCCATGCCATTCCATGCCATTCCATGCCATTCCATGCCATTCCATGCCATTCCATGCCATTCCATGCCATTCCATGCCATTCCATGCCATTCCATGCCATTCCATGCCATTCCATGCCATTCCATGCCATTCCATGCCATTCCATGCCATTCCATGCCATTCCATGCCATTCCATGCCATTCCATGCCATTCCATGCCATTCCATGCCATTCCATGCCATTCCATGCCATTCCATGCCATTCCATGCCATTCCATGCCATTCCATGCCATTCCATGCCATTCCATGCCATTCCATGCCATTCCATGCCATTCCATGCCATTCCATGCCATTCCATGCCGTGCCATGCCGTGCCATGCCGTGCCATGCCGTGCCATGCCGGTGCCATGCCGTGCCATGCCGGTGCCATGCCGTGCCATGCCGTGCCATGCCGGTGCCATGCCGTGCCATGCCGTGCCATGCCGGTGCCATGCCGTGCCATGCCGTGCCATGCCGGTGCCATGCCGTGCCATGCCGTGCCATGCCGGTGCCATGCCGTGCCATGCCGGTGCCATGCCGTGCCATGCCGTGCCATGCCGGTGCCATGCCGGTGCCATGCCGGTGCCATGCCGGTGCCATGCCGTGCCATGCCGGTGCCATGCCGTGCCATGCCGGTGCCATGCCGTGCCATGCCGGTGCCATGCCGTGCCATGCCGGTGCCATGCCGTGCCATGCCGGTGCCATGCCGTGCCATGCCGGTGCCATGCCGTGCCATGCCGGTGCCATGCCGTGCCATGCCGTGCCATGCCATTCCATGCCATTCCATGCCATTCCATGCCACTCAATGCGGTGCCATGCCGTGCCATGCCGGTGCCATGCCGTGCCATGCCGGTGCCATGCCGTGCCATGCCGTGCCATGCCGGTGCCATGCCGGTGCCATGCCATTCCATGTCATTCCATGCCATTCCATGCCATTCCATGCCATTCCATGCCATTCCATGCCATTCCATGCCATTCCATGCCATTCCATGCCATTCCATGCCATTCCATGCCATTCCATGGTATTCCATGCCATTCCATGCCATTCCATGACATTCCATGCCATTCCATGCCATTCCATGCCATTCCATGCCATTCCATGCCATTCCATGCCATTCCATGCCATTCCATGCCATTCCATGCCATTCCATGCCATTCCATGCCATTCCATGCCATTCCATGCCATTCCATGCCATTCCATGCCATTCAATGCCGTGCCATGCCGTGCCATGCCGTGCCATGCCGTGCCATGCCGTGCCATGCCGGTGCCATGCCGTGCCATGCCGTGCCATGCCGTGCCATGCCGGTGCCATGCCGTGCCATGCCGGTGCCATGCCGTGCCATGCCGTGCCATGCCGTGCCATGCCGGTGCCATGCCGGTGCCATGCCATTCCATGCCATTCCATGCCATTCCATGCCATTCCATGCCATTCCATGCCATTCCATGCCATTCCATGCCATTCCATGCCATTCCATGCCATTCCATGCCATTCCATGCCATTCCATGCCATTCCATGCCATTCCATGCCATTCCATGCCATTCCATGCCATTCCATGCCATTCCATGTCATTCCATGCCATTCCATGCCATTCCATGCCATTCCATGTCATTCCATGCCATTCCATGCCATTCCATGTCATTCCATGCCATTCCATGCCATTCCATGCCGTGCCATGCCGTGCCATGCCGTGCCATGCCGTGCCATGCCGTGCCATGCCGTGCCATGCCGTGCCATGCCGGTGCCATGCCGTGCCATGCCGGTGCCATGCCGTGCCATGCCGTGCCATGCCGGTGCCATGCCGTGCCATGCCGTGCCATGCCACTCAATGCGGTGCCATGCCGTGCCATGCCGGTGCCATGCCGTGCCATGCCGGTGCCATGCCGTGCCATGCCGGTGCCATGCCGTGCCATGCCGTGCCATGCCGGTGCCATGCCGGTGCCATGCCATTCCATGCCATTCCATGCCATTCCATGCCATTCCATGCCATTCCATGCCATTCCATGCCATTCCATGCCATTCCATGCCATTCCATGCCATTCCATGCCATTCCATGCCATTCCATGCCATTCCATGCCATTCCATGCCATTCCATGCCATTCCATGCCATTCCATGCCATTCCATGCCATTCCATGCCATTCCATGCCATTCCATGCCATTCCATGCCATTCCATGCCATTCCATGCCATTCCATGCCATTCCATGCCATTCCATGCCATTCAATGCCGTGCCATGCCGTGCCATGCCGTGCCATGCCGTGCCATGCCGGTGCCATGCCGTGCCATGCCGGTGCCATGCCGTGCCATGCCGGTGCCATGCCGTGCCATGCCGGTGCCATGCCGTGCCATGCCGGTGCCATGCCGTGCCATGCCGGTGCCATGCCGTGCCATGCCGGTGCCATGCCGTGCCATGCCGTGCCATGCCGTGCCATGCCGGTGCCATGCCGTGCCATGCCGGTGCCATGCCGTGCCATGCCGGTGCCATGCCGGTGCCATGCCGTGCCATGCCGGTGCCATGCCGTGCCATGCCGGTGCCATGCCGTGCCATGCCGGTGCCATGCCGTGCCATGCCGGTGCCATGCCGTGCCATGCCGGTGCCATGCCGGTGCCATGCCGTGCCATGCCGGTGCCATGCCGTGCCATGCCGGTGCCATGCCGTGCCATGCCAGTGCCATGCCGTGCAATGCCGGTGCCATGCCGGTGCCATGCCGTGCCATGCCGGTGCCATGCCGGTGCCATGCCGTGCCATGCCGTGCCATGCCGGTGCCATGCCGTGCCATGCCGGTGCCATGCCGGTGCCATGCCATTCCATGCCATTCCATGCCATTCCATGCCATTCCATGCCATTCCATGCCATTCCATGCCATTCCATGCCATTCCATGCCATTCCATGCCATTCCATGCCATTCCATGCCATTCCATGCCATTCCATGCCATTCCATGCCATTCCATGCCATTCCATGCCATTCCATGCCATTCCATGCCATTCCATGCCATTCCATGCCATTCCATGCCATTCCATGCCATTCCATGCCATTCCATGCCATTCCATGCCATTCAATGCCATTCCATGCCATTCCATGCCGTGCCATGCGGTGCCATGCCATTCCATGCCATTCCATGCCGTGCCATGCGGTGCCATGCCATTCCATGCCATTCCATGCCATTCCATGCCATTCCATGCCATTCCATGCCATTCCATGCCATTCCATGCCATTCCATGCCATTCCATGCCATTCCATGCCATTCCATGCCATTCCATGCCATTCCATGCCATTCCATGCCATTCCATGCCATTCCATGCCATTCCATGCCATTCCATGCCATTCCATGCCATTCCATGCCATTCCATGCCATTCCATGCCATTCCATGCCATTCCATGCCGTTCCATGCCATTCAATGCCATTCCATGCCATTCAATGCCGTGCCATGCCATTCCATGCCATTCCATGCCGTGCCATGCGGTGCCATGCCATTCCATGCCATTCCATGCCATTCCATGCCATTCCATGCCATTCCATGCCATTCCATGCCATTCCATGCCATTCCATGCCATTCCATGCCATTCCATGCCATTCCATGCCATTCCATGCCATTCCATGCCATTCCATGCCATTCCATGCCATTCCATGCCATTCCATGCCATTCCATGCCATTCCATGCCATTCCATGCCATTCCATGCCATTCCATGCCATTCCATGCCATTCCATGCCATTCCATGCCATTCCATGCCATTCCATGCCATTCCATGCCATTCCATGCCATTCCATGCCATTCCATGCCATTCCATGCCATTCCATGCCATTCCATGCCATTCCATGCCATTCCATGCCATTCCATGCCATTCCATGCCATTCCATGCCATTCCATGCCATTCCATGCCATTCCATGCCATTCCATGCCATTCCATGCCGGTGCCATGCCGTGCCATGCCGGTGCCATGCCGTGCCATGCCGGTGCCATGCCGTGCCATGCCGGTGCCATGCCGTGCAATGCCGGTGCCATGCCGGTGCCATGCCGTGCAATGCCGGTGCCATGCCGGTGCCATACCGTGCCATGCCGGTGCCATGCCGGTGCCATGCCATTCCATGCCATTCCATGCCATTCCATGCCATTCCATGCCATTCCATGCCATTCCATGCCATTCCATGCCATTCCATGCCATTCCATGCCATTCCATGCCATTCAATGCCGTGCCATGCCGTGCCATGCCGTGCCATGCCGTGCCATGCCGGTGCCATGCCGTGCCATGCCGTGCCATGCCGTGCCATGCCGTGCCATGCCGTGCCATGCCGTGCCATGCCGTGCCATGCCGTGCCATGCCGTGCCATGCCGTGCCATGCCGGTGCCATGCCGTGCCATGCCAGTGCCATGCCGTGCCATGCCGGTGCAATGCCGGTGCCATGCCGGTGCCATGCCGTGCCATGCCGGTGCCATGCCGTGCCATGCCGTGCCATGCCGGTGCCATGCCGTGCCATGCCGGTGCCATGCCGTGCCATGCCGGTGCCATGCCGTGCCATGCCGGTGCCATGCCGTGCCATGCCATTCCATGCCGTGCCATGCCATTCCATGCCATTCCATGCCACTCAATGCGGTGCCATGCCATTCCATGCCATTCCATGCCACTCAATGCGGTGCCATGCCGTGCCATGCCGGTGCCATGCCGTGCCATGCCGGTGCCATGCCGTGCCATGCCGGTGCCATGCCGTGCCATGCCGTGCCATGCCGTGCCATGCCGTGCCATGCCGGTGCCATGCCGGTGCCATGCCATTCCATGTCATTCCATGCCATTCCATGCCATTCCATGCCGTGCCATGCCGGTGCCATGCCGTGCCATGCCGGTGCCATGCCGGTGCCATGCCATTCCATGCCATTCCATGCCATTCCATGCCATTCCATGCCATTCCATGCCATTCCATGCCATTCCATGCCATTCCATGCCATTCCATGCCATTCCATGCCATTCCATGCCATTCCATGCCATTCCATGCCATTCCATGCCATTCCATGCCATTCCATGCCATTCCATGCCATTCCATGCCATTCCATGCCATTCCATGCCATTCCATGCCATTCCATGCCATTCCATGCCATTCCATGCCATTCCATGCCATTCCATGCCATTCCATGCCATTCCATGCCATTCCATGCCATTCCATGCCATTCCATGCCATTCCATGCCATTCCATGCCATTCCATGCCATTCCATGCCATTCCATGCCATTCCATGCCATTCCATGCCATTCCATGCCATTCCATGCCATTCCATGCCATTCCATGCCATTCCATGCCATTCCATGCCATTCCATGCCATTCCATGCCATTCCATGCCATTCCATGCCATTCCATGCCATTCCATGCCGTGCCATGCCGTGCCATGCCGTGCCATGCCGTGCCATGCCGGTGCCATGCCGTGCCATGCCGGTGCCATGCCGTGCCATGCCGTGCCATGCCGTGCCATGCCGGTGCCATGCCGTGCCATGCCATTCCATGCCGTGCCATGCCATTCCATGCCATTCCATGCCACTCAATGCGGTGCCATGCCATTCCATGCCATTCCATGCCACTCAATGCGGTGCCATGCCGTGCCATGCCGGTGCCATGCCGTGCCATGCCGGTGCCATGCCGTGCCATGCCGGTGCCATGCCGTGCCATGCCGTGCCATGCCGTGCCATGCCGTGCCATGCCGGTGCCATGCCGGTGCCATGCCATTCCATGTCATTCCATGCCATTCCATGCCATTCCATGCCGTGCCATGCCGGTGCCATGCCGTGCCATGCCGGTGCCATGCCGGTGCCATGCCATTCCATGCCATTCCATGCCATTCCATGCCATTCCATGCCATTCCATGCCATTCCATGCCATTCCATGCCATTCCATGCCATTCCATGCCATTCCATGCCATTCCATGCCATTCCATGCCATTCCATGCCATTCCATGCCATTCCATGCCATTCCATGCCATTCCATGCCATTCCATGCCATTCCATGCCATTCCATGCCATTCCATGCCATTCCATGCCATTCCATGCCATTCCATGCCATTCCATGCCATTCCATGCCATTCCATGCCATTCCATGCCATTCCATGCCATTCCATGCCATTCCATGCCATTCCATGCCATTCCATGCCATTCCATGCCATTCCATGCCATTCCATGCCATTCCATGCCATTCCATGCCATTCCATGCCGTGCCATGCCGTGCCATGCCGTGCCATGCCGTGCCATGCCGGTGCCATGCCGTGCCATGCCGGTGCCATGCCGTGCCATGCCGTGCCATGCCGGTGCCATGCCGTGCCATGCCGTGCCATGCCGGTGCCATGCCGTGCCATGCCGTGCCATGCCGGTGCCATGCCGTGCCATGCCGTGCCATGCCGGTGCCATGCCGTGCCATGCCGGTGCCATGCCGTGCCATGCCGTGCCATGCCGGTGCCATGCCGGTGCCATGCCGGTGCCATGCCGGTGCCATGCCGTGCCATGCCGGTGCCATGCCGTGCCATGCCGGTGCCATGCCGTGCCATGCCGGTGCCATGCCGTGCCATGCCGGTGCCATGCCGTGCCATGCCGGTGCCATGCCGTGCCATGCCGGTGCCATGCCGTGCCATGCCGGTGCCATGCCGTGCCATGCCGTGCCATGCCATTCCATGCCATTCCATGCCATTCCATGCCACTCAATGCGGTGCCATGCCGTGCCATGCCGGTGCCATGCCGTGCCATGCCGGTGCCATGCCGTGCCATGCCGTGCCATGCCGGTGCCATGCCGGTGCCATGCCATTCCATGTCATTCCATGCCATTCCATGCCATTCCATGCCATTCCATGCCATTCCATGCCATTCCATGCCATTCCATGCCATTCCATGCCATTCCATGCCATTCCATGGTATTCCATGCCATTCCATGCCATTCCATGACATTCCATGCCATTCCATGCCATTCCATGCCATTCCATGCCATTCCATGCCATTCCATGCCATTCCATGCCATTCCATGCCATTCCATGCCATTCCATGCCATTCCATGCCATTCCATGCCATTCCATGCCATTCCATGCCATTCCATGCCATTCCATGCCATTCCATGCCATTCAATGCCGTGCCATGCCGTGCCATGCCGTGCCATGCCGTGCCATGCCGTGCCATGCCGGTGCCATGCCGTGCCATGCCGTGCCATGCCGTGCCATGCCGGTGCCATGCCGTGCCATGCCGGTGCCATGCCGTGCCATGCCGTGCCATGCCGTGCCATGCCGGTGCCATGCCGGTGCCATGCCATTCCATGCCATTCCATGCCATTCCATGCCATTCCATGCCATTCCATGCCATTCCATGCCATTCCATGCCATTCCATGCCATTCCATGCCATTCCATGCCATTCCATGCCATTCCATGCCATTCCATGCCATTCCATGCCATTCCATGCCATTCCATGCCATTCCATGTCATTCCATGCCATTCCATGCCATTCCATGCCATTCCATGTCATTCCATGCCATTCCATGCCATTCCATGTCATTCCATGCCATTCCATGCCATTCCATGCCGTGCCATGCCGTGCCATGCCGTGCCATGCCGTGCCATGCCGTGCCATGCCGTGCCATGCCGTGCCATGCCGGTGCCATGCCGTGCCATGCCGGTGCCATGCCGTGCCATGCCGTGCCATGCCGGTGCCATGCCGTGCCATGCCGTGCCATGCCACTCAATGCGGTGCCATGCCGTGCCATGCCGGTGCCATGCCGTGCCATGCCGGTGCCATGCCGTGCCATGCCGGTGCCATGCCGTGCCATGCCGTGCCATGCCGGTGCCATGCCGGTGCCATGCCATTCCATGCCATTCCATGCCATTCCATGCCATTCCATGCCATTCCATGCCATTCCATGCCATTCCATGCCATTCCATGCCATTCCATGCCATTCCATGCCATTCCATGCCATTCCATGCCATTCCATGCCATTCCATGCCATTCCATGCCATTCCATGCCATTCCATGCCATTCCATGCCATTCCATGCCATTCCATGCCATTCCATGCCATTCCATGCCATTCCATGCCATTCCATGCCATTCCATGCCATTCCATGCCATTCCATGCCATTCCATGCCATTCCATGCCATTCAATGCCGTGCCATGCCGTGCCATGCCGTGCCATGCCGTGCCATGCCGGTGCCATGCCGTGCCATGCCGGTGCCATGCCGTGCCATGCCGGTGCCATGCCGTGCCATGCCGGTGCCATGCCGTGCCATGCCGGTGCCATGCCGTGCCATGCCGGTGCCATGCCGTGCCATGCCGGTGCCATGCCGTGCCATGCCGTGCCATGCCGTGCCATGCCGGTGCCATGCCGTGCCATGCCGGTGCCATGCCGTGCCATGCCGGTGCCATGCCGGTGCCATGCCGTGCCATGCCGGTGCCATGCCGTGCCATGCCGGTGCCATGCCGTGCCATGCCGGTGCCATGCCGTGCCATGCCGGTGCCATGCCGTGCCATGCCGGTGCCATGCCGGTGCCATGCCGTGCCATGCCGGTGCCATGCCGTGCCATGCCGGTGCCATGCCGTGCCATGCCAGTGCCATGCCGTGCAATGCCGGTGCCATGCCGGTGCCATGCCGTGCCATGCCGGTGCCATGCCGGTGCCATGCCGTGCCATGCCGTGCCATGCCGGTGCCATGCCGTGCCATGCCGGTGCCATGCCGGTGCCATGCCATTCCATGCCATTCCATGCCATTCCATGCCATTCCATGCCATTCCATGCCATTCCATGCCATTCCATGCCATTCCATGCCATTCCATGCCATTCCATGCCATTCCATGCCATTCCATGCCATTCCATGCCATTCCATGCCATTCCATGCCATTCCATGCCATTCCATGCCATTCCATGCCATTCCATGCCATTCCATGCCATTCCATGCCATTCCATGCCATTCCATGCCATTCCATGCCATTCAATGCCATTCCATGCCATTCAATGCCGTGCCATGCCGTGCCATGCGGTGCCATGCCATTCCATGCCATTCCATGCCGTGCCATGCGGTGCCATGCCATTCCATGCCATTCCATGCCATTCCATGCCATTCCATGCCATTCCATGCCATTCCATGCCATTCCATGCCATTCCATGCCATTCCATGCCATTCCATGCCATTCCATGCCATTCCATGCCATTCCATGCCATTCCATGCCATTCCATGCCATTCCATGCCATTCCATGCCATTCCATGCCATTCCATGCCATTCCATGCCATTCCATGCCATTCCATGCCGTTCCATGCCATTCAATGCCATTCCATGCCATTCAATGCCGTGCCATGCCATTCCATGCCATTCCATGCCGTGCCATGCGGTGCCATGCCATTCCATGCCATTCCATGCCATTCCATGCCATTCCATGCCATTCCATGCCATTCCATGCCATTCCATGCCATTCCATGCCATTCCATGCCATTCCATGCCATTCCATGCCATTCCATGCCATTCCATGCCATTCCATGCCATTCCATGCCATTCCATGCCATTCCATGCCATTCCATGCCATTCCATGCCATTCCATGCCATTCCATGCCATTCCATGCCATTCCATGCCATTCCATGCCATTCCATGCCATTCCATGCCATTCCATGCCATTCCATGCCATTCCATGCCATTCCATGCCATTCCATGCCATTCCATGCCATTCCATGCCATTCCATGCCATTCCATGCCATTCCATGCCATTCCATGCCATTCCATGCCATTCCATGCCATTCCATGCCATTCCATGCCATTCCATGCCATTCCATGCCATTCCATGCCATTCCATGCCATTCCATGCCATTCCATGCCATTCCATGCCATTCCATGCCATTCCATGCCATTCCATGCCATTCCATGCCATTCCATGCCATTCCATGCCATTCCATGCCATTCCATGCCATTCCATGCCATTCCATGCCATTCCATGCCATTCCATGCCATTCCATGCCATTCAATGCCGTGCCATGCCGTGCCATGCCGTGCCATGCCGTGCCATGCCGGTGCCATGCCGTGCCATGCCGTGCCATGCCGTGCCATGCCGTGCCATGCCGTGCCATGCCGGTGCCATGCCGTGCCATGCCAGTGCCATGCCGTGCCATGCCGGTGCCATGCCGTGCCATGCCGGTGCCATGCCGTGCCATGCCGGTGCCATGCCGTGCAATGCCGGTGCCATGCCGGTGCCATGCCGTGCAATGCCGGTGCCATGCCGGTGCCATACCGTGCCATGCCGGTGCCATGCCGGTGCCATGCCATTCCATGCCATTCCATGCCATTCCATGCCATTCCATGCCATTCCATGCCATTCCATGCCATTCCATGCCATTCCATGCCATTCCATGCCATTCCATGCCATTCAATGCCGTGCCATGCCGTGCCATGCCGTGCCATGCCGTGCCATGCCGGTGCCATGCCGTGCCATGCCGTGCCATGCCGTGCCATGCCGTGCCATGCCGTGCCATGCCGTGCCATGCCGTGCCATGCCGTGCCATGCCGTGCCATGCCGTGCCATGCCGTGCCATGCCGGTGCCATGCCGTGCCATGCCAGTGCCATGCCGTGCCATGCCGGTGCAATGCCGGTGCCATGCCGGTGCCATGCCGTGCCATGCCGGTGCCATGCCGTGCCATGCCGTGCCATGCCGGTGCCATGCCGTGCCATGCCGGTGCCATGCCGTGCCATGCCGGTGCCATGCCGTGCCATGCCGGTGCCATGCCGTGCCATGCCATTCCATGCCGTGCCATGCCATTCCATGCCATTCCATGCCACTCAATGCGGTGCCATGCCATTCCATGCCATTCCATGCCACTCAATGCGGTGCCATGCCGTGCCATGCCGGTGCCATGCCGTGCCATGCCGGTGCCATGCCGTGCCATGCCGGTGCCATGCCGTGCCATGCCGTGCCATGCCGTGCCATGCCGTGCCATGCCGGTGCCATGCCGGTGCCATGCCATTCCATGTCATTCCATGCCATTCCATGCCATTCCATGCCGTGCCATGCCGGTGCCATGCCGTGCCATGCCGGTGCCATGCCGGTGCCATGCCATTCCATGCCATTCCATGCCATTCCATGCCATTCCATGCCATTCCATGCCATTCCATGCCATTCCATGCCATTCCATGCCATTCCATGCCATTCCATGCCATTCCATGCCATTCCATGCCATTCCATGCCATTCCATGCCATTCCATGCCATTCCATGCCATTCCATGCCATTCCATGCCATTCCATGCCATTCCATGCCATTCCATGCCATTCCATGCCATTCCATGCCATTCCATGCCATTCCATGCCATTCCATGCCATTCCATGCCATTCCATGCCATTCCATGCCATTCCATGCCATTCCATGCCATTCCATGCCATTCCATGCCATTCCATGCCATTCCATGCCATTCCATGCCATTCCATGCCATTCCATGCCATTCCATGCCATTCCATGCCATTCCATGCCATTCCATGCCATTCCATGCCATTCCATGCCATTCCATGCCATTCCATGCCATTCCATGCCGTGCCATGCCGTGCCATGCCGTGCCATGCCGTGCCATGCCGGTGCCATGCCGTGCCATGCCGGTGCCATGCCGTGCCATGCCGTGCCATGCCGGTGCCATGCCGTGCCATGCCGTGCCATGCCGGTGCCATGCCGTGCCATGCCGTGCCATGCCGGTGCCATGCCGTGCCATGCCGTGCCATGCCGGTGCCATGCCGTGCCATGCCGGTGCCATGCCGTGCCATGCCGTGCCATGCCGGTGCCATGCCGGTGCCATGCCGGTGCCATGCCGGTGCCATGCCGTGCCATGCCGGTGCCATGCCGTGCCATGCCGGTGCCATGCCGTGCCATGCCGGTGCCATGCCGTGCCATGCCGGTGCCATGCCGTGCCATGCCGGTGCCATGCCGTGCCATGCCGGTGCCATGCCGTGCCATGCCGGTGCCATGCCGTGCCATGCCGGTGCCATGCCGTGCCATGCCGGTGCCATGCCGTGCCATGCCGTGCCATGCCATTCCATGCCATTCCATGCCATTCCATGCCACTCAATGCGGTGCCATGCCGTGCCATGCCGGTGCCATGCCGTGCCATGCCGTGCCATGCCGGTGCCATGCCGTGCCATGCCGTGCCATGCCGTGCCATGCCGGTGCCATGCCGGTGCCATGCCATTCCATGTCATTCCATGCCATTCCATGCCATTCCATGCCATTCCATGCCATTCCATGCCATTCCATGCCATTCCATGCCATTCCATGCCATTCCATGCCATTCCATGCCATTCCATGGTATTCCATGCCATTCCATGCCATTCCATGACATTCCATGCCATTCCATGCCATTCCATGCCATTCCATGCCATTCCATGCCATTCCATGCCATTCCATGTCATTCCATGCCATTCCATGCCATTCCATGCCATTCCATGCCATTCCATGCCATTCCATGCCATTCCATGCCATTCCATGCCATTCCATGCCATTCCATGCCATTCAATGCCGTGCCATGCCGTGCCATGCCGTGCCATGCCGTGCCATGCCGTGCCATGCCGGTGCCATGCCGTGCCATGCCGTGCCATGCCGTGCCATGCCGGTGCCATGCCGTGCCATGCCGGTGCCATGCCGTGCCATGCCGGTGCCATGCCGTGCCATGCCGGTGCCATGCCGTGCCATGCCGGTGCCATGCCGTGCCATGCCGGTGCCATGCCGTGCAATGCCGGTGCCATGCCGGTGCCATGCCGTGCCATGCCGGTGCCATGCCGTGCCATGCCGGTGCCATGCCGTGCCATGCCGGTGCCATGCCGTGCCATGCCGGTGCCATGCCGGTGCCATGCCGTGCCATGCCGGTGCCATGCCGTGCCATGCCGGTGCCATGCCGTGCCATGCCGGTGCCATGCCGTGCCATGCCGGTGCCATGCCGTGCCATGCCGTGCCATGCCGGTGCCATGCCGTGCCATGCCGGTGCCATGCCGGTGCCATGCCGTGCCATGCCGTGCCATGCCGGTGCCATGCCGGTGCCATGCCGTGCCATGCCGGTGCCATGCCGTGCCATGCCGGTGCCATGCCGGTGCCATGCCGTGCCATGCCGGTGCCATGCCGTGCCATGCCGGTGCCATGCCGTGCCATGCCGGTGCCATGCCGTGCCATGCCGGTGCCATGCCGTGCCATGCCGTGCCATGCCGGTGCCATGCCGTGCCATGCCATTCCATGCCATTCCATGCCATTCCATGCCATTCCATGCCACTCAATGCGGTGCCATGCCGTGCCATGCCGGTGCCATGCCGTGCCATGCCGTGCCATGCCGGTGCCATGCCGTGCCATGCCGGTGCCATGCCGTGCCATGCCGGTGCCATGCCGTGCCATGCCGGTGCCATGCCGTGCCATGCCGGTGCCATGCCGTGCCATGCCGTGCCATGCCGTGCCATGCCGGTGCCATGCCGGTGCCATGCCATTCCATGTCATTCCATGCCATTCCATGCCATTCCATGCCATTCCATGCCGTGCCATGCCGGTGCCATGCCGTGCCATGCCGTGCCATGCCATTCCATGCCATTCCATGCCATTCCATGC
>CAXARG010000100.1:0-234226 GCA_963971235.1 Cryptus armator | reverse complement strand
TTCCATGCCATTCCATGCCATTCCATGCCATTCCATGCCGTGCCATGCCGTGCCATGCCGGTGCCATGCCGTGCCATGCCGTGCCATGCCGTGCCATGCCGTGCCATGCGGTGCCATGCCATTCCATGCCATTCCATGCCATTCCATGCCATTCCATGCCATTCCATGCCATTCCATGCCATTCCATGCCATTCCATGCCATTCCATGCCATTCCATGCCATTCCATGCCATTCCATGCCATTCCATGCCATTCCATGCCATTCCATGCCATTCCATGCCATTCCATGCCATTCCATGCCATTCCATGCCATTCCATGCCATTCCATGCCATTCCATGCCATTCCATGCCATTCCATGCCATTCCATGCCATTCCATGCCATTCCATGCCATTCCATGCCATTCCATGCCATTCCATGCCATTCCATGCCATTCCATGCCATTCCATGCCATTCCATGCCATTCCATGCCATTCCATGCCATTCCATGCCATTCCATGCCATTCCATGCCATTCCATGCCATTCCATGCCATTCCATGCCATTCCATGCCATTCCATGCCATTCCATGCCATTCCATGCCATTCCATGCCATTCCATGCCATTCCATGCCATTCCATGCCATTCCATGCCATTCCATGCCATTCCATGCCATTCCATGCCGTGCCATGCCGGTGCCATGCCGTGCCATGCCGGTGCCATGCCGTGCCATGCCGTGCCATGCTGGTGCCATGCCGTGCCATGCCGGTGCCATGCCGTGCCATGCCGGTGCCATGCCGTGCCATGCCGTGCCATGCCGGTGCCATGCCGTGCCATGCCGTGCCATGCGGTGCCATGCCATTCCATGCCATTCCATGCCATTCCATGCCATTCCATGCCATTCCATGCCATTCCATGCCATTCCATGCCATTCCATGCCATTCCATGCCATTCCATGCCATTCCATGCCATTCCATGCCATTCCATGCCATTCCATGCCATTCCATGCCATTCCATGCCATTCCATGCCATTCCATGCCATTCCATGCCATTCCATGCCATTCCATGCCATTCCATGCCATTCCATGCCATTCCATGCCAGTCCATCCCAGTCCATGCCATTCCATGCCATTCCATGCCACTCAATGCGGTGCCATGCCGTGCCATGCCGGTGCCATGCCGTGCCATGCCGGTGCCATGCCGTGCCATGCCGGTGCCATGCCGTGCCATGCCGGTGCCATGCCGTGCCATGCCGGTGCCATGCCGTGCCATGCCGGTGCCATGCCTTGCCATGCCGGTGCCATGCCGTGCCATGCCGGTGCCATGCCGTGCCATGCCGGTGCCATGCCGTGCCATGCCGGTGCCATGCCGTGCCATGCCGGTGCCATGCCGTGCCATGCCGGTGCCATGCCGTGCCATGCCGGTGCCATGCCGTGCCATGCCGTGCCATGCCATTCCATGCCATTCCATGCCATTCCATGCCATTCCATGCCATTCCATGCCATTCCATGCCATTCCATGCCATTCCATGCCATTCCATGCCATTCCATGCCATTCCATGCCATTCCATGCCATTCCATGCCATTCCATGCCATTCCATGCCATTCCATGCCATTCCATGCCATTCCATGCCATTCCATGCCATTCCATGCCATTCCATGCCATTCCATGCCATTCCATGCCATTCCATGCCATTCCATGCCATTCCATGCCATTCCATGCCATACCATGCCATTCCATGCCATTCCATGCCATTCCATGCCATTCCATGCCATTCCATGCCATTCCATGCCATTCCATGCCATTCCATGCCATTCCATGCCATTCCATGCCATTCCATGCCATTCCATGCCATTCCATGCCATTCCATGCCATTCCATGCCATTCCATGCCATTCCATGCCATTCCATGCCATTCCATGCCATTCCATGCCATTCCATGCCATTCCATGCCATTCCATGCCATTCCATGCCATTCCATGCCATTCCATGCCATTCCATGCCATTCCATGCCATTCCATGCCATTCCATGCCATTCCATGCCATTCCATGCCATTCCATGCCATTCCATGCCATTCCATGCCATTCCATGCCATTCCATGCCATTCCATGCCATTCCATGCCATTCCATGCCATTCCATGCCATTCCATGCCATTCCATGCCATTCCATGCCATTCCATGCCATTCAATGCCGTGCCATGCCGTGCCATGCGGTGCCATGCCATTCCATGCCACTCAATGCGGTGCCATGCCGTGCCATGCCGGTGCCATGCCGTGCCATGCCGTGCCATGCCGGTGCCATGCCGTGCCATGCCGGTGCCATGCCGTGCCATGCCGGTGCCATGCCGTGCCATGCCGGTGCCATGCCGTGCCATGCCGGTGCCATGCCGTGCCATGCCGGTCCCATGCCGTGCCATGCCGGTGCCATGCCGTGCCATGCCGGTGCCATGCCGTGCCATGCCGGTGCCATGCCATTCCATGCCATTCCATGCCATTCCATGCCATTCCATGCCATTCCATGCCGTGCCATGCCGTGCCATGCCGGTGCCATGCCGTGCCATGCCGTGCCATGCCGGTGCCATGCCGTGCCATGCCGGTGCCATGCCGTGCCATGCCGGTGCCATGCCGTGCCATGCCGTGCCATGCCGTGCCATGCCGTGCCATGCGGTGCCATGCCATTCCATGCCATTCCATGCCATTCCATGCCATTCCATGCCATTCCATGCCATTCCATGCCATTCCATGCCATTCCATGCCATTCCATGCCATTCCATGCCATTCCATGCCATTCCATGCCATTCCATGCCATTCCATGCCATTCCATGCCATTCCATGCCATTCCATGCCATTCCATGCCATTCCATGCCATTCCATGCCATTCCATGCCATTCCATGCCATTCCATGCCATTCCATGCCATTCCATGCCATTCCATGCCATTCCATGCCATTCCATGCCATTCCATGCCATTCCATGCCATTCCATGCCATTCCATGCCATTCCATGCCATTCCATGCCATTCCATGCCATTCCATGCCATTCCATGCCATTCCATGCCATTCCATGCCATTCCATGCCATTCCATGCCATTCCATGCCATTCCATGCCATTCCATGCCATTCCATGCCATTCCATGCCATTCCATGCCATTCCATGCCATTCCATGCCATTCCATGCCATTCCATGCCATTCCATGCCATTCCATGCCATTCCATGCCATTCCATGCCATTCCATGCCATTCCATGCCATTCCATGCCATTCCATGCCATTCCATGCCATTCCATGCCATTCCATGCCATTCCATGCCATTCCATGCCATTCCATGCCATTCCATGTCATTCCATGCCATTCCATGCCATTCCATGCCATTCCATGCCATTCCATGCCATTCCATGCCGTGCCATGCCGGTGCCATGCCGTGCCATGCCGGTGCCATGCCGTGCCATGCCGTGCCATGCTGGTGCCATGCCGTGCCATGCCGGTGCCATGCCGTGCCATGCCGGTGCCATGCCGTGCCATGCCGTGCCATGCCGGTGCCATGCCGTGCCATGCCGTGCCATGCCGTGCCATGCCGTGCCATGCCGTGCCATGCCGTGCCATGCCGTGCCATGCCGTGCCATGCCGTGCCATGCCGTGCCATGCCGTGCCATGCCGTGCCATGCCGTGCCATGCCGTGCCATGCCGTGCCATGCCGTGCCATGCCGTGCCATGCCGTGCCATGCCGTGCCATGCCGTGCCATGCCGTGCCATGCCGTGCCATGCCGTGCCATGCCATTCCATGCCATTCCATGCCATTCCATGCCATTCCATGCCATTCCATGCCATTCCATGCCATTCCATGCCATTCCATGCCATTCCATGCCATTCCATGCCATTCCATGCCATTCCATGCCATTCCATGCCATTCCATGCCATTCCATGCCATTCCATGCCATTCCATGCCATTCCATGCCATTCCATGCCAGTCCATCCCAGTCCATGCCATTCCATGCCATTCCATGCCACTCAATGCGGTGCCATGCCGTGCCATGCCGGTGCCATGCCGTGCCATGCCGGTGCCATGCCGTGCCATGCCGGTGCCATGCCGTGCCATGCCGGTGCCATGCCGTGCCATGCCGGTGCCATGCCGTGCCATGCCGGTGCCATGCCGTGCCATGCCGGTGCCATGCCGTGCCATGCCGGTGCCATGCCGTGCCATGCCGTGCCATGCCATTCCATGCCATTCCATGCCATTCCATGCCATTCCATGCCATTCCATGCCATTCCATGCCATTCCATGCCATTCCATGCCATTCCATGCCATTCCATGCCATTCCATGCCATTCCATGCCATACCATGCCATTCCATGCCATTCCATGCCATTCCATGCCATTCCATGCCATTCCATGCCATTCCATGCCATTCCATGCCATTCCATGCCATTCCATGCCATTCCATGCCATTCCATGCCATTCCATGCCATTCCATGCCATTGCATGCCATTCCATGCCATTCCATGCCATTCCATGCCATTCCATGCCATTCCATGCCATTCCATGCCATTCCATGCCATTCCATGCCATTCCATGCCATTCCATGCCAGTCCATGCCATTCCATGCCATTCCATGCCACTCAATGCGGTGCCATGCCGTGCCATGCCGTGCCATGCCGTGCCATGCCGTGCCATGCCGTGCCATGCCGTGCCATTCCATGCCATTCAATGCCGTGCCATGCCGTGCCATGCCGGTGCCATGCCGTGCCATGCCGTGCCATGCCGGTGCCATGCCGGTGCCATGCCGTGCCATGCCGGTGCCATGCCGGTGCCATGCCGTGCCATGCCGGTGCCATGCCGTGCCATGCCGGTGCCATGCCGTGCCATGCCGGTGCCATGCCGTGCCATGCCGTGCCATGCCGGTGCCATGCCGTGCCATGCCGTGCCATGCCGGTGCCATGCCGTGCCATGCCGTGCCATGCCGGTGCCATGCCGTGCCATGCCGGTGCCATGCCGTGCCATGCCGGTGCCATGCCGTGCCATGCCGGTGCCATGCCGTGCCATGCCGGTGCCATGCCATTCCATGCCATTCCATGCCATTCCATGCCATTCCATGCCATTCCATGCCGTGCCATGCCGTGCCATGCCGTGCCATGCCGGTGCCATGCCGTGCCATGCCGTGCCATGCCGGTGCCATGCCGTGCCATGCCGTGCCATGCCGGTGCCATGCCGTGCCATGCCGGTGCCATGCCATTCCATGCCATTCCATGCCATTCCATGCCATTCCATGCCATTCCATGCCATTCCATGCCATTCCATGCCATTCCATGCCATTCCATGCCATTCCATGCCATTCCATGCCATTCCATGCCGTGCCATGCCGTGCCATGCCGTGCCATGCCGGTGCCATGCCGTGCCATGCCGTGCCATGCCGGTGCCATGCCGTGCCATGCCGGTGCCATGCCGTGCCATGCCGTGCCATGCCGTGCCATGCCGTGCCATGCGGTGCCATGCCATTCCATGCCATTCCATGCCATTCCATGCCATTCCATGCCATTCCATGCCATTCCATGCCATTCCATGCCATTCCATGCCATTCCATGCCATTCCATGCCATTCCATGCCATTCCATGCCATTCCATGCCATTCCATGCCATTCCATGCCATTCCATGCCATTCCATGCCATTCCATGCCATTCCATGCCATTCCATGCCATTCCATGCCATTCCATGCCATTCCATGCCATTCCATGCCATTCCATGCCATTCCATGCCATTCCATGCCATTCCATGCCATTCCATGCCATTCCATGCCATTCCATGCCATTCCATGCCATTCCATGCCATTCCATGCCATTCCATGCCATTCCATGCCATTCCATGCCATTCCATGCCATTCCATGCCATTCCATGCCATTCCATGCCATTCCATGCCATTCCATGCCATTCCATGCCATTCCATGCCGTGCCATGCCGGTGCCATGCCGTGCCATGCCGTGCCATGCCGTGCCATGCCGGTGCCATGCCGTGCCATGCCGGTGCCATGCCGTGCCATGCCGGTGCCATGCCGTGCCATGCCGGTGCCATGCCGTGCCATGCCGGTGCCATGCCGTGCCATGCCGGTGCCATGCCGTGCCATGCCGGTGCCATGCCGTGCCATGCCGGTGCCATGCCGTGCCATGCCGGTGCCATGCCGTGCCATGCCGGTGCCATGCCGTGCCATGCCGGTGCCATGCCGTGCCATGCCGGTGCCATGCCGTGCCATGCCGGTGCCATGCCGTGCCATGCCGGTGCCATGCCGTGCCATGCCGGTGCCATGCCGTGCCATGCCGGTGCCATGCCGTGCCATGCCGGTGCCATGCCGTGCCATGCCGGTGCCATGCCGTGCCATGCCGGTGCCATGCCGGTGCCATGTCGTGCCATGCCGGTGCCATGTCGTGCCATGCCGGTGCCATGTCGTGCCATGCCATTCCATGCCATTCCATGCCGTGCCATGCCATTCCATGCCGTGCCATGCCGGTGCCATGCCATTCCATGCCGTGCCATGCCGGTGCCATGCCGTGCCATGCCGGTGCCATGCCGTGCCATGCCGGTGCCATGCCGTGCCATGCCGGTGCCATGCCGTGCCATGCCGGTGCCATGCCGTGCCATGCCGGTGCCTTGCCGTGCCATGCCGTGCCATGCCGGTGCCATGCCGTGCCATGCCGGTGCCATGCCGTGCCATGCCGTGCCATGCCATTCCATGCCATTCCATGCCATTCCATGCCATTCCATGCCATTCCATGCCATTCCATGCCATTCCATGCCATTCCATGCCATTCCATGCCATTCCATGCCATTCCATGCCATTCAATGCCGTGCCATGCCGTGCCATGCCGTGCCATGCCCTGCCATGCCGTGCCATGCCGTGCCATGCCGTGCCATGCCGTGCCATGCCGTGCCATGCCGTGCCATGCCGTGCCATGCCGTGCCATGCCGTGCCATGCCGGTGCCATGCCGTGCCATGCCGGTGCCATGCCGTGCCATGCCGGTGCCATGCCGTGCCATGCCGTGCCATGCCGGGCCATGCCATTCCATGCCATTCCATGCCAGTCCATGCCAGTCCATGCCATTCCATGCCATTCCATGCCACTCAATGCGGTGCCATGCCGTGCCATGCCGTGCCATGCCGTGCCATGCCGTGCCATGCCGTGCCATTCCATGCCATTCAATGCCGTGCCATGCCGTGCCATGCCGGTGCCATGCCGTGCCATGCCGTGCCATGCCGGTGCCATGCCGTGCCATGCCGTGCCATGCCGGTGCCATGCCGTGCCATGCCGGTGCCATGCCGTGCCATGCCGGTGCCATGCCGTGCCATGCCGGTGCCATGCCGTGCCATGCCGGTGCCATGCCGTGCCATGCCGTGCCATGCCGGTGCCATGCCGTGCCATGCCGGTGCCATGCCGTGCCATGCCGGTGCCATGCCGTGCCATGCCGGTGCCATGCCGTGCCATGCCGGTGCCATGCCGTGCCATGCCGTGCCATGCCGTGCCATGCCGTGCCATGCGGTGCCATGCCATTCCATGCCATTCCATGCCATTCCATGCCATTCCATGCCATTCCATGCCATTCCATGCCATTCCATGCCATTCCATGCCATTCCATGCCATTCCATGCCATTCCATGCCATTCCATGCCAGTCCATCCCAGTCCATGCCATTCCATGCCATTCCATGCCATTCCATGCCACTCAATGCGGTGCCATGCCGTGCCATGCCGGTGCCATGCCGTGCCATGCCGGTGCCATGCCGTGCCATGCCGTGCCATGCCATGCCGTGCCATGCGGTGCCATGCCATTCCATGCCATTCCATGCCATTCCATGCCATTCCATGCCATTCCATGCCATTCCATGCCATTCCATGCCATTCAATGCCGTGCCATGCCGTGCCATGCCGGTGCCATGCCGTGCCATGCCGGTGCCATGCCGTGCCATGCCGGTGCCATGCCGTGCCATGCCGGTGCCATGCCGTGCCATGCCGGTGCCATGCCGTGCCATGCCGGTGCCATGCCGTGCCATGCCGTGCCATGCCGGTGCCATGCCGTGCCATGCCGGTGCCATGCCGTGCCATGCCGGTGCCATGCCGTGCCATGCCGGTGCCATGCCGTGCCATGCCGTGCCATGCCGGTGCCATGCCGTGCCATGCCGGTGCCATGCCGTGCCATGCCGTGCCATGCCGGTGCCATGCCGTGCCATGCCGGTGCCATGCCGGTGCCATGCCGTGCCAATGCCATTCCATGCCATTCCATGCCATTCCATGCCATTCCATGCCATTCCATGCCATTCCATGCCATTCCATGCCATTCCATGCCATTCCATGCCATTCCATGCCATTCCATGCCATTCCATGCCATTCCATGCCATTCCATGCCATTCCATGCCATTCCATGCCATTCCATGCCATTCCATGCCATTCCATGCCATTCCATGCCATTCCATGCCATTCCATGCCATTCCATGCCATTCCATGCCATTCCATGCCATTCCATGCCATTCCATGCCATTCCATGCCATTCCATGCCATTCCATGCCATTCCATGCCATTCAATGCCGTGCCATGCCGTGCCATGCCGTGCCATGCCGTGCCATGCCGTGCCATGCCGTGCCATGCCGTGCCATGCCGTGCCATGCCGGTGCCATGCCGTGCCATGCCGGTGCCATGCCGTGCCATGCCGTGCCATGCCGTGCCATGCCGGTGCCATGCCGTGCCATGCCGGTGCCATGCCGTGCCATGCCGGTGCCATGCCGTGCCATGCCGGTGCCATGCCGTGCCATGCCGGTGCCATGCCGTGCCATGCCGGTGCCATGCCGTGCCATGCCGGTGCCATGCCGTGCCATGCCGGTGCCATGCCGTGCCATGCCGGTGCCATGCCGTGCCATGCCGGTGCCATGCCGTTCCATGCCATTCCATGCCATTCCATGCCATTCCATGCCATTCCATGCCATTCCATGCCATTCCATGCCATTCCATGCCGTGCCATGCCGGTGCCATGCCGTGCCATGCCGGTGCCATGCCGTGCCATGCCGGTGCCATGCCGTGCCATGCCGGTGCCATGCCGTGCCATGCCGGTGCCATGCCGTGCCATGCCGGTGCCATGCCGTGCCATGCCGGTGCCATGCCGTGCCATGCCGGTGCCATGCCGTGCCATGCCGGTGCCATGCCGTGCCATGCCGGTGCCATGCCGGTGCCATGCCGTGCCATGCCGGTGCCATGCCGTGCCATGCCGGTGCCATGCCATTCCATGCCATTCCATGCCATTCCATGCCATTCCATGCCGTGCCATGCCGGTGCCATGCCGTGCCATGCCGGTGCCATGCCGGTGCCATGCCGTGCCATGCCGGTGCCATGCCGTGCCATGCCGGTGCCATGCCGTGCCATGCCGTGCCATGCCGGTGCCATGCCGTGCCATGCCGGTGCCATGCCGTGCCATGCCGGTGCCATGCCGTGCCATGCCGGTGCCATGCCGTGCCATGCCGTGCCATGCCGTGCCATGCCGTGCCATGCGGTGCCATGCCATTCCATGCCATTCCATGCCATTCCATGCCATTCCATGCCATTCCATGCCATTCCATGCCATTCCATGCCATTCCATGCCATTCCATGCCATTCCATGCCATTCCATGCCATTCCATGCCATTCCATGCCATTCTATGCCATTCCATGCCATTCCATGCCATTCCATGCCATTCCATGCCACTCAATGCGGTGCCATGCCGTGCCATGCCGTGCCATGCCGGTGCCATGCCGTGCCATGCCGGTGCCATGCCGTGCCATGCCGGTGCCATGCCGTGCCATGCCGGTGCCATGCCGTGCCATGCCGGTGCCATGCCGTGCCATGCCGGTGCCATGCCGTGCCATGCCGGTGCCATGCCATTCCATGCCATTCCATGCCATTCCATGCCATTCCATGCCATTCCATGCCATTCCATGCCATTCCATGCCATTCCATGCCATTCCATGCCATTCCATGACATTCCATGCCATTCCATGCCATTCCATGCCATTCCATGCCGTGCCATGCCGTGCCATGCCGGTGCCATGCCGTGCCATGCCGTGCCATGCCGTGCCATGCCGTGCCATGCCGGTGCCATGCCGTGCCATGCCGTGCCATGCCGGTGCCATGCCGTGCCATGCCGGTGCCATGCCGGTGCCATGCCGTGCCATGCCGTGCCATGCCGGTGCCATGCCATTCCATGCCATTCCATGCCATTCCATGCCATTCCATGCCATTCCATGCCATTCCATGCCATTCCATGCCATTCCATGCCATTCCATGCCATTCCATGCCATTCCATGCCATTCCATGCCATTCCATGCCATTCCATGCCATTCCATGCCATTCCATGCCATTCCATGCCATTCCATGCCATTCCATGCCATTCCATGCCATTCCATGCCATTCCATGCCATTCCATGCCATTCCATGCCATTCCATGCCATTCCATGCCATTCCATGCCATTCCATGCCATTCCATGCCATTCCATGCCATTCCATGCCATTCCATGCCATTCCATGCCATTCCATGCCATTCAATGCCGTGCCATGCCGTGCCATGCCGTGCCATGCCGTGCCATGCCGTGCCATGCCGTGCCATGCCGTGCCATGCCGTGCCATGCCGGTGCCATGCCGTGCCATGCCGGTGCCATGCCGTGCCATGCCGTGCCATGCCGTGCCATGCCGGTGCCATGCCGTGCCATGCCGGTGCCATGCCGTGCCATGCCGGTGCCATGCCGTGCCATGCCGGTGCCATGCCGTTCCATGCCATTCCATGCCATTCCATGCCATTCCATGCCATTCCATGCCATTCCATGCCATTCCATGCCATTCCATGCCATTCCATGCCGTGCCATGCCGGTGCCATGCCGTGCCATGCCGGTGCCATGCCGTGCCATGCCGGTGCCATGCCGTGCCATGCCGGTGCCATGCCGTGCCATGCCGGTGCCATGCCGTGCCATGCCGGTGCCATGCCGTGCCATGCCGGTGCCATGCCGTGCCATGCCGGTGCCATGCCGGTGCCATGCCGTGCCATGCCGGTGCCATGCCGTGCCATGCCGGTGCCATGCCGTGCCATGCCGGTGCCATGCCATTCCATGCCATTCCATGCCATTCCATGCCATTCCATGCCGTGCCATGCCGGTGCCATGCCGTGCCATGCCGGTGCCATGCCGGTGCCATGCCGTGCCATGCCGGTGCCATGCCGTGCCATGCCGGTGCCATGCCGTGCCATGCCGTGCCATGCCGGTGCCATGCCGTGCCATGCCGGTGCCATGCCGTGCCATGCCGGTGCCATGCCGTGCCATGCCGTGCCATGCCGTGCCATGCCGTGCCATGCGGTGCCATGCCATTCCATGCCATTCCATGCCATTCCATGCCATTCCATGCCATTCCATGCCATTCCATGCCATTCCATGCCATTCCATGCCATTCCATGCCATTCCATGCCATTCCATGCCATTCCATGCCATTCCATGCCATTCCATGCCATTCCATGCCATTCCATGCCATTCCATGCCACTCAATGCGGTGCCATGCCGTGCCATGCCGGTGCCATGCCGTGCCATGCCGGTGCCATGCCGTGCCATGCCGGTGCCATGCCGTGCCATGCCGGTGCCATGCCGTGCCATGCCGGTGCCATGCCGTGCCATGCCGGTGCCATGCCGTGCCATGCCGGTGCCATGCCGTGCCATGCCGGTGCCATGCCATTCCATGCCATTCCATGCCATTCCATGCCATTCCATGCCATTCCATGCCATTCCATGCCATTCCATGCCATTCCATGCCATTCCATGCCATTCCATGCCATTCCATGCCATTCCATGCCATTCCATGCCATTCCATGCCATTCCATGCCATTCCATGCCATTCCATGCCATTCCATGCCATTCCATGCCGTGCCATGCCATTCCATGCCATTCCATGCCATTCCATGCCATTCCATGCCATTCCATGCCATTCCATGCCGTGCCATGCCGTGCCATGCCGGTGCCATGCCGTGCCATGCCGTGCCATGCCGTGCCATGCCGTGCCATGCGGTGCCATGCCATTCCATGCCATTCCATGCCATTCCATGCCATTCCATGCCATTCCATGACATTCCATGCCATTCCATGCCATTCCATGCCATTCCATGCCATTCCATGCCATTCCATGCCATTCCATGCCATTCCATGCCATTCCATGCCATTCCATGCCATTCCATGCCATTCCATGCCATTCCATGCCATTCCATGCCATTCCATGCCATTCCATGCCATTCCATGCCATTCCATGCCATTCCATGCCATTCCATGCCATTCCATGCCATTCCATGCCATTCCATGCCATTCCATGCCATTCCATGCCATTCCATGCCATTCCATGCCATTCCATGCCATTCCATGCCATTCCATGCCATTCCATGCCATTCCATGCCATTCCATGCCATTCCTTGCCATTCCATGCCATTCCATGCCATTCCATGCCATTCCATGCCATTCCATGCCATTCCATGCCATTCCATGCCATTCCATGCCATTCCATGCCATTCCATGCCATTCCATGCCATTCCATGCCATTCCATGCCATTCCATGCCATTCCATGCCATTCCATGCCATTCCATGCCATTCCATGCCATTCCATGCCATTCCATGCCATTCCATGCCATTCCATGCCATTCCATGCCATTCCATGCCATTCCATGCCATTCCATGCCATTCCATGCCATTCCATGCCATTCCATGCCATTCCATGCCATTCCATGCCATTCCATGCCATTCCATGCCATTCCATGCCATTCCATGCCATTCCATGCCATTCCATGCCATTCCATGCCATTCCATGCCATTCCATGCCATTCCATGCCATTCCATGCCATTCCATGCCATTCCATGCCATTCCATGCCATTCCATGCCATTCCATGCCATTCCATGCCGTGCCATGCCGGTGCCATGCCGTGCCATGCCGTGCCATGCCGGTGCCATGCCGTGCCATGCCGGTGCCATGCCGTGCCATGCCGGTGCCATGCCGTGCCATGCCGGTGCCATGCCGTGCCATGCCGGTGCCATGCCGTGCCATGCCGGTGCCATGCCGTGCCATGCCGGTGCCATGCCGTGCCATGCCGGTGCCATGCCGTGCCATGCCGGTGCCATGCCATTCCATGCCATTCCATGCCATTCCATGCCATTCCATGCCATTCCATGCCATTCCATGCCATTCCATGCCATTCCATGCCATTCCATGCCATTCCATGCCATTCCATGCCGTGCCATGCCGTGCCATGCCGGTGCCATGCCGTGCCATGCCGTGCCATGCCGTGCCATGCCGTGCCATGCGGTGCCATGCCATTCCATGCCATTCCATGCCATTCCATGCCATTCCATGCCATTCCATGCCATTCCATGCCATTCCATGCCATTCCATGCCATTCCATGCCATTCCATGCCATTCCATGCCATTCCATGCCATTCCATGCCATTCCATGCCATTCCATGCCATTCCATGCCATTCCATGCCATTCCATGCCATTCCATGCCATTCCATGCCATTCCATGCCATTCCATGCCATTCCATGCCATTCCATGCCATTCCATGCCATTCCATGCCATTCCATGCCATTCCATGCCATTCCATGCCATTCCATGCCATTCCATGCCATTCCATGCCATTCCATGCCATTCCATGCCATTCCATGCCATTCCATGCCATTCCATGCCATTCCATGCCATTCCATGCCATTCCATGCCATTCCATGCCATTCCATGCCATTCCATGCCATTCCATGCCATTCCATGCCATTCCATGCCATTCCATGCCATTCCATGCCATTCCATGCCATTCCATGCCATTCCATGCCATTCCATGCCATTCCATGCCATTCCATGCCATTCCATGCCATTCCATGCCATTCCATGCCGTGCCATGCCGGTGCCATGCCGTGCCATGCCGGTGCCATGCCGTGCCATGCCGTGCCATGCTGGTGCCATGCCGTGCCATGCCGGTGCCATGCCGTGCCATGCCGGTGCCATGCCGTGCCATGCCGTGCCATGCCGGTGCCATGCCGTGCCATGCCGTGCCATGCGGTGCCATGCCATTCCATGCCATTCCATGCCATTCCATGCCATTCCATGCCATTCCATGCCATTCCATGCCATTCCATGCCATTCCATGCCATTCCATGCCATTCCATGCCATTCCATGCCATTCCATGCCATTCCATGCCATTCCATGCCATTCCATGCCATTCCATGCCATTCCATGCCATTCCATGCCATTCCATGCCATTCCATGCCATTCCATGCCATTCCATGCCATTCCATGCCATTCCATGCCATTCCATGCCATTCCATGCCATTCCATGCCATTCCATGCCATTCCATGCCATTCCATGCCATTCCATGCCATTCCATGCCATTCCATGCCATTCCATGCCATTCCATGCCATTCCATGCCATTCCATGCCATTCCATGCCATTCCATGCCATTCCATGCCATTCCATGCCATTCCATGCCATTCCATGCCATTCCATGCCATTCCATGCCATTCCATGCCATTCCATGCCATTCCATGCCATTCCATGCCATTCCATGCCATTCCATGCCATTCCATGCCATTCCATGCCATTCCATGCCATTCCATGCCATTCCATGCCAGTCCATCCCAGTCCATGCCATTCCATGCCATTCCATGCCACTCAATGCGGTGCCATGCCGTGCCATGCCGGTGCCATGCCGTGCCATGCCGGTGCCATGCCGTGCCATGCCGGTGCCATGCCGTGCCATGCCGGTGCCATGCCGTGCCATGCCGGTGCCATGCCGTGCCATGCCGGTGCCATGCCGTGCCATGCCGGTGCCATGCCGTGCCATGCCGGTGCCATGCCTTGCCATGCCGGTGCCATGCCGTGCCATGCCGGTGCCATGCCGTGCCATGCCGGTGCCATGCCGTGCCATGCCGGTGCCATGCCGTGCCATGCCGTGCCATGCCATTCCATGCCATTCCATGCCATTCCATGCCATTCCATGCCATTCCATGCCATTCCATGCCATTCCATGCCATTCCATGCCATTCCATGCCATTCCATGCCATTCCATGCCATTCCATGCCATTCCATGCCATTCCATGCCATTCCATGCCATTCCATGCCATTCCATGCCATACCATGCCATTCCATGCCATTCCATGACATTCCATGCCATTCCATGCCATTCCATGCCATTCCATGCCATTCCATGCCATTCCATGCCATTCCATGCCATTCCATGCCATTCCATGCCATTCCATGCCATTCCATGCCATTCCATGCCATTCCATGCCATTCCATGCCATTCCATGCCATTCCATGCCATTCCATGCCATTCCATGCCATTCCATGCCATTCCATGCCATTCCATGCCATTCCATGCCATTCCATGCCATTCCATGCCATTCCATGCCATTCCATGCCATTCCATGCCATTCCATGCCATTCCATGCCATTCCATGCCATTCCATGCCATTCCATGCCATTCCATGCCATTCCATGCCATTCCATGCCATTCCATGCCATTCCATGCCATTCCATGCCATTCCATGCCATTCCATGCCATTCCATGCCATTCAATGCCGTGCCATGCCGTGCCATGCGGTGCCATGCCATTCCATGCCATTCCATGCCATTCCATGCCATTCCATGCCATTCCATGCCATTCCATGCCATTCCATGCCATTCCATGCCAGTCCATGCCATTCCATGCCACTCAATGCGGTGCCATGCCGTGCCATGCCGGTGCCATGCCGTGCCATGCCGTGCCATGCCGGTGCCATGCCGTGCCATGCCGGTGCCATGCTGTGCCATGCCGGTGCCATGCCGTGCCATGCCGGTGCCATGCCGTGCCATGCCGGTGCCATGCCGTGCCATGCCGGTGCCATGCCGTGCCATGCCGGTGCCATGCCGGTGCCATGCCATTCCATGCCATTCCATGCCATTCCATGCCATTCCATGCCATTCCATGCCATTCCATGCCATTCCATGCCATTCCATGCCATTCCATGCCATTCCATGCCATTCCATGCCATTCCATGCCATTCCATGCCATTCCATGCCATTCCATGCCATTCCATGCCATTCCATGCCATTCCATGCCATTCCATGCCATTCCATGCCATTCCATGCCATTCCATGCCATTCCATGCCATTCCATGCCATTCCATGCCATTCCATGCCATTCCATGCCATTCCATGCCATTCCATGCCATTCCATGCCATTCCATGCCATTCCATGCCATTCCATGCCATTCCATGCCATTCCATGCCATTCCATGCCATTCCATGCCATTCCATGCCATTCCATGCCATTCCATGCCATTCCATGCCATTCCATGCCATTCCATGCCATTCCATGCCATTCCATGCCATTCCATGCCATTCCATGCCATTCCATGCCATTCCATGCCATTCCATGCCATTCCATGCCATTCCATGCCATTCCATGCCATTCCATGCCATTCCATGCCATTCCATGTCATTCCATGCCATTCCATGCCATTCCATGCCATTCCATGCCATTCCATGCCATTCCATGCCATTCCATGCCATTCCATGCCATTCCATGCCGGTGCCATGCCGTGCCATGCCGGTGCCATGCCGTGCCATGCCGTGCCATGCTGGTGCCATGCCGTGCCATGCCGGTGCCATGCCGTGCCATGCCGTGCCATGCCGGTGCCATGCCGTGCCATGCCGTGCCATGCCGTGCCATGCCGTGCCATGCCGTGCCATGCCGTGCCATGCCGTGCCATGCCGTGCCATGCCGTGCCATGCCGTGCCATGCCGTGCCATGCCGTGCCATGCCGTGCCATGCCGTGCCATGCCGTGCCATGCCGTGCCATGCCGTGCCATGCCGTGCCATGCCGTGCCATGCCGTGCCATGCCGTGCCATGCCGTGCCATGCCGTGCCATGCCGTGCCATGCGGTGCCATGCCGTGCCATGCGGTGCCATGCCATTCCATGCCATTCCATGCCATTCCATGCCATTCCATGCCATTCCATGCCATTCCATGCCATTCCATGCCATTCCATGCCATTCCATGCCATTCCATGCCATTCCATGCCATTCCATGCCATTCCATGCCATTCCATGCCATTCCATGCCATTCCATGCCATTCCATGCCATTCCATGCCATTCCATGCCATTCCATGCCATTCCATGCCATTCCATGCCATTCCATGCCATTCCATGCCAGTCCATCCCAGTCCATGCCATTCCATGCCATTCCATGCCACTCAATGCGGTGCCATGCCGTGCCATGCCGGTGCCATGCCGTGCCATGCCGGTGCCATGCCGTGCCATGCCGGTGCCATGCCGTGCCATGCCGGTGCCATGCCGTGCCATGCCGGTGCCATGCCGTGCCATGCCGGTGCCATGCCGTGCCATGCCGTGCCATGCCATTCCATGCCATTCCATGCCATTCCATGCCATTCCATGCCATTCCATGCCATTCCATGCCATTCCATGCCATTCCATGCCATTCCATGCCAGTCCATCCCAGTCCATGCCATTCCATGCCATTCCATGCCACTCAATGCGGTGCCATGCCGTGCCATGCCGGTGCCATGCCGTGCCATGCCGGTGCCATGCCGTGCCATGCCGGTGCCATGCCGTGCCATGCCGGTGCCATGCCGTGCCATGCCGGTGCCATGCCGTGCCATGCCGGTGCCATGCCGTGCCATGCCGGTGCCATGCCATTCCATGCCATTCCATGCCATTCCATGCCATTCCATGCCATTCCATGCCGTGCCATGCCGTGCCATGCCGTGCCATGCCGGTGCCATGCCGTGCCATGCCGTGCCATGCCGGTGCCATGCCGTGCCATGCCGTGCCATGCCGGTGCCATGCCGTGCCATGCCGGTGCCATGCCGTGCCATGCCGGTGCCATGCCATTCCATGCCATTCCATGCCATTCCATGCCATTCCATGCCATTCCATGCCATTCCATGCCATTCCATGCCATTCCATGCCATTCCATGCCATTCCATGCCATTCCATGCCGTGCCATGCCGTGCCATGCCGTGCCATGCCGGTGCCATGCCGTGCCATGCCGTGCCATGCCGGTGCCATGCCGTGCCATGCCGGTGCCATGCCGTGCCATGCCGTGCCATGCCGTGCCATGCCGTGCCATGCGGTGCCATGCCATTCCATGCCATTCCATGCCATTCCATGCCATTCCATGCCATTCCATGCCATTCCATGCCATTCCATGCCATTCCATGCCATTCCATGCCATTCCATGCCATTCCATGCCATTCCATGCCATTCCATGCCATTCCATGCCATTCCATGCCATTCCATGCCATTCCATGCCATTCCATGCCATTCCATGCCATTCCATGCCATTCCATGCCATTCCATGCCATTCCATGCCATTCCATGCCATTCCATGCCATTCCATGCCATTCCATGCCATTCCATGCCATTCCATGCCATTCCATGCCATTCCATGCCATTCCATGCCATTCCATGCCATTCCATGCCATTCCATGCCATTCCATGCCATTCCATGCCATTCCATGCCATTCCATGCCATTCCATGCCATTCCATGCCATTCCATGCCATTCCATGCCGTGCCATGCCGGTGCCATGCCGTGCCATGCCGTGCCATGCCGTGCCATGCCGGTGCCATGCCGTGCCATGCCGGTGCCATGCCGTGCCATGCCGGTGCCATGCCGTGCCATGCCGGTGCCATGCCGTGCCATGCCGGTGCCATGCCGTGCCATGCCGGTGCCATGCCGTGCCATGCCGGTGCCATGCCGTGCCATGCCGGTGCCATGCCGTGCCATGCCGGTGCCATGCCGTGCCATGCCGGTGCCATGCCGTGCCATGCCGGTGCCATGCCGTGCCATGCCGGTGCCATGCCGTGCCATGCCGGTGCCATGCCGTGCCATGCCGGTGCCATGCCGTGCCATGCCGGTGCCATGCCGTGCCATGCCGGTGCCATGCCGTGCCATGCCGGTGCCATGCCGTGCCATGCCGGTGCCATGCCGTGCCATGCCGGTGCCATGCCGGTGCCATGTCGTGCCATGCCGGTGCCATGTCGTGCCATGCCATTCCATGCCATTCCATGCCGTGCCATGCCATTCCATGCCGTGCCATGCCGGTGCCATGCCATTCCATGCCGTGCCATGCCGGTGCCATGCCGTGCCATGCCGGTGCCATGCCGTGCCATGCCGGTGCCATGCCGTGCCATGCCGGTGCCATGCCGTGCCATGCCGGTGCCATGCCGTGCCATGCCGGTGCCATGCCGTGCCATGCCGGTGCCTTGCCGTGCCATGCCGTGCCATGCCGGTGCCATGCCGTGCCATGCCGGTGCCATGCCGTGCCATGCCGTGCCATGCCATTCCATGCCATTCCATGCCATTCCATGCCATTCCATGCCATTCCATGCCATTCCATGCCATTCCATGCCATTCCATGCCATTCCATGCCATTCAATGCCGTGCCATGCCGTGCCATGCCGTGCCATGCCCTGCCATGCCGTGCCATGCCGTGCCATGCCGTGCCATGCCGTGCCATGCCGTGCCATGCCGTGCCATGCCGTGCCATGCCGGTGCCATGCCGTGCCATGCCGGTGCCATGCCGTGCCATGCCGGTGCCATGCCGTGCCATGCCGTGCCATGCCGGGCCATGCCATTCCATGCCATTCCATGCCAGTCCATGCCAGTCCATGCCATTCCATGCCATTCCATGCCACTCAATGCGGTGCCATGCCGTGCCATGCCGTGCCATGCCGTGCCATGCCGTGCCATGCCGTGCCATGCCGTGCCATTCCATGCCATTCAATGCCGTGCCATGCCGTGCCATGCCGGTGCCATGCCGTGCCATGCCGTGCCATGCCGGTGCCATGCCGTGCCATGCCGGTGCCATGCCGTGCCATGCCGTGCCATGCCGGTGCCATGCCGTGCCATGCCGGTGCCATGCCGTGCCATGCCGGTGCCATGCCGTGCCATGCCGTGCCATGCCGGTGCCATGCCGTGCCATGCCGGTGCCATGCCGTGCCATGCCGGTGCCATGCCGTGCCATGCCGGTGCCATGCCGTGCCATGCCGTGCCATGCCGTGCCATGCCGTGCCATGCGGTGCCATGCCATTCCATGCCATTCCATGCCATTCCATGCCATTCCATGCCATTCCATGCCATTCCATGCCATTCCATGCCATTCCATGCCATTCCATGCCATTCCATGCCATTCCATGCCATTCCATGCCATTCCATGCCATTCCATGCCAGTCCATCCCAGTCCATGCCATTCCATGCCATTCCATGCCATTCCATGCCACTCAATGCGGTGCCATGCCGTGCCATGCCGGTGCCATGCCGTGCCATGCCGGTGCCATGCCGTGCCATGCCGTGCCATGCCATGCCGTGCCATGCGGTGCCATGCCATTCCATGCCATTCCATGCCATTCCATGCCATTCCATGCCATTCCATGCCATTCCATGCCATTCCATGCCATTCCATGCCATTCCATGCCATTCAATGCCGTGCCATGCCGTGCCATGCCGGTGCCATGCCGTGCCATGCCGGTGCCATGCCGTGCCATGCCGGTGCCATGCCGTGCCATGCCGTGCCATGCCGGTGCCATGCCGTGCCATGCCGGTGCCATGCCGTGCCATGCCGTGCCATGCCGGTGCCATGCCGGTGCCATGCCGTGCCATGCCGTGCCATGCCGGTGCCATGCCATTCCATGCCATTCCATGCCATTCCATGCCATTCCATGCCATTCCATGCCATTCCATGCCATTCCATGCCATTCCATGCCATTCCATGCCATTCCATGCCATTCCATGCCATTCCATGCCATTCCATGCCATTCCATGCCATTCCATGCCATTCCATGCCATTCCATGCCATTCCATGCCATTCCATGCCATTCCATGCCATTCCATGCCATTCCATGCCATTCCATGCCATTCCATGCCATTCCATGCCATTCCATGCCATTCCATGCCATTCCATGCCATTCCATGCCATTCCATGCCATTCCATGCCATTCCATGCCATTCCATGCCATTCCATGCCATTCCATGCCATTCAATGCCGTGCCATGCCGTGCCATGCCGTGCCATGCCGTGCCATGCCGTGCCATGCCGTGCCATGCCGTGCCATGCCGTGCCATGCCGTGCCATGCCGGTGCCATGCCGTGCCATGCCGGTGCCATGCCGTGCCATGCCGTGCCATGCCGTGCCATGCCGGTGCCATGCCGTGCCATGCCGGTGCCATGCCGTGCCATGCCGGTGCCATGCCGTGCCATGCCGGTGCCATGCCGTTCCATGCCATTCCATGCCATTCCATGCCATTCCATGCCATTCCATGCCATTCCATGCCATTCCATGCCATTCCATGCCATTCCATGCCGTGCCATGCCGGTGCCATGCCGTGCCATGCCGGTGCCATGCCGTGCCATGCCGGTGCCATGCCGTGCCATGCCGGTGCCATGCCGTGCCATGCCGGTGCCATGCCGTGCCATGCCGGTGCCATGCCGTGCCATGCCGGTGCCATGCCGTGCCATGCCGGTGCCATGCCGGTGCCATGCCGTGCCATGCCGGTGCCATGCCGTGCCATGCCGGTGCCATGCCGTGCCATGCCGGTGCCATGCCGTGCCATGCCGGTGCCATGCCATTCCATGCCATTCCATGCCATTCCATGCCATTCCATGCCGTGCCATGCCGGTGCCATGCCGTGCCATGCCGGTGCCATGCCGGTGCCATGCCGTGCCATGCCGGTGCCATGCCGTGCCATGCCGGTGCCATGCCGTGCCATGCCGTGCCATGCCGGTGCCATGCCGTGCCATGCCGGTGCCATGCCGTGCCATGCCGGTGCCATGCCGTGCCATGCCGTGCCATGCCGTGCCATGCCGTGCCATGCGGTGCCATGCCATTCCATGCCATTCCATGCCATTCCATGCCATTCCATGCCATTCCATGCCATTCCATGCCATTCCATGCCATTCCATGCCATTCCATGCCATTCCATGCCATTCCATGCCATTCCATGCCATTCCATGCCATTCCATGCCATTCCATGCCACTCAATGCGGTGCCATGCCGTGCCATGCCGGTGCCATGCCGTGCCATGCCGGTGCCATGCCGTGCCATGCCGGTGCCATGCCGTGCCATGCCGGTGCCATGCCGTGCCATGCCGGTGCCATGCCGTGCCATGCCGGTGCCATGCCGTGCCATGCCGGTGCCATGCCGTGCCATGCCGGTGCCATGCCGTGCCATGCCGGTGCCATGCCATTCCATGCCATTCCATGCCATTCCATGCCATTCCATGCCATTCCATGCCATTCCATGCCATTCCATGCCATTCCATGCCATTCCATGCCATTCCATGCCATTCCATGCCATTCCATGCCATTCCATGCCATTCCATGCCATTCCATGCCATTCCATGCCATTCCATGCCATTCCATGCCATTCCATGCCATTCCATGCCATTCCATGCCATTCCATGCCATTCCATGCCATTCCATGCCATTCCATGCCATTCCATGCCATTCCATGCCGTGCCATGCCGTGCCATGCCGGTGCCATGCCGTGCCATGCCGTGCCATGCCGTGCCATGCCGTGCCATGCCGTGCCATGCGGTGCCATGCCATTCCATGCCATTCCATGCCATTCCATGCCATTCCATGCCATTCCATGACATTCCATGCCATTCCATGCCATTCCATGCCATTCCATGCCATTCCATGCCATTCCATGCCATTCCATGCCATTCCATGCCATTCCATGCCATTCCATGCCATTCCATGCCATTCCATGCCATTCCATGCCATTCCATGCCATTCCATGCCATTCCATGCCATTCCATGCCATTCCATGCCATTCCATGCCATTCCATGCCATTCCATGCCATTCCATGCCATTCCATGCCATTCCATGCCATTCCATGCCATTCCATGCCATTCCATGCCATTCCATGCCATTCCATGCCATTCCATGCCATTCCATGCCATTCCATGCCATTCCATGCCATTCCATGCCATTCCATGCCATTCCATGCCATTCCATGCCATTCCATGCCATTCCATGCCATTCCATGCCATTCCATGCCATTCCATGCCATTCCATGCCATTCCATGCCATTCCATGCCATTCCATGCCATTCCATGCCATTCCATGCCATTCCATGCCATTCCATGCCATTCCATGCCATTCCATGCCATTCCATGCCATTCCATGCCATTCCATGCCATTCCATGCCATTCCATGCCATTCCATGCCATTCCATGCCATTCCATGCCATTCCATGCCATTCCATGCCATTCCATGCCATTCCATGCCATTCCATGCCATTCCATGCCATTCCATGCCATTCCATGCCATTCCATGCCATTCCATGCCATTCCATGCCATTCCATGCCATTCCATGCCATTCCATGCCGTGCCATGCCGGTGCCATGCCGTGCCATGCCGTGCCATGCCGGTGCCATGCCGTGCCATGCCGGTGCCATGCCGTGCCATGCCGGTGCCATGCCGTGCCATGCCGGTGCCATGCCGTGCCATGCCGGTGCCATGCCGTGCCATGCCGGTGCCATGCCGTGCCATGCCGGTGCCATGCCGTGCCATGCCGGTGCCATGCCGTGCCATGCCGGTGCCATGCCGTGCCATGCCGGTGCCATGCCATTCCATGCCATTCCATGCCATTCCATGCCATTCCATGCCATTCCATGCCATTCCATGCCATTCCATGCCATTCCATGCCATTCCATGCCATTCCATGCCATTCCATGCCATTCCATGCCATTCCATGCCGTGCCATGCCGTGCCATGCCGGTGCCATGCCGTGCCATGCCGTGCCATGCCGTGCCATGCCGTGCCATGCGGTGCCATGCCATTCCATGCCATTCCATGCCATTCCATGCCATTCCATGCCATTCCATGCCATTCCATGCCATTCCATGCCATTCCATGCCATTCCATGCCATTCCATGCCATTCCATGCCATTCCATGCCATTCCATGCCATTCCATGCCATTCCATGCCATTCCATGCCATTCCATGCCATTCCATGCCATTCCATGCCATTCCATGCCATTCCATGCCATTCCATGCCATTCCATGCCATTCCATGCCATTCCATGCCATTCCATGCCATTCCATGCCATTCCATGCCATTCCATGCCATTCCATGCCATTCCATGCCATTCCATGCCATTCCATGCCATTCCATGCCATTCCATGCCATTCCATGCCATTCCATGCCATTCCATGCCATTCCATGCCATTCCATGCCATTCCATGCCATTCCATGCCATTCCATGCCATTCCATGCCATTCCATGCCATTCCATGCCATTCCATGCCATTCCATGCCATTCCATGCCATTCCATGCCATTCCATGCCATTCCATGCCATTCCATGCCATTCCATGCCATTCCATGCCATTCCATGCCATTCCATGCCATTCCATGCCATTCCATGCCATTCCATGCCATTCCATGCCATTCCATGCCATTCCATGCCATTCCATGCCATTCCATGCCATTCCATGCCATTCCATGCCATTCCATGCCGGTGCCATGCCGTGCCATGCCGGTGCCATGCCGTGCCATGCCGTGCCATGCTGGTGCCATGCCGTGCCATGCCGGTGCCATGCCGTGCCATGCCGGTGCCATGCCGTGCCATGCCGTGCCATGCCGGTGCCATGCCGTGCCATGCCGTGCCATGCGGTGCCATGCCATTCCATGCCATTCCATGCCATTCCATGCCATTCCATGCCATTCCATGCCATTCCATGCCATTCCATGCCATTCCATGCCATTCCATGCCATTCCATGCCATTCCATGCCATTCCATGCCATTCCATGCCATTCCATGCCATTCCATGCCATTCCATGCCATTCCATGCCATTCCATGCCATTCCATGCCATTCCATGCCATTCCATGCCATTCCATGCCATTCCATGCCATTCCATGCCATTCCATGCCATTCCATGCCATTCCATGCCATTCCATGCCATTCCATGCCATTCCATGCCATTCCATGCCATTCCATGCCATTCCATGCCATTCCATGCCATTCCATGCCATTCCATGCCATTCCATGCCATTCCATGCCATTCCATGCCATTCCATGCCATTCCATGCCATTCCATGCCATTCCATGCCATTCCATGCCATTCCATGCCATTCCATGCCATTCCATGCCATTCCATGCCATTCCATGCCATTCCATGCCATTCCATGCCATTCCATGCCATTCCATGCCATTCCATGCCATTCCATGCCATTCCATGCCATTCCATGCCATTCCATGCCATTCCATGCCATTCCATGCCAGTCCATCCCAGTCCATGCCATTCCATGCCATTCCATGCCACTCAATGCGGTGCCATGCCGTGCCATGCCGGTGCCATGCCCGTGCCATGCCGGTGCCATGCCGTGCCATGCCGGTGCCATGCCGTGCCATGCCGGTGCCATGCCGTGCCATGCCGGTGCCATGCCGTGCCATGCCGGTGCCATGCCTTGCCATGCCGGTGCCATGCCGTGCCATGCCGGTGCCATGCCGTGCCATGCCGGTGCCATGCCGTGCCATGCCGGTGCCATGCCGTGCCATGCCGTGCCATGCCATGCCATGCCATTCCATGCCATTCCATGCCATTCCATGCCATTCCATGCCATTCCATGCCATTCCATGCCATTCCATGCCATTCCATGCCATTCCATGCCATTCCATGCCATTCCATGCCATTCCATGCCATTCCATGCCATTCCATGCCATTCCATGCCATTCCATGCCATTCCATGCCATACCATGCCATTCCATGCCATTCCATGACATTCCATGCCATTCCATGCCATTCCATGCCATTCCATGCCATTCCATGCCATTCCATGCCATTCCATGCCATTCCATGCCATTCCATGCCATTCCATGCCATTCCATGCCATTCCATGCCATTCCATGCCATTCCATGCCATTCCATGCCATTCCATGCCATTCCATGCCATTCCATGCCATTCCATGCCATTCCATGCCATTCCATGCCATTCCATGCCATTCCATGCCATTCCATGCCATTCCATGCCATTCCATGCCATTCCATGCCATTCCATGCCATTCCATGCCATTCCATGCCATTCCATGCCATTCCATGCCATTCCATGCCATTCCATGCCATTCCATGCCATTCCATGCCATTCCATGCCATTCCATGCCATTCAATGCCGTGCCATGCCGTGCCATGCGGTGCCATGCCATTCCATGCCATTCCATGCCATTCCATGCCATTCCATGCCATTCCATGCCATTCCATGCCATTCCATGCCATTCCATGCCATTCCATGCCATTCCATGCCAGTCCATGCCATTCCATGCCACTCAATGCGGTGCCATGCCGTGCCATGCCGGTGCCATGCCGTGCCATGCCGTGCCATGCCGGTGCCATGCCGTGCCATGCCGGTGCCATGCCGTGCCATGCCGGTGCCATGCCGTGCCATGCCGGTGCCATGCCGTGCCATGCCGGTGCCATGCCGTGCCATGCCGGTGCCATGCCGTGCCATGCCGGTGCCATGCCGGTGCCATGCCATTCCATGCCATTCCATGCCATTCCATGCCATTCCATGCCATTCCATGCCATTCCATGCCATTCCATGCCATTCCATGCCATTCCATGCCATTCCATGCCATTCCATGCCATTCCATGCCATTCCATGCCATTCCATGCCATTCCATGCCATTCCATGCCATTCCATGCCATTCCATGCCATTCCATGCCATTCCATGCCATTCCATGCCATTCCATGCCATTCCATGCCATTCCATGCCATTCCATGCCATTCCATGCCATTCCATGCCATTCCATGCCATTCCATGCCATTCCATGCCATTCCATGCCATTCCATGCCATTCCATGCCATTCCATGCCATTCCATGCCATTCCATGCCATTCCATGCCATTCCATGCCATTCCATGCCATTCCATGCCATTCCATGCCATTCCATGCCATTCCATGCCATTCCATGCCATTCCATGCCATTCCATGCCATTCCATGCCATTCCATGCCATTCCATGCCATTCCATGCCATTCCATGCCATTCCATGCCATTCCATGCCATTCCATGCCATTCCATGCCATTCCATGCCATTCCATGCCATTCCATGCCATTCCATGCCATTCCATGCCATTCCATGCCATTCCATGCCATTCCATGCCATTCCATGCCATTCCATGCCATTCCATGCCATTCCATGCCATTCCATGCCATTCCATGCCATTCCATGCCATTCCATGCCATTCCATGCCATTCCATGCCATTCCATGCCATTCCATGCCATTCCATGCCATTCCATGCCATTCCATGCCATTCCATGCCATTCCATGCCATTCCATGCCATTCCATGCCATTCCATGCCATTCCATGCCATTCCATGCCATTCCATGCCATTCCATGCCATTCCATGCCATTCCATGCCATTCCATGCCATTCCATGCCATTCCATGCCATTCCATGCCATTCCATGCCATTCCATGCCATTCCATGCCATTCCATGCCATTCCATGCCATTCCATGCCATTCCATGCCATTCCATGCCGGTGCCATGCCGTGCCATGCCGGTGCCATGCCGTGCCATGCCGTGCCATGCTGGTGCCATGCCGTGCCATGCCGGTGCCATGCCGTGCCATGCCGTGCCATGCCGGTGCCATGCCGTGCCATGCCGTGCCATGCCGTGCCATGCCGTGCCATGCCGTGCCATGCCGTGCCATGCCGTGCCATGCCGTGCCATGCCGTGCCATGCCGTGCCATGCCGTGCCATGCCGTGCCATGCCGTGCCATGCCGTGCCATGCCGTGCCATGCCGTGCCATGCCGTGCCATGCCGTGCCATGCCGTGCCATGCCGTGCCATGCCGTGCCATGCCGTGCCATGCGGTGCCATGCCGTGCCATGCGGTGCCATGCCATTCCATGCCATTCCATGCCATTCCATGCCATTCCATGCCATTCCATGCCATTCCATGCCATTCCATGCCATTCCATGCCATTCCATGCCATTCCATGCCATTCCATGCCATTCCATGCCATTCCATGCCATTCCATGCCATTCCATGCCATTCCATGCCATTCCATGCCATTCCATGCCATTCCATGCCATTCCATGCCATTCCATGCCATTCCATGCCATTCCATGCCATTCCATGCCATTCCATGCCAGTCCATCCCAGTCCATGCCATTCCATGCCATTCCATGCCACTCAATGCGGTGCCATGCCGTGCCATGCCGGTGCCATGCCGTGCCATGCCGGTGCCATGCCGTGCCATGCCGGTGCCATGCCGTGCCATGCCGGTGCCATGCCGTGCCATGCCGGTGCCATGCCGTGCCATGCCGGTGCCATGCCGTGCCATGCCGGTGCCATGCCGTGCCATGCCGGTGCCATGCCGTGCCATGCCGTGCCATGCCATTCCATGCCATTCCATGCCATTCCATGCCATTCCATGCCATTCCATGCCATTCCATGCCATTCCATGCCATTCCATGCCATTCCATGCCAGTCCATCCCAGTCCATGCCATTCCATGCCATTCCATGCCACTCAATGCGGTGCCATGCCGTGCCATGCCGGTGCCATGCCGTGCCATGCCGGTGCCATGCCGTGCCATGCCGGTGCCATGCCGTGCCATGCCGGTGCCATGCCATTCCATGCCATTCCATGCCATTCCATGCCATTCCATGCCATTCCATGCCGTGCCATGCCGTGCCATGCCGTGCCATGCCGGTGCCATGCCGTGCCATGCCGTGCCATGCCGGTGCCATGCCGTGCCATGCCGTGCCATGCCGGTGCCATGCCGTGCCATGCCGGTGCCATGCCGTGCCATGCCGGTGCCATGCCATTCCATGCCATTCCATGCCATTCCATGCCATTCCATGCCATTCCATGCCATTCCATGCCATTCCATGCCATTCCATGCCATTCCATGCCATTCCATGCCATTCCATGCCGTGCCATGCCGTGCCATGCCGTGCCATGCCGGTGCCATGCCGTGCCATGCCGTGCCATGCCGGTGCCATGCCGTGCCATGCCGGTGCCATGCCGTGCCATGCCGTGCCATGCCGTGCCATGCCGTGCCATGCGGTGCCATGCCATTCCATGCCATTCCATGCCATTCCATGCCATTCCATGCCATTCCATGCCATTCCATGCCATTCCATGCCATTCCATGCCATTCCATGCCATTCCATGCCATTCCATGCCATTCCATGCCATTCCATGCCATTCCATGCCATTCCATGCCATTCCATGCCATTCCATGCCATTCCATGCCATTCCATGCCATTCCATGCCATTCCATGCCATTCCATGCCATTCCATGCCATTCCATGCCATTCCATGCCATTCCATGCCATTCCATGCCATTCCATGCCATTCCATGCCATTCCATGCCATTCCATGCCATTCCATGCCATTCCATGCCATTCCATGCCATTCCATGCCATTCCATGCCATTCCATGCCATTCCATGCCATTCCATGCCATTCCATGCCATTCCATGCCATTCCATGCCATTCCATGCCATTCCATGCCATTCCATGCCATTCCATGCCATTCCATGCCATTCCATGCCATTCCATGCCATTCCATGCCATTCCATGCCATTCCATGCCATTCCATGCCATTCCATGCCATTCCATGCCATTCCATGCCATTCCATGCCATTCCATGCCATTCCATGCCATTCCATGCCATTCCATGCCATTCCATGCCGTGCCATGCCGGTGCCATGCCGTGCCATGCCGTGCCATGCCGTGCCATGCCGGTGCCATGCCGTGCCATGCCGGTGCCATGCCGTGCCATGCCGGTGCCATGCCGTGCCATGCCGGTGCCATGCCGTGCCATGCCGGTGCCATGCCGTGCCATGCCGGTGCCATGCCGTGCCATGCCGGTGCCATGCCGTGCCATGCCGGTGCCATGCCGTGCCATGCCGGTGCCATGCCGTGCCATGCCGGTGCCATGCCGTGCCATGCCGGTGCCATGCCGTGCCATGCCGGTGCCATGCCGTGCCATGCCGGTGCCATGCCGTGCCATGCCGGTGCCATGCCGTGCCATGCCGGTGCCATGCCGTGCCATGCCGGTGCCATGCCGTGCCATGCCGGTGCCATGCCGTGCCATGCCGGTGCCATGCCGTGCCATGCCGGTGCCATGCCGTGCCATGCCGGTGCCATGCCGGTGCCATGTCGTGCCATGCCATTCCATGCCATTCCATGCCGTGCCATGCCATTCCATGCCGTGCCATGCCGGTGCCATGCCATTCCATGCCGTGCCATGCCGGTGCCATGCCGTGCCATGCCGGTGCCATGCCGTGCCATGCCGGTGCCATGCCGTGCCATGCCGGTGCCATGCCGTGCCATGCCGGTGCCATGCCGTGCCATGCCGGTGCCATGCCGTGCCATGCCGGTGCCTTGCCGTGCCATGCCGTGCCATGCCGGTGCCATGCCGTGCCATGCCGGTGCCATGCCGTGCCATGCCGTGCCATGCCATTCCATGCCATTCCATGCCATTCCATGCCATTCCATGCCATTCCATGCCATTCCATGCCATTCCATGCCATTCCATGCCATTCAATGCCGTGCCATGCCGTGCCATGCCGTGCCATGCCCTGCCATGCCGTGCCATGCCGTGCCATGCCGTGCCATGCCGTGCCATGCCGTGCCATGCCGTGCCATGCCGTGCCATGCCGGTGCCATGCCGTGCCATGCCGGTGCCATGCCGTGCCATGCCGGTGCCATGCCGTGCCATGCCGTGCCATGCCGGGCCATGCCATTCCATGCCATTCCATGCCAGTCCATGCCAGTCCATGCCATTCCATGCCATTCCATGCCACTCAATGCGGTGCCATGCCGTGCCATGCCGTGCCATGCCGTGCCATGCCGTGCCATGCCGTGCCATGCCGTGCCATTCCATGCCATTCAATGCCGTGCCATGCCGTGCCATGCCGGTGCCATGCCGTGCCATGCCGTGCCATGCCGGTGCCATGCCGTGCCATGCCGGTGCCATGCCGTGCCATGCCGTGCCATGCCGGTGCCATGCCGTGCCATGCCGGTGCCATGCCGTGCCATGCCGGTGCCATGCCGTGCCATGCCGTGCCATGCCGGTGCCATGCCGTGCCATGCCGGTGCCATGCCGTGCCATGCCGGTGCCATGCCGTGCCATGCCGGTGCCATGCCGTGCCATGCCGTGCCATGCCGTGCCATGCCGTGCCATGCGGTGCCATGCCATTCCATGCCATTCCATGCCATTCCATGCCATTCCATGCCATTCCATGCCATTCCATGCCATTCCATGCCATTCCATGCCATTCCATGCCATTCCATGCCATTCCATGCCATTCCATGCCATTCCATGCCATTCCATGCCAGTCCATCCCAGTCCATGCCATTCCATGCCATTCCATGCCATTCCATGCCACTCAATGCGGTGCCATGCCGTGCCATGCCGGTGCCATGCCGTGCCATGCCGGTGCCATGCCGTGCCATGCCGTGCCATGCCATGCCGTGCCATGCGGTGCCATGCCATTCCATGCCATTCCATGCCATTCCATGCCATTCCATGCCATTCCATGCCATTCCATGCCATTCCATGCCATTCAATGCCGTGCCATGCCGTGCCATGCCGGTGCCATGCCGTGCCATGCCGGTGCCATGCCGTGCCATGCCGGTGCCATGCCGTGCCATGCCGTGCCATGCCGGTGCCATGCCGTGCCATGCCGGTGCCATGCCGTGCCATGCCGTGCCATGCCGTGCCATGCCGGTGCCATGCCGTGCCATGCCGGTGCCATGCCGTGCCATGCCGGTGCCATGCCGTGCCATGCCGGTGCCATGCCGTGCCATGCCGGTGCCATGCCGTGCCATGCCGTGCCATGCCGGTGCCATGCCGTGCCATGCCGGTGCCATGCCGTGCCATGCCGTGCCATGCCGGTGCCATGCCGTGCCATGCCGGTGCCATGCCGGTGCCATGCCGTGCCATGCCGTGCCATGCCGGTGCCATGCCATTCCATGCCATTCCATGCCATTCCATGCCATTCCATGCCATTCCATGCCATTCCATGCCATTCCATGCCATTCCATGCCATTCCATGCCATTCCATGCCATTCCATGCCATTCCATGCCATTCCATGCCATTCCATGCCATTCCATGCCATTCCATGCCATTCCATGCCATTCCATGCCATTCCATGCCATTCCATGCCATTCCATGCCATTCCATGCCATTCCATGCCATTCCATGCCATTCCATGCCATTCCATGCCATTCCATGCCATTCCATGCCATTCCATGCCATTCCATGCCATTCCATGCCATTCCATGCCATTCCATGCCATTCCATGCCATTCCATGCCATTCCATGCCATTCCATGCCATTCCATGCCATTCAATGCCGTGCCATGCCGTGCCATGCCGTGCCATGCCGTGCCATGCCGTGCCATGCCGTGCCATGCCGTGCCATGCCGGTGCCATGCCGGTGCCATGCCGTGCCATGCCGGTGCCATGCCGTGCCATGCCGGTGCCATGCCGTGCCATGCCGGTGCCATGCCGTGCCATGCCGGTGCCATGCCGTGCCATGCCGGTGCCATGCCGTGCCATGCCGGTGCCATGCCGTGCCATGCCGGTGCCATGCCGTGCCATGCCGGTGCCATGCCGTGCCATGCCGGTGCCATGCCGTGCCATGCCGGTGCCATGCCGTGCCATGCCGGTGCCATGCCGTGCCATGCCGGTGCCATGCCGTGCCATGCCGGTGCCATGCCGTGCCATGCCGGTGCCATGCCGTGCCATGCCGGTGCCATGCCGTTCCATGCCATTCCATGCCATTCCATGCCATTCCATGCCATTCCATGCCATTCCATGCCATTCCATGCCATTCCATGCCGTGCCATGCCGGTGCCATGCCGTGCCATGCCGGTGCCATGCCGTGCCATGCCGGTGCCATGCCGTGCCATGCCGGTGCCATGCCGTGCCATGCCGGTGCCATGCCGTGCCATGCCGGTGCCATGCCGTGCCATGCCGGTGCCATGCCGTGCCATGCCGGTGCCATGCCGTGCCATGCCGGTGCCATGCCGTGCCATGCCGGTGCCATGCCGTGCCATGCCGGTGCCATGCCGGTGCCATGCCGTGCCATGCCGGTGCCATGCCGTGCCATGCCGGTGCCATGCCGTGCCATGCCGGTGCCATGCCATTCCATGCCATTCCATGCCATTCCATGCCATTCCATGCCGTGCCATGCCGGTGCCATGCCGTGCCATGCCGGTGCCATGCCGGTGCCATGCCGTGCCATGCCGGTGCCATGCCGTGCCATGCCGGTGCCATGCCGTGCCATGCCGTGCCATGCCGGTGCCATGCCGTGCCATGCCGGTGCCATGCCGTGCCATGCCGGTGCCATGCCGTGCCATGCCGGTGCCATGCCGTGCCATGCCGTGCCATGCCGTGCCATGCCGTGCCATGCGGTGCCATGCCATTCCATGCCATTCCATGCCATTCCATGCCATTCCATGCCATTCCATGCCATTCCATGCCATTCCATGCCATTCCATGCCATTCCATGCCATTCCATGCCATTCCATGCCATTCTATGCCATTCCATGCCATTCCATGCCATTCCATGCCATTCCATGCCACTCAATGCGGTGCCATGCCGTGCCATGCCGTGCCATGCCGGTGCCATGCCGTGCCATGCCGGTGCCATGCCGTGCCATGCCGGTGCCATGCCGTGCCATGCCGGTGCCATGCCGTGCCATGCCGGTGCCATGCCGTGCCATGCCGGTGCCATGCCGTGCCATGCCGGTGCCATGCCATTCCATGCCATTCCATGCCATTCCATGCCATTCCATGCCATTCCATGCCATTCCATGCCATTCCATGCCATTCCATGACATTCCATGCCATTCCATGCCATTCCATGCCATTCCATGCCGTGCCATGCCGTGCCATGCCGGTGCCATGCCGTGCCATGCCGTGCCATGCCGTGCCATGCCGTGCCATGCCGGTGCCATGCCGTGCCATGCCGTGCCATGCCGTGCCATGCCGGTGCCATGCCGTGCCATGCCGGTGCCATGCCGGTGCCATGCCGTGCCATGCCGTGCCATGCCGGTGCCATGCCATTCCATGCCATTCCATGCCATTCCATGCCATTCCATGCCATTCCATGCCATTCCATGCCATTCCATGCCATTCCATGCCATTCCATGCCATTCCATGCCATTCCATGCCATTCCATGCCATTCCATGCCATTCCATGCCATTCCATGCCATTCCATGCCATTCCATGCCATTCCATGCCATTCCATGCCATTCCATGCCATTCCATGCCATTCCATGCCATTCCATGCCATTCCATGCCATTCCATGCCATTCAATGCCGTGCCATGCCGTGCCATGCCGTGCCATGCCGTGCCATGCCGTGCCATGCCGTGCCATGCCGTGCCATGCCGTGCCATGCCGGTGCCATGCCGTGCCATGCCGGTGCCATGCCGTGCCATGCCGTGCCATGCCGTGCCATGCCGGTGCCATGCCGTGCCATGCCGGTGCCATGCCGTGCCATGCCGGTGCCATGCCGTGCCATGCCGGTGCCATGCCGTTCCATGCCATTCCATGCCATTCCATGCCATTCCATGCCATTCCATGCCATTCCATGCCATTCCATGCCATTCCATGCCGTGCCATGCCGGTGCCATGCCGTGCCATGCCGGTGCCATGCCGTGCCATGCCGTGCCATGCCGGTGCCATGCCGTGCCATGCCGTGCCATGCGGTGCCATGCCATTCCATGCCATTCCATGCCATTCCATGCCATTCCATGCCATTCCATGCCATTCCATGCCATTCCATGCCATTCCATGCCATTCCATGCCATTCCATGCCATTCCATGCCATTCCATGCCATTCCATGCCATTCCATGCCATTCCATGCCATTCCATGCCATTCCATGCCATTCCATGCCATTCCATGCCATTCCATGCCATTCCATGCCATTCCATGCCATTCCATGCCATTCCATGCCATTCCATGCCATTCCATGCCATTCCATGCCATTCCATGCCATTCCATGCCATTCCATGCCATTCCATGCCATTCCATGCCATTCCATGCCATTCCATGCCATTCCATGCCATTCCATGCCATTCCATGCCATTCCATGCCATTCCATGCCATTCCATGCCAGTCCATCCCAGTCCATGCCATTCCATGCCATTCCATGCCACTCAATGCGGTGCCATGCCGTGCCATGCCGGTGCCATGCCGTGCCATGCCGGTGCCATGCCGTGCCATGCCGGTGCCATGCCGTGCCATGCCGGTGCCATGCCGTGCCATGCCGGTGCCATGCCGTGCCATGCCGGTGCCATGCCTTGCCATGCCGGTGCCATGCCGTGCCATGCCGGTGCCATGCCGTGCCATGCCGGTGCCATGCCGTGCCATGCCGGTGCCATGCCGTGCCATGCCGTGCCATGCCATTCCATGCCATTCCATGCCATTCCATGCCATTCCATGCCATTCCATGCCATTCCATGCCATTCCATGCCATTCCATGCCATTCCATGCCATTCCATGCCATTCCATGCCATTCCATGCCATTCCATGCCATTCCATGCCATTCCATGCCATTCCATGCCATTCCATGCCATTCCATGCCATTCCATGCCATTCCATGCCATTCCATGCCATTCCATGCCATTCCATGCCATTCCATGCCATTCCATGCCATACCATGCCATTCCATGCCATTCCATGACATTCCATGCCATTCCATGCCATTCCATGCCATTCCATGCCATTCCATGCCATTCCATGCCATTCCATGCCATTCCATGCCATTCCATGCCATTCCATGCCATTCCATGCCATTCCATGCCATTCCATGCCATTCCATGCCATTCCATGCCATTCCATGCCATTCCATGCCATTCCATGCCATTCCATGCCATTCCATGCCATTCCATGCCATTCCATGCCATTCCATGCCATTCCATGCCATTCCATGCCATTCCATGCCATTCCATGCCATTCCATGCCATTCCATGCCATTCCATGCCATTCCATGCCATTCCATGCCATTCCATGCCATTCCATGCCATTCCATGCCATTCCATGCCATTCCATGCCATTCCATGCCATTCCATGCCATTCCATGCCATTCCATGCCATTCAATGCCGTGCCATGCCGTGCCATGCGGTGCCATGCCATTCCATGCCATTCCATGCCATTCCATGCCATTCCATGCCATTCCATGCCATTCCATGCCAGTCCATGCCATTCCATGCCACTCAATGCGGTGCCATGCCGTGCCATGCCGGTGCCATGCCGTGCCATGCCGTGCCATGCCGGTGCCATGCCGTGCCATGCCGGTGCCATGCCGTGCCATGCCGGTGCCATGCCGTGCCATGCCGGTGCCATGCCGTGCCATGCCGGTGCCATGCCGTGCCATGCCGGTGCCATGCCGTGCCATGCCGGTGCCATGCCATTCCATGCCATTCCATGCCATTCCATGCCATTCCATGCCATTCCATGCCATTCCATGCCATTCCATGCCATTCCATGCCATTCCATGCCATTCCATGCCATTCCATGCCATTCCATGCCATTCCATGCCATTCCATGCCATTCCATGCCATTCCATGCCATTCCATGCCATTCCATGCCATTCCATGCCATTCCATGCCATTCCATGCCATTCCATGCCATTCCATGCCATTCCATGCCATTCCATGCCATTCCATGCCATTCCATGCCATTCCATGCCATTCCATGCCATTCCATGCCATTCCATGCCATTCCATGCCATTCCATGCCATTCCATGCCATTCCATGCCATTCCATGCCATTCCATGCCATTCCATGCCATTCCATGCCATTCCATGCCATTCCATGCCATTCCATGCCATTCCATGCCATTCCATGCCATTCCATGCCATTCCATGCCATTCCATGCCATTCCATGCCATTCCATGCCATTCCATGCCATTCCATGCCATTCCATGCCATTCCATGCCATTCCATGCCATTCCATGCCATTCCATGCCATTCCATGCCATTCCATGCCATTCCATGCCATTCCATGCCATTCCATGCCATTCCATGCCATTCCATGCCATTCCATGCCATTCCATGCCATTCCATGCCATTCCATGCCATTCCATGCCATTCCATGCCATTCCATGCCATTCCATGCCATTCCATGCCATTCCATGCCATTCCATGCCATTCCATGCCATTCCATGCCATTCAATGCCGTGCCATGCCGTGCCATGCGGTGCCATGCCATTCCATGCCATTCCATGCCATTCCATGCCATTCCATGCCATTCCATGCCATTCCATGCCATTCCATGCCATTCCATGCCAGTCCATGCCATTCCATGCCACTCAATGCGGTGCCATGCCGTGCCATGCCGGTGCCATGCCGTGCCATGCCGTGCCATGCCGGTGCCATGCCGTGCCATGCCGGTGCCATGCCGTGCCATGCCGGTGCCATGCCGTGCCATGCCGGTGCCATGCCGTGCCATGCCGGTGCCATGCCGTGCCATGCCGGTGCCATGCCGTGCCATGCCGGTGCCATGCCATTCCATGCCATTCCATGCCATTCCATGCCATTCCATGCCATTCCATGCCATTCCATGCCATTCCATGCCATTCCATGCCATTCCATGCCATTCCATGCCATTCCATGCCATTCCATGCCATTCCATGCCATTCCATGCCATTCCATGCCATTCCATGCCATTCCATGCCATTCCATGCCATTCCATGCCATTCCATGCCATTCCATGCCATTCCATGCCATTCCATGCCATTCCATGCCATTCCATGCCATTCCATGCCATTCCATGCCATTCCATGCCATTCCATGCCATTCCATGCCATTCCATGCCATTCCATGCCATTCCATGCCATTCCATGCCATTCCATGCCATTCCATGCCATTCCATGCCATTCCATGCCATTCCATGCCATTCCATGCCATTCCATGCCATTCCATGCCATTCCATGCCATTCCATGCCATTCCATGCCATTCCATGCCATTCCATGCCATTCCATGCCATTCCATGCCATTCCATGCCATTCCATGCCATTCCATGCCATTCCATGCCATTCCATGCCATTCCATGCCATTCCATGCCATTCCATGCCATTCCATGCCATTCCATGCCATTCCATGCCATTCCATGCCATTCCATGCCATTCCATGCCATTCCATGCCATTCCATGCCATTCCATGCCATTCCATGCCATTCCATGCCATTCCATGCCATTCCATGCCATTCCATGCCATTCCATGCCATTCCATGCCATTCCATGCCATTCCATGCCATTCCATGCCATTCCATGCCATTCCATGCCATTCCATGCCATTCCATGCCATTCCATGCCATTCCATGCCATTCCATGCCATTCCATGCCATTCCATGCCATTCCATGCCATTCCATGCCATTCCATGCCATTCCATGCCATTCCATGCCATTCCATGCCATTCCATGCCATTCCATGCCATTCCATGCCATTCCATGCCATTCCATGCCATTCCATGCCATTCCATGCCATTCCATGCCATTCCATGCCATTCCATGCCATTCCATGCCATTCCATGCCATTCCATGCCATTCCATGCCATTCCATGCCATTCCATGCCATTCCATGCCATTCCATGCCATTCCATGTCATTCCATGCCATTCCATGCCATTCCATGCCATTCCATGCCATTCCATGCCATTCCATGCCATTCCATGCCATTCCATGCCATTCCATGCCATTCCATGCCGGTGCCATGCCGTGCCATGCCGGTGCCATGCCGTGCCATGCCGTGCCATGCTGGTGCCATGCCGTGCCATGCCGGTGCCATGCCGTGCCATGCCGGTGCCATGCCGTGCCATGCCGTGCCATGCCGGTGCCATGCCGTGCCATGCCGGTGCCATGCCGTGCCATGCCGTGCCATGCCGTGCCATGCCGTGCCATGCCGTGCCATGCCGTGCCATGCCGTGCCATGCCGTGCCATGCCGTGCCATGCCGTGCCATGCCGTGCCATGCCGTGCCATGCCGTGCCATGCCGTGCCATGCCGTGCCATGCCGTGCCATGCCGTGCCATGCGGTGCCATGCCATTCCATGCCATTCCATGCCATTCCATGCCATTCCATGCCATTCCATGCCATTCCATGCCATTCCATGCCATTCCATGCCATTCCATGCCATTCCATGCCATTCCATGCCATTCCATGCCATTCCATGCCATTCCATGCCATTCCATGCCATTCCATGCCATTCCATGCCATTCCATGCCATTCCATGCCATTCCATGCCATTCCATGCCATTCCATGCCATTCCATGCCATTCCATGCCATTCCATGCCATTCCATGCCATTCCATGCCATTCCATGCCATTCCATGCCAGTCCATCCCAGTCCATGCCATTCCATGCCATTCCATGCCACTCAATGCGGTGCCATGCCGTGCCATGCCGGTGCCATGCCGTGCCATGCCGGTGCCATGCCGTGCCATGCCGGTGCCATGCCGTGCCATGCCGGTGCCATGCCGTGCCATGCCGTGCCATGCCATTCCATGCCATTCCATGCCATTCCATGCCATTCCATGCCATACCATGCCATTCCATGCCATTCCATGCCATTCCATGCCATTCCATGCCATTCCATGCCATTCCATGCCATTCCATGCCATTCCATGCCATTCCATGCCATTCCATGCCATTCCATGCCATTCCATGCCATTCCATGCCATTGCATGCCATTCCATGCCATTCCATGACATTCCATGCCATTCCATGCCATTCCATGCCATTCCATGCCATTCCATGCCATTCCATGCCATTCCATGCCATTCCATGCCATTCCATGCCATTCCATGCCAGTCCATGCCATTCCATGCCATTCCATGCCACTCAATGCGGTGCCATGCCGTGCCATGCCGTGCCATGCCGTGCCATGCCGTGCCATGCCGTGCCATGCCGTGCCATGCCGTGCCATGCCGTGCCATTCCATGCCATTCAATGCCGTGCCATGCCGTGCCATGCCGGTGCCATGCCGTGCCATGCCGTGCCATGCCGGTGCCATGCCGGTGCCATGCCGTGCCATGCCGGTGCCATGCCGGTGCCATGCCGTGCCATGCCGGTGCCATGCCGGTGCCATGCCGGTGCCATGCCGTGCCATGCCGGTGCCATGCCGTGCCATGCCGGTGCCATGCCGTGCCATGCCGGTGCCATGCCATTCCATGCCATTCCATGCCATTCCATGCCATTCCATGCCATTCCATGCCGTGCCATGCCGTGCCATGCCGTGCCATGCCGGTGCCATGCCGTGCCATGCCGTGCCATGCCGGTGCCATGCCGTGCCATGCCGTGCCATGCCGGTGCCATGCCATTCCATGCCATTCCATGCCATTCCATGCCATTCCATGCCATTCCATGCCATTCCATGCCATTCCATGCCATTCCATGCCATTCCATGCCATTCCATGCCGTGCCATGCCGTGCCATGCCGTGCCATGCCGGTGCCATGCCGTGCCATGCCGTGCCATGCCGGTGCCATGCCGTGCCATGCCGGTGCCATGCCGTGCCATGCCGTGCCATGCCGTGCCATGCCGTGCCATGCGGTGCCATGCCATTCCATGCCATTCCATGCCATTCCATGCCATTCCATGCCATTCCATGCCATTCCATGCCATTCCATGCCATTCCATGCCATTCCATGCCATTCCATGCCATTCCATGCCATTCCATGCCATTCCATGCCATTCCATGCCATTCCATGCCATTCCATGCCATTCCATGCCATTCCATGCCATTCCATGCCATTCCATGCCATTCCATGCCATTCCATGCCATTCCATGCCATTCCATGCCATTCCATGCCATTCCATGCCATTCCATGCCATTCCATGCCATTCCATGCCATTCCATGCCATTCCATGCCATTCCATGCCATTCCATGCCATTCCATGCCATTCCATGCCATTCCATGCCATTCCATGCCATTCCATGCCATTCCATGCCATTCCATGCCATTCCATGCCATTCCATGCCATTCCATGCCATTCCATGCCATTCCATGCCATTCCATGCCATTCCATGCCATTCCATGCCATTCCATGCCATTCCATGCCATTCCATGCCATTCCATGCCATTCCATGCCATTCCATGCCGTGCCATGCCGGTGCCATGCCGTGCCATGCCGTGCCATGCCGTGCCATGCCGGTGCCATGCCGTTCCATGCCGGTGCCATGCCGTGCCATGCCGGTGCCATGCCGTGCCATGCCGGTGCCATGCCGTGCCATGCCGGTGCCATGCCGTGCCATGCCGGTGCCATGCCGTGCCATGCCGGTGCCATGCCGTGCCATGCCGGTGCCATGCCGTGCCATGCCGGTGCCATGCCGTGCCATGCCGGTGCCATGCCGTGCCATGCCGGTGCCATGCCGTGCCATGCCGGTGCCATGCCGTGCCATGCCGGTGCCATGCCGTGCCATGCCGGTGCCATGCCGTGCCATGCCGGTGCCATGCCGTGCCATGCCGGTGCCATGCCGTGCCATGCCGGTGCCATGCCGTGCCATGCCGGTGCCATGCCGTGCCATGCCGGTGCCATGCCGTGCCATGCCGGTGCCATGCCGTGCCATGCCGGTGCCATGCCGGTGCCATGTCGTGCCATGCCGGTGCCATGTCGTGCCATGCCGGTGCCATGCCATTCCATGCCATTCCATGCCATTCCATGCCGTGCCATGCCATTCCATGCCGTGCCATGCCGGTGCCATGCCATTCCATGCCGTGCCATGCCGGTGCTATGCCGTGCCATGCCGGTGCCATGCCGTGCCATGCCGGTGCCATGCCGTGCCATGCCGGTGCCATGCCGTGCCATGCCGGTGCCATGCCGTGCCATGCCGGTGCCATGCCGTGCCATGCCGGTGCCTTGCCGTGCCATGCCGGTGCCATGCCGTGCCATGCCGTGCCATGCCGGTGCCATGCCGTGCCATGCCGGTGCCATGCCGTGCCATGCCGTGCCATGCCATTCCATGCCATTCCATGCCATTCCATGCCATTCCATGCCATTCCATGCCATTCCATGCCATTCCATGCCATTCCATGCCATTCCATGCCGTGCCATGCCGTGCCATGCCCTGCCATGCCGTGCCATGCCGTGCCATGCCGTGCCATGCCGTGCCATGCCGGTGCCATGCCGTGCCATGCCGGTGCCATGCCGTGCCATGCCGGTGCCATGCCGTGCCATGCCGTGCCATGCCGGGCCATGCCATTCCATGCCAGTCCATGCCAGTCCATGCCATTCCATGCCATTCCATGCCACTCAATGCGGTGCCATGCCGTGCCATGCCGTGCCATGCCGTGCCATGCCGGTGCCATGCCGTGCCATGCCGGTGCCATGCCGTGCCATGCCGGTGCCATGCCGTGCCATGCCGGTGCCATGCCGTGCCATGCCGGTGCCATGCCGTGCCATGCCGGTGCCATGCCGTGCCATGCCGGTGCCATGCCGTGCCATGCCGGTGCCATGCCGTGCCATGCCATGCCGTGCCATGCCGGTGCCATGCCGTGCCATGCCGGTGCCATGCCGTGCCATGCCGGTGCCATGCCGTGCCATGCCGGTGCCATGCCGGTGCCATGTCGTGCCATGCCGGTGCCATGTCGTGCCATGCCGGTGCCATGCCATTCCATGCCATTCCATGCCATTCCATGCCGTGCCATGCCATTCCATGCCGTGCCATGCCGGTGCCATGCCATTCCATGCCGTGCCATGCCGGTGCTATGCCGTGCCATGCCGGTGCCATGCCGTGCCATGCCGGTGCCATGCCGTGCCATGCCGGTGCCATGCCGTGCCATGCCGGTGCCATGCCGTGCCATGCCGGTGCCTTGCCGTGCCATGCCGTGCCATGCCGGTGCCATGCCGTGCCATGCCGGTGCCATGCCGTGCCATGCCGTGCCATGCCATTCCATGCCATTCCATGCCATTCCATGCCATTCCATGCCATTCCATGCCATTCCATGCCATTCCATGCCATTCCATGCCATTCCATGCCATTCCATGCCATTCCATGCCATTCCATGCCATTCCATGCCATTCAATGCCGTGCCATGCCGTGCCATGCCGTGCCATGCCCTGCCATGCCGTGCCATGCCGTGCCATGCCGTGCCATGCCGTGCCATGCCGGTGCCATGCCGTGCCATGCCGGTGCCATGCCGTGCCATGCCGGTGCCATGCCGTGCCATGCCGTGCCATGCCGTGCCATGCCGGTGCCATGCCGTGCCATGCCGGTGCCATTCCATGCCATTCCATGCCATTCCATGCCATTCCATGCCATTCCATGCCATTCCATGCCATTCCATGCCATTCCATGCCATTCCATGCCATTCCATGCCATTCCATGCCATTCCATGCCATTCCATGCCATTCCATGCCATTCCATGCCATTCCATGCCATTCCATGCCATTCCATGCCATTCCATGCCATTCCATGCCATTCCATGCCATTCAATGCCGTGCCATGCCGTGCCATGCGGTGCCATGCCATTCCATGCCATTCCATGCCATTCCATGCCATTCCATGCCATTCCATGCCATTCCATGCCATTCCATGCCATTCCATGCCAGTCCATGCCATTCCATGCCACTCAATGCGGTGCCATGCCGTGCCATGCCGGTGCCATGCCGTGCCATGCCGTGCCATGCCGGTGCCATGCCGTGCCATGCCGGTGCCATGCCGTGCCATGCCGGTGCCATGCCGTGCCATGCCGGTGCCATGCCGTGCCATGCCGGTGCCATGCCGTGCCATGCCGGTGCCATGCCGTGCCATGCCGGTGCCATGCCGTGCCATGCCGGTGCCATGCCGGTGCCATGCCATTCCATGCCATTCCATGCCATTCCATGCCATTCCATGCCATTCCATGCCATTCCATGCCATTCCATGCCATTCCATGCCATTCCATGCCATTCCATGCCATTCCATGCCATTCCATGCCATTCCATGCCATTCCATGCCATTCCATGCCATTCCATGCCATTCCATGCCATTCCATGCCATTCCATGCCATTCCATGCCATTCCATGCCATTCCATGCCATTCCATGCCATTCCATGCCATTCCATGCCATTCCATGCCATTCCATGCCATTCCATGCCATTCCATGCCATTCCATGCCATTCCATGCCATTCCATGCCATTCCATGCCATTCCATGCCATTCCATGCCATTCCATGCCATTCCATGCCATTCCATGCCATTCCATGCCATTCCATGCCATTCCATGCCATTCCATGCCATTCCATGCCATTCCATGCCATTCCATGCCATTCCATGCCATTCCATGCCATTCCATGCCATTCCATGCCATTCCATGCCATTCCATGCCATTCCATGCCATTCCATGCCATTCCATGCCATTCCATGCCATTCCATGCCATTCCATGCCATTCCATGCCATTCCATGCCATTCCATGCCATTCCATGCCATTCCATGCCATTCCATGCCATTCCATGCCATTCCATGCCATTCCATGCCATTCCATGCCATTCCATGCCATTCCATGCCATTCCATGCCATTCCATGCCATTCCATGCCATTCCATGCCATTCCATGCCATTCCATGCCATTCCATGCCATTCCATGCCATTCCATGCCATTCCATGCCATTCCATGCCATTCCATGCCATTCCATGCCATTCCATGCCATTCCATGCCATTCCATGCCATTCCATGCCATTCCATGCCATTCCATGCCATTCCATGCCATTCCATGCCATTCCATGCCATTCCATGCCATTCCATGCCATTCCATGTCATTCCATGCCATTCCATGCCATTCCATGCCATTCCATGCCATTCCATGCCATTCCATGCCATTCCCATTCCATGCCATTCCATGCCATTCCATGCCGGTGCCATGCCGTGCCATGCCGGTGCCATGCCGTGCCATGCCGTGCCATGCTGGTGCCATGCCGTGCCATGCCGGTGCCATGCCGTGCCATGCCGGTGCCATGCCGTGCCATGCCGTGCCATGCCGGTGCCATGCCGTGCCATGCCGTGCCATGCCGTGCCATGCCGTGCCATGCCGTGCCATGCCGTGCCATGCCGTGCCATGCCGTGCCATGCCGTGCCATGCCGTGCCATGCCGTGCCATGCCGTGCCATGCCGTGCCATGCCGTGCCATGCCGTGCCATGCCGTGCCATGCCGTGCCATGCCGTGCCATGCGGTGCCATGCCATTCCATGCCATTCCATGCCATTCCATGCCATTCCATGCCATTCCATGCCATTCCATGCCATTCCATGCCATTCCATGCCATTCCATGCCATTCCATGCCATTCCATGCCATTCCATGCCATTCCATGCCATTCCATGCCATTCCATGCCATTCCATGCCATTCCATGCCATTCCATGCCATTCCATGCCATTCCATGCCATTCCATGCCATTCCATGCCATTCCATGCCATTCCATGCCATTCCATGCCATTCCATGCCATTCCATGCCATTCCATGCCATTCCATGCCATTCCATGCCATTCCATGCCATTCCATGCCATTCCATGCCATTCCATGCCATTCCATGCCATTCCATGCCATTCCATGCCATTCCATGCCATTCCATGCCAGTCCATCCCAGTCCATGCCATTCCATGCCATTCCATGCCACTCAATGCGGTGCCATGCCGTGCCATGCCGGTGCCATGCCGTGCCATGCCGGTGCCATGCCGTGCCATGCCGGTGCCATGCCGTGCCATGCCGGTGCCATGCCGTGCCATGCCGGTGCCATGCCGTGCCATGCCGGTGCCATGCCGTGCCATGCCGGTGCCATGCCGTGCCATGCCGTGCCATGCCATTCCATGCCATTCCATGCCATTCCATGCCATTCCATGCCATACCATGCCATTCCATGCCATTCCATGCCATTCCATGCCATTCCATGCCATTCCATGCCATTCCATGCCATTCCATGCCATTCCATGCCATTCCATGTCATTCCATGCCATTCCATGCCATTCCATGCCATTCCATGCCATTCCATGCCATTCCATGCCATTCCATGCCATTCCATGCCATTCCATGCCGGTGCCATGCCGTGCCATGCCGGTGCCATGCCGTGCCATGCCGTGCCATGCTGGTGCCATGCCGTGCCATGCCGGTGCCATGCCGTGCCATGCCGGTGCCATGCCGTGCCATGCCGTGCCATGCCGGTGCCATGCCGTGCCATGCCGTGCCATGCCGTGCCATGCCGTGCCATGCCGTGCCATGCCGTGCCATGCCGTGCCATGCCGTGCCATGCCGTGCCATGCCGTGCCATGCCGTGCCATGCCGTGCCATGCCGTGCCATGCCGTGCCATGCCGTGCCATGCCGTGCCATGCCGTGCCATGCCGTGCCATGCCGTGCCATGCCGTGCCATGCCGTGCCATGCGGTGCCATGCCATTCCATGCCGTGCCATGCGGTGCCATGCCATTCCATGCCATTCCATGCCATTCCATGCCATTCCATGCCATTCCATGCCATTCCATGCCATTCCATGCCATTCCATGCCATTCCATGCCATTCCATGCCATTCCATGCCATTCCATGCCATTCCATGCCATTCCATGCCATTCCATGCCATTCCATGCCATTCCATGCCATTCCATGCCATTCCATGCCATTCCATGCCATTCCATGCCATTCCATGCCATTCCATGCCATTCCATGCCATTCCATGCCATTCCATGCCATTCCATGCCATTCCATGCCATTCCATGCCATTCCATGCCATTCCATGCCATTCCATGCCATTCCATGCCATTCCATGCCAGTCCATCCCAGTCCATGCCATTCCATGCCATTCCATGCCACTCAATGCGGTGCCATGCCGTGCCATGCCGGTGCCATGCCGTGCCATGCCGGTGCCATGCCGTGCCATGCCGGTGCCATGCCGTGCCATGCCGGTGCCATGCCGTGCCATGCCGGTGCCATGCCGTGCCATGCCGGTGCCATGCCGTGCCATGCCGGTGCCATGCCGTGCCATGCCGTGCCATGCCATTCCATGCCATTCCATGCCATTCCATGCCATTCCATGCCATACCATGCCATTCCATGCCATTCCATGCCATTCCATGCCATTCCATGCCATTCCATGCCATTCCATGCCATTCCATGCCATTCCATGCCATTCCATGCCATTCCATGCCATTCCATGCCATTCCATGCCATTCCATGCCATTCCATGCCATTGCATGCCATTCCATGCCATTCCATGACATTCCATGCCATTCCATGCCATTCCATGCCATTCCATGCCATTCCATGCCATTCCATGCCATTCCATGCCATTCCATGCCATTCCATGCCATTCCATGCCAGTCCATGCCATTCCATGCCATTCCATGCCACTCAATGCGGTGCCATGCCGTGCCATGCCGTGCCATGCCGTGCCATGCCGTGCCATGCCGTGCCATGCCGTGCCATGCCGTGCCATGCCGTGCCATGCCGTGCCATGCCGTGCCATGCCGTGCCATGCCGTGCCATGCCGTGCCATTCCATGCCATTCAATGCCGTGCCATGCCGTGCCATGCCGGTGCCATGCCGTGCCATGCCGTGCCATGCCGGTGCCATGCCGGTGCCATGCCGTGCCATGCCGTGCCATGCCGGTGCCATGCCGGTGCCATGCCGGTGCCATGCCGTGCCATGCCGGTGCCATGCCGTGCCATGCCGGTGCCATGCCGTGCCATGCCGGTGCCATGCCGTGCCATGCCGTGCCATGCCGGTGCCATGCCGTGCCATGCCGTGCCATGCCGGTGCCATGCCGGTGCCATGCCGTGCCATGCCGGTGCCATGCCGTGCCATGCCGGTGCCATGCCGTGCCATGCCGGTGCCATGCCATTCCATGCCATTCCATGCCATTCCATGCCATTCCATGCCATTCCATGCCGTGCCATGCCGTGCCATGCCGTGCCATGCCGGTGCCATGCCGTGCCATGCCGTGCCATGCCGGTGCCATGCCGTGCCATGCCGGTGCCATGCCGTGCCATGCCGTGCCATGCCGGTGCCATGCCATTCCATGCCATTCCATGCCATTCCATGCCATTCCATGCCATTCCATGCCATTCCATGCCATTCCATGCCATTCCATGCCATTCCATGCCATTCCATGCCATTCCATGCCGTGCCATGCCGTGCCATGCCGTGCCATGCCGGTGCCATGCCGTGCCATGCCGTGCCATGCCGGTGCCATGCCGTGCCATGCCGGTGCCATGCCGTGCCATGCCGTGCCATGCCGTGCCATGCCGTGCCATGCGGTGCCATGCCATTCCATGCCATTCCATGCCATTCCATGCCATTCCATGCCATTCCATGCCATTCCATGCCATTCCATGCCATTCCATGCCATTCCATGCCATTCCATGCCATTCCATGCCATTCCATGCCATTCCATGCCATTCCATGCCATTCCATGCCATTCCATGCCATTCCATGCCATTCCATGCCATTCCATGCCATTCCATGCCATTCCATGCCATTCCATGCCATTCCATGCCATTCCATGCCATTCCATGCCATTCCATGCCATTCCATGCCATTCCATGCCATTCCATGCCATTCCATGCCATTCCATGCCATTCCATGCCATTCCATGCCATTCCATGCCATTCCATGCCATTCCATGCCATTCCATGCCATTCCATGCCATTCCATGCCATTCCATGCCATTCCATGCCATTCCATGCCATTCCATGCCATTCCATGCCATTCCATGCCATTCCATGCCATTCCATGCCATTCCATGCCATTCCATGCCGTGCCATGCCGGTGCCATGCCGTGCCATGCCGTGCCATGCCGTGCCATGCCGGTGCCATGCCGTTCCATGCCGGTGCCATGCCGTGCCATGCCGGTGCCATGCCGTGCCATGCCGGTGCCATGCCGTGCCATGCCGGTGCCATGCCGTGCCATGCCGGTGCCATGCCGTGCCATGCCGTGCCATGCCGGGCCATGCCATTCCATGCCAGTCCATGCCAGTCCATGCCATTCCATGCCATTCCATGCCACTCAATGCGGTGCCATGCCGTGCCATGCCGTGCCATGCCGTGCCATGCCGGTGCCATGCCGTGCCATGCCGGTGCCATGCCGTGCCATGCCGGTGCCATGCCGTGCCATGCCGGTGCCATGCCGTGCCATGCCGGTGCCATGCCGTGCCATGCCGGTGCCATGCCGTGCCATGCCGGTGCCATGCCGTGCCATGCCGGTGCCATGCCGTGCCATGCCGGTGCCATGCCGTGCCATGCCGGTGCCATGCCGTGCCATGCCGGTGCCATGCCGTGCCATGCCGGTGCCATGCCGGTGCCATGTCGTGCCATGCCGGTGCCATGTCGTGCCATGCCGGTGCCATGCCATTCCATGCCATTCCATGCCATTCCATGCCGTGCCATGCCATTCCATGCCGTGCCATGCCGGTGCCATGCCATTCCATGCCGTGCCATGCCGGTGCTATGCCGTGCCATGCCGGTGCCATGCCGTGCCATGCCGGTGCCATGCCGTGCCATGCCGGTGCCATGCCGTGCCATGCCGGTGCCATGCCGTGCCATGCCGGTGCCTTGCCGTGCCATGCCGTGCCATGCCGGTGCCATGCCGTGCCATGCCGGTGCCATGCCGTGCCATGCCGTGCCATGCCATTCCATGCCATTCCATGCCATTCCATGCCATTCCATGCCATTCCATGCCATTCCATGCCATTCCATGCCATTCCATGCCATTCCATGCCATTCCATGCCATTCAATGCCGTGCCATGCCGTGCCATGCCGTGCCATGCCCTGCCATGCCGTGCCATGCCGTGCCATGCCGTGCCATGCCGTGCCATGCCGGTGCCATGCCGTGCCATGCCGGTGCCATGCCGTGCCATGCCGGTGCCATGCCGTGCCATGCCGTGCCATGCCGGTGCCATGCCGTGCCATGCCGGTGCCATGCCGTGCCATGCCGGTGCCTTGCCGTGCCATGCCGTGCCATGCCGGTGCCATGCCGTGCCATGCCGGTGCCATGCCGGTGCCATGCCGTGCCATGCCGGTGCCATGCCGTGCCATGCCGGTGCCATGCCGGTGCCATGCCATTCCATGCCATTCCATGCCATTCCATGCCATTCCATGCCATTCCATGCCATTCCATGCCATTCCATGCCATTCCATGCCATTCCATGCCATTCCATGCCATTCCATGCCATTCCATGCCATTCCATGCCATTCCATGCCATTCCATGCCATTCCATGCCATTCCATGCCATTCCATGCCATTCCATGCCATTCCATGCCATTCCATGCCATTCCATGCCATTCCATGCCATTCCATGCCATTCCATGCCATTCCATGCCATTCCATGCCATTCCATGCCATTCAATGCCGTGCCATGCCGTGCCATGCGGTGCCATGCCATTCCATGCCATTCCATGCCATTCCATGCCATTCCATGCCATTCCATGCCATTCCATGCCATTCCATGCCATTCCATGCCAGTCCATGCCATTCCATGCCACTCAATGCGGTGCCATGCCGTGCCATGCCGGTGCCATGCCGTGCCATGCCGTGCCATGCCGGTGCCATGCCGTGCCATGCCGGTGCCATGCCGTGCCATGCCGGTGCCATGCCGTGCCATGCCGGTGCCATGCCGTGCCATGCCGGTGCCATGCCGTGCCATGCCGGTGCCATGCCGGTGCCATGCCATTCCATGCCATTCCATGCCATTCCATGCCATTCCATGCCATTCCATGCCATTCCATGCCATTCCATGCCATTCCATGCCATTCCATGCCATTCCATGCCATTCCATGCCATTCCATGCCATTCCATGCCATTCCATGCCATTCCATGCCATTCCATGCCATTCCATGCCATTCCATGCCATTCCATGCCATTCCATGCCATTCCATGCCATTCCATGCCATTCCATGCCATTCCATGCCATTCCATGTCATTCCATGCCATTCCATGCCATTCCATGCCATTCCATGCCATTCCATGCCATTCCATGCCATTCCATGCCATTCCATGCCATTCCATGCCGGTGCCATGCCGTGCCATGCCGGTGCCATGCCGTGCCATGCCGTGCCATGCTGGTGCCATGCCGTGCCATGCCGGTGCCATGCCGTGCCATGCCGGTGCCATGCCGTGCCATGCCGTGCCATGCCGGTGCCATGCCGTGCCATGCCGTGCCATGCCGTGCCATGCCGTGCCATGCCGTGCCATGCCGTGCCATGCCGTGCCATGCCGTGCCATGCCGTGCCATGCCGTGCCATGCCGTGCCATGCCGTGCCATGCCGTGCCATGCCGTGCCATGCCGTGCCATGCCGTGCCATGCCGTGCCATGCGGTGCCATGCCATTCCATGCCATTCCATGCCATTCCATGCCATTCCATGCCATTCCATGCCATTCCATGCCATTCCATGCCATTCCATGCCATTCCATGCCATTCCATGCCATTCCATGCCATTCCATGCCATTCCATGCCATTCCATGCCATTCCATGCCATTCCATGCCATTCCATGCCATTCCATGCCATTCCATGCCATTCCATGCCATTCCATGCCATTCCATGCCATTCCATGCCATTCCATGCCATTCCATGCCATTCCATGCCATTCCATGCCATTCCATGCCATTCCATGCCATTCCATGCCATTCCATGCCATTCCATGCCATTCCATGCCATTCCATGCCATTCCATGCCATTCCATGCCAGTCCATCCCAGTCCATGCCATTCCATGCCATTCCATGCCACTCAATGCGGTGCCATGCCGTGCCATGCCGGTGCCATGCCGTGCCATGCCGGTGCCATGCCGTGCCATGCCGGTGCCATGCCGTGCCATGCCGGTGCCATGCCGTGCCATGCCGGTGCCATGCCGTGCCATGCCGGTGCCATGCCGTGCCATGCCGGTGCCATGCCGTGCCATGCCGTGCCATGCCATTCCATGCCATTCCATGCCATTCCATGCCATTCCATGCCATACCATGCCATTCCATGCCATTCCATGCCATTCCATGCCATTCCATGCCATTCCATGCCATTCCATGCCATTCCATGCCATTCCATGCCATTCCATGCCATTCCATGCCATTCCATGCCATTCCATGCCATTCCATGCCATTCCATGCCATTCCATGCCATTCCATGACATTCCATGCCATTCCATGCCATTCCATGCCATTCCATGCCATTCCATGCCATTCCATGCCATTCCATGCCATTCCATGCCATTCCATGCCATTCCATGCCAGTCCATGCCATTCCATGCCATTCCATGCCACTCAATGCGGTGCCATGCCGTGCCATGCCGTGCCATGCCGTGCCATGCCGTGCCATGCCGTGCCATGCCGTGCCATGCCGTGCCATGCCGTGCCATGCCGTGCCATGCCGTGCCATTCCATGCCATTCAATGCCGTGCCATGCCGTGCCATGCCGGTGCCATGCCGTGCCATGCCGTGCCATGCCGGTGCCATGCCGGTGCCATGCCGTGCCATGCCGTGCCATGCCGGTGCCATGCCGGTGCCATGCCGGTGCCATGCCGTGCCATGCCGGTGCCATGCCGTGCCATGCTGGTGCCATGCCGTGCCATGCCGGTGCCATGCCGTGCCATGCCGGTGCCATGCCGTGCCATGCCGTGCCATGCCGGTGCCATGCCGTGCCATGCCGGTGCCATGCCGTGCCATGCCGTGCCATGCCGTGCCATGCCGTGCCATGCCGTGCCATGCCGTGCCATGCCGTGCCATGCCGTGCCATGCCGTGCCATGCCGTGCCATGCCGTGCCATGCCGTGCCATGCCGTGCCATGCCGTGCCATGCCGTGCCATGCCGTGCCATGCCGTGCCATGCCGTGCCATGCCGTGCCATGCGGTGCCATGCCATTCCATGCCATTCCATGCCATTCCATGCCATTCCATGCCATTCCATGCCATTCCATGCCATTCCATGCCATTCCATGCCATTCCATGCCATTCCATGCCATTCCATGCCATTCCATGCCATTCCATGCCATTCCATGCCATTCCATGCCATTCCATGCCATTCCATGCCATTCCATGCCATTCCATGCCATTCCATGCCATTCCATGCCATTCCATGCCATTCCATGCCATTCCATGCCATTCCATGCCATTCCATGCCATTCCATGCCATTCCATGCCAGTCCATCCCAGTCCATGCCATTCCATGCCATTCCATGCCACTCAATGCGGTGCCATGCCGTGCCATGCCGGTGCCATGCCGTGCCATGCCGGTGCCATGCCGTGCCATGCCGGTGCCATGCCGTGCCATGCCGGTGCCATGCCGTGCCATGCCGTGCCATGCCATTCCATGCCATTCCATGCCATTCCATGCCATTCCATGCCATACCATGCCATTCCATGCCATTCCATGCCATTCCATGCCATTCCATGCCATTCCATGCCATTCCATGCCATTCCATGCCATTCCATGCCATTCCATGCCATTCCATGCCATTCCATGCCATTCCATGCCATTCCATGCCATTGCATGCCATTCCATGCCATTCCATGACATTCCATGCCATTCCATGCCATTCCATGCCATTCCATGCCATTCCATGCCATTCCATGCCATTCCATGCCATTCCATGCCATTCCATGCCATTCCATGCCAGTCCATGCCATTCCATGCCATTCCATGCCACTCAATGCGGTGCCATGCCGTGCCATGCCGTGCCATGCCGTGCCATGCCGTGCCATGCCGTGCCATGCCGTGCCATGCCGTGCCATGCCGTGCCATTCCATGCCATTCAATGCCGTGCCATGCCGTGCCATGCCGGTGCCATGCCGTGCCATGCCGTGCCATGCCGGTGCCATGCCGGTGCCATGCCGTGCCATGCCGGTGCCATGCCGGTGCCATGCCGTGCCATGCCGGTGCCATGCCGGTGCCATGCCGGTGCCATGCCGTGCCATGCCGGTGCCATGCCGTGCCATGCCGGTGCCATGCCGTGCCATGCCGGTGCCATGCCATTCCATGCCATTCCATGCCATTCCATGCCATTCCATGCCATTCCATGCCGTGCCATGCCGTGCCATGCCGTGCCATGCCGGTGCCATGCCGTGCCATGCCGTGCCATGCCGGTGCCATGCCGTGCCATGCCGTGCCATGCCGGTGCCATGCCATTCCATGCCATTCCATGCCATTCCATGCCATTCCATGCCATTCCATGCCATTCCATGCCATTCCATGCCATTCCATGCCATTCCATGCCATTCCATGCCGTGCCATGCCGTGCCATGCCGTGCCATGCCGGTGCCATGCCGTGCCATGCCGTGCCATGCCGGTGCCATGCCGTGCCATGCCGGTGCCATGCCGTGCCATGCCGTGCCATGCCGTGCCATGCCGTGCCATGCGGTGCCATGCCATTCCATGCCATTCCATGCCATTCCATGCCATTCCATGCCATTCCATGCCATTCCATGCCATTCCATGCCATTCCATGCCATTCCATGCCATTCCATGCCATTCCATGCCATTCCATGCCATTCCATGCCATTCCATGCCATTCCATGCCATTCCATGCCATTCCATGCCATTCCATGCCATTCCATGCCATTCCATGCCATTCCATGCCATTCCATGCCATTCCATGCCATTCCATGCCATTCCATGCCATTCCATGCCATTCCATGCCATTCCATGCCATTCCATGCCATTCCATGCCATTCCATGCCATTCCATGCCATTCCATGCCATTCCATGCCATTCCATGCCATTCCATGCCATTCCATGCCATTCCATGCCATTCCATGCCATTCCATGCCATTCCATGCCATTCCATGCCATTCCATGCCATTCCATGCCATTCCATGCCATTCCATGCCATTCCATGCCATTCCATGCCATTCCATGCCATTCCATGCCATTCCATGCCATTCCATGCCATTCCATGCCATTCCATGCCATTCCATGCCATTCCATGCCATTCCATGCCATTCCATGCCATTCCATGCCGTGCCATGCCGGTGCCATGCCGTGCCATGCCGTGCCATGCCGTGCCATGCCGGTGCCATGCCGTTCCATGCCGGTGCCATGCCGTGCCATGCCGGTGCCATGCCGTGCCATGCCGGTGCCATGCCGTGCCATGCCGGTGCCATGCCGTGCCATGCCGGTGCCATGCCGTGCCATGCCGGTGCCATGCCGTGCCATGCCGGTGCCATGCCGTGCCATGCCGGTGCCATGCCGTGCCATGCCGGTGCCATGCCGTGCCATGCCGGTGCCATGCCGTGCCATGCCGGTGCCATGCCGTGCCATGCCGGTGCCATGCCGTGCCATGCCGGTGCCATGCCGTGCCATGCCGGTGCCATGCCGTGCCATGCCGGTGCCATGCCGTGCCATGCCGGTGCCATGCCGTGCCATGCCGGTGCCATGCCGTGCCATGCCGGTGCCATGCCGTGCCATGCCGGTGCCATGCCGTGCCATGCCGGTGCCATGCCGTGCCATGCCGGTGCCATGCCGGTGCCATGTCGTGCCATGCCGGTGCCATGTCGTGCCATGCCGGTGCCATGCCATTCCATGCCATTCCATGCCATTCCATGCCGTGCCATGCCATTCCATGCCGTGCCATGCCGGTGCCATGCCATTCCATGCCGTGCCATGCCGGTGCTATGCCGTGCCATGCCGGTGCCATGCCGTGCCATGCCGGTGCCATGCCGTGCCATGCCGGTGCCATGCCGTGCCATGCCGGTGCCATGCCGTGCCATGCCGGTGCCATGCCGTGCCATGCCGGTGCCTTGCCGTGCCATGCCGGTGCCATGCCGTGCCATGCCGTGCCATGCCGGTGCCATGCCGTGCCATGCCGGTGCCATGCCGTGCCATGCCGTGCCATGCCATTCCATGCCATTCCATGCCATTCCATGCCATTCCATGCCATTCCATGCCATTCCATGCCATTCCATGCCATTCCATGCCATTCCATGCCGTGCCATGCCGTGCCATGCCCTGCCATGCCGTGCCATGCCGTGCCATGCCGTGCCATGCCGTGCCATGCCGGTGCCATGCCGTGCCATGCCGGTGCCATGCCGTGCCATGCCGGTGCCATGCCGTGCCATGCCGTGCCATGCCGGGCCATGCCATTCCATGCCAGTCCATGCCAGTCCATGCCATTCCATGCCATTCCATGCCACTCAATGCGGTGCCATGCCGTGCCATGCCGTGCCATGCCGTGCCATGCCGGTGCCATGCCGTGCCATGCCGGTGCCATGCCGTGCCATGCCGGTGCCATGCCGTGCCATGCCGGTGCCATGCCGTGCCATGCCGGTGCCATGCCGTGCCATGCCGGTGCCATGCCGTGCCATGCCGGTGCCATGCCGTGCCATGCCGGTGCCATGCCGTGCCATGCCGGTGCCATGCCGTGCCATGCCGGTGCCATGCCGTGCCATGCCGGTGCCATGCCGTGCCATGCCGGTGCCATGCCGGTGCCATGTCGTGCCATGCCGGTGCCATGTCGTGCCATGCCGGTGCCATGCCATTCCATGCCATTCCATGCCATTCCATGCCGTGCCATGCCATTCCATGCCGTGCCATGCCGGTGCCATGCCATTCCATGCCGTGCCATGCCGGTGCTATGCCGTGCCATGCCGGTGCCATGCCGTGCCATGCCGGTGCCATGCCGTGCCATGCCGGTGCCATGCCGTGCCATGCCGGTGCCATGCCGTGCCATGCCGGTGCCATGCCGTGCCATGCCGGTGCCTTGCCGTGCCATGCCGTGCCATGCCGGTGCCATGCCGTGCCATGCCGTGCCATGCCATTCCATGCCATTCCATGCCATTCCATGCCATTCCATGCCATTCCATGCCATTCCATGCCATTCCATGCCATTCCATGCCATTCCATGCCATTCCATGCCATTCAATGCCGTGCCATGCCGTGCCATGCCGTGCCATGCCCTGCCATGCCGTGCCATGCCGTGCCATGCCGTGCCATGCCGTGCCATGCCGGTGCCATGCCGTGCCATGCCGGTGCCATGCCGTGCCATGCCGGTGCCATGCCGTGCCATGCCGTGCCATGCCGTGCCATGCCGGTGCCATGCCGTGCCATGCCGGTGCCATTCCATGCCATTCCATGCCATTCCATGCCATTCCATGCCATTCCATGCCATTCCATGCCATTCCATGCCATTCCATGCCATTCCATGCCATTCCATGCCATTCCATGCCATTCCATGCCATTCCATGCCATTCCATGCCATTCCATGCCATTCCATGCCATTCCATGCCATTCCATGCCATTCCATGCCATTCCATGCCATTCCATGCCATTCAATGCCGTGCCATGCCGTGCCATGCGGTGCCATGCCATTCCATGCCATTCCATGCCATTCCATGCCATTCCATGCCATTCCATGCCATTCCATGCCATTCCATGCCATTCCATGCCATTCCATGCCATTCCATGCCAGTCCATGCCATTCCATGCCACTCAATGCGGTGCCATGCCGTGCCATGCCGGTGCCATGCCGTGCCATGCCGTGCCATGCCGGTGCCATGCCGTGCCATGCCGGTGCCATGCCGTGCCATGCCGGTGCCATGCCGTGCCATGCCGGTGCCATGCCGTGCCATGCCGGTGCCATGCCGTGCCATGCCGGTGCCATGCCGTGCCATGCCGGTGCCATGCCGTGCCATGCCGGTGCCATGCCGGTGCCATGCCATTCCATGCCATTCCATGCCATTCCATGCCATTCCATGCCATTCCATGCCATTCCATGCCATTCCATGCCATTCCATGCCATTCCATGCCATTCCATGCCATTCCATGCCATTCCATGCCATTCCATGCCATTCCATGCCATTCCATGCCATTCCATGCCATTCCATGCCATTCCATGCCATTCCATGCCATTCCATGCCATTCCATGCCATTCCATGCCATTCCATGCCATTCCATGCCATTCCATGCCATTCCATGCCATTCCATGCCATTCCATGCCATTCCATGCCATTCCATGCCATTCCATGCCATTCCATGCCATTCCATGCCATTCCATGCCATTCCATGCCATTCCATGCCATTCCATGCCATTCCATGCCATTCCATGCCATTCCATGCCATTCCATGCCATTCCATGCCATTCCATGCCATTCCATGCCATTCCATGCCATTCCATGCCATTCCATGCCATTCCATGCCATTCCATGCCATTCCATGCCATTCCATGCCATTCCATGCCATTCCATGCCATTCCATGCCATTCCATGCCATTCCATGCCATTCCATGCCATTCCATGCCATTCCATGCCATTCCATGCCATTCCATGCCATTCCATGCCATTCCATGCCATTCCATGCCATTCCATGCCATTCCATGCCATTCCATGCCATTCCATGCCATTCCATGCCATTCCATGCCATTCCATGCCATTCCATGCCATTCCATGCCATTCCATGCCATTCCATGCCATTCCATGCCATTCCATGCCATTCCATGCCATTCCATGCCATTCCATGCCATTCCATGCCATTCCATGCCATTCCATGCCATTCCATGCCATTCCATGCCATTCCATGCCATTCCATGCCATTCCATGCCATTCCATGCCATTCCATGCCATTCCATGCCATTCCATGTCATTCCATGCCATTCCATGCCATTCCATGCCATTCCATGCCATTCCATGCCATTCCATGCCATTCCATGCCATTCCATGCCATTCCATGCCGGTGCCATGCCGTGCCATGCCGGTGCCATGCCGTGCCATGCCGTGCCATGCTGGTGCCATGCCGTGCCATGCCGGTGCCATGCCGTGCCATGCCGGTGCCATGCCGTGCCATGCCGTGCCATGCCGGTGCCATGCCGTGCCATGCCGTGCCATGCCGTGCCATGCCGTGCCATGCCGTGCCATGCCGTGCCATGCCGTGCCATGCCGTGCCATGCCGTGCCATGCCGTGCCATGCCGTGCCATGCCGTGCCATGCCGTGCCATGCCGTGCCATGCCGTGCCATGCCGTGCCATGCCGTGCCATGCCGTGCCATGCCGTGCCATGCGGTGCCATGCCATTCCATGCCATTCCATGCCATTCCATGCCATTCCATGCCATTCCATGCCATTCCATGCCATTCCATGCCATTCCATGCCATTCCATGCCATTCCATGCCATTCCATGCCATTCCATGCCATTCCATGCCATTCCATGCCATTCCATGCCATTCCATGCCATTCCATGCCATTCCATGCCATTCCATGCCATTCCATGCCATTCCATGCCATTCCATGCCATTCCATGCCATTCCATGCCATTCCATGCCATTCCATGCCATTCCATGCCATTCCATGCCATTCCATGCCATTCCATGCCATTCCATGCCATTCCATGCCATTCCATGCCATTCCATGCCATTCCATGCCATTCCATGCCATTCCATGCCAGTCCATCCCAGTCCATGCCATTCCATGCCATTCCATGCCACTCAATGCGGTGCCATGCCGTGCCATGCCGGTGCCATGCCGTGCCATGCCGGTGCCATGCCGTGCCATGCCGGTGCCATGCCGTGCCATGCCGGTGCCATGCCGTGCCATGCCGGTGCCATGCCGTGCCATGCCGGTGCCATGCCGTGCCATGCCGGTGCCATGCCGTGCCATGCCGTGCCATGCCATTCCATGCCATTCCATGCCATTCCATGCCATTCCATGCCATACCATGCCATTCCATGCCATTCCATGCCATTCCATGCCATTCCATGCCATTCCATGCCATTCCATGCCATTCCATGCCATTCCATGCCATTCCATGTCATTCCATGCCATTCCATGCCATTCCATGCCATTCCATGCCATTCCATGCCATTCCATGCCATTCCATGCCGGTGCCATGCCGTGCCATGCCGGTGCCATGCCGTGCCATGCCGTGCCATGCTGGTGCCATGCCGTGCCATGCCGGTGCCATGCCGTGCCATGCCGGTGCCATGCCGTGCCATGCCGTGCCATGCCGGTGCCATGCCGTGCCATGCCGTGCCATGCCGTGCCATGCCGTGCCATGCCGTGCCATGCCGTGCCATGCCGTGCCATGCCGTGCCATGCCGTGCCATGCCGTGCCATGCCGTGCCATGCCGTGCCATGCCGTGCCATGCCGTGCCATGCCGTGCCATGCCGTGCCATGCCGTGCCATGCCGTGCCATGCCGTGCCATGCCGTGCCATGCCGTGCCATGCCGTGCCATGCGGTGCCATGCCATTCCATGCCATTCCATGCCATTCCATGCCATTCCATGCCATTCCATGCCATTCCATGCCATTCCATGCCATTCCATGCCATTCCATGCCATTCCATGCCATTCCATGCCATTCCATGCCATTCCATGCCATTCCATGCCATTCCATGCCATTCCATGCCATTCCATGCCATTCCATGCCATTCCATGCCATTCCATGCCATTCCATGCCATTCCATGCCATTCCATGCCATTCCATGCCATTCCATGCCATTCCATGCCATTCCATGCCATTCCATGCCATTCCATGCCATTCCATGCCATTCCATGCCATTCCATGCCATTCCATGCCATTCCATGCCATTCCATGCCATTCCATGCCAGTCCATCCCAGTCCATGCCATTCCATGCCATTCCATGCCACTCAATGCGGTGCCATGCCGTGCCATGCCGGTGCCATGCCGTGCCATGCCGGTGCCATGCCGTGCCATGCCGGTGCCATGCCGTGCCATGCCGGTGCCATGCCGTGCCATGCCGGTGCCATGCCGTGCCATGCCGGTGCCATGCCGTGCCATGCCGGTGCCATGCCGTGCCATGCCGTGCCATGCCATTCCATGCCATTCCATGCCATTCCATGCCATTCCATGCCATTCCATGCCATTCCATGCCATTCCATGCCATACCATGCCATTCCATGCCATTCCATGCCATTCCATGCCATTCCATGCCATTCCATGCCATTCCATGCCATTCCATGCCATTCCATGCCATTCCATGCCATTCCATGCCATTCCATGCCATTCCATGCCATTCCATGCCATTGCATGCCATTCCATGCCATTCCATGACATTCCATGCCATTCCATGCCATTCCATGCCATTCCATGCCATTCCATGCCATTCCATGCCATTCCATGCCATTCCATGCCATTCCATGCCATTCCATGCCAGTCCATGCCATTCCATGCCATTCCATGCCACTCAATGCGGTGCCATGCCGTGCCATGCCGTGCCATGCCGTGCCATGCCGTGCCATGCCGTGCCATGCCGTGCCATGCCGTGCCATGCCGTGCCATGCCGTGCCATGCCGTGCCATGCCGTGCCATGCCGTGCCATGCCGTGCCATTCCATGCCATTCAATGCCGTGCCATGCCGTGCCATGCCGGTGCCATGCCGTGCCATGCCGTGCCATGCCGGTGCCATGCCGGTGCCATGCCGTGCCATGCCGTGCCATGCCGGTGCCATGCCGGTGCCATGCCGGTGCCATGCCGTGCCATGCCGGTGCCATGCCGTGCCATGCCGGTGCCATGCCGTGCCATGCCGGTGCCATGCCGTGCCATGCCGTGCCATGCCGGTGCCATGCCGTGCCATGCCGTGCCATGCCGGTGCCATGCCGGTGCCATGCCGTGCCATGCCGGTGCCATGCCGTGCCATGCCGGTGCCATGCCGTGCCATGCCGGTGCCATGCCATTCCATGCCATTCCATGCCATTCCATGCCATTCCATGCCATTCCATGCCGTGCCATGCCGTGCCATGCCGTGCCATGCCGGTGCCATGCCGTGCCATGCCGTGCCATGCCGGTGCCATGCCGTGCCATGCCGGTGCCATGCCGTGCCATGCCGTGCCATGCCGGTGCCATGCCATTCCATGCCATTCCATGCCATTCCATGCCATTCCATGCCATTCCATGCCATTCCATGCCATTCCATGCCATTCCATGCCATTCCATGCCATTCCATGCCATTCCATGCCGTGCCATGCCGTGCCATGCCGTGCCATGCCGGTGCCATGCCGTGCCATGCCGTGCCATGCCGGTGCCATGCCGTGCCATGCCGGTGCCATGCCGTGCCATGCCGTGCCATGCCGTGCCATGCCGTGCCATGCGGTGCCATGCCATTCCATGCCATTCCATGCCATTCCATGCCATTCCATGCCATTCCATGCCATTCCATGCCATTCCATGCCATTCCATGCCATTCCATGCCATTCCATGCCATTCCATGCCATTCCATGCCATTCCATGCCATTCCATGCCATTCCATGCCATTCCATGCCATTCCATGCCATTCCATGCCATTCCATGCCATTCCATGCCATTCCATGCCATTCCATGCCATTCCATGCCATTCCATGCCATTCCATGCCATTCCATGCCATTCCATGCCATTCCATGCCATTCCATGCCATTCCATGCCATTCCATGCCATTCCATGCCATTCCATGCCATTCCATGCCATTCCATGCCATTCCATGCCATTCCATGCCATTCCATGCCATTCCATGCCATTCCATGCCATTCCATGCCATTCCATGCCATTCCATGCCATTCCATGCCATTCCATGCCATTCCATGCCATTCCATGCCATTCCATGCCGTGCCATGCCGGTGCCATGCCGTGCCATGCCGTGCCATGCCGTGCCATGCCGGTGCCATGCCGTTCCATGCCGGTGCCATGCCGTGCCATGCCGGTGCCATGCCGTGCCATGCCGGTGCCATGCCGTGCCATGCCGGTGCCATGCCGTGCCATGCCGGTGCCATGCCGTGCCATGCCGTGCCATGCCGGGCCATGCCATTCCATGCCAGTCCATGCCAGTCCATGCCATTCCATGCCATTCCATGCCACTCAATGCGGTGCCATGCCGTGCCATGCCGTGCCATGCCGTGCCATGCCGGTGCCATGCCGTGCCATGCCGGTGCCATGCCGTGCCATGCCGGTGCCATGCCGTGCCATGCCGGTGCCATGCCGTGCCATGCCGGTGCCATGCCGTGCCATGCCGGTGCCATGCCGTGCCATGCCGGTGCCATGCCGTGCCATGCCGGTGCCATGCCGTGCCATGCCGGTGCCATGCCGTGCCATGCCGGTGCCATGCCGTGCCATGCCGGTGCCATGCCGTGCCATGCCGGTGCCATGCCGGTGCCATGTCGTGCCATGCCGGTGCCATGTCGTGCCATGCCGGTGCCATGCCATTCCATGCCATTCCATGCCATTCCATGCCGTGCCATGCCATTCCATGCCGTGCCATGCCGGTGCCATGCCATTCCATGCCGTGCCATGCCGGTGCTATGCCGTGCCATGCCGGTGCCATGCCGTGCCATGCCGGTGCCATGCCGTGCCATGCCGGTGCCATGCCGTGCCATGCCGGTGCCATGCCGTGCCATGCCGGTGCCTTGCCGTGCCATGCCGTGCCATGCCGGTGCCATGCCGTGCCATGCCGGTGCCATGCCGTGCCATGCCGTGCCATGCCATTCCATGCCATTCCATGCCATTCCATGCCATTCCATGCCATTCCATGCCATTCCATGCCATTCCATGCCATTCCATGCCATTCCATGCCATTCCATGCCATTCCATGCCATTCCATGCCATTCAATGCCGTGCCATGCCGTGCCATGCCGTGCCATGCCCTGCCATGCCGTGCCATGCCGTGCCATGCCGTGCCATGCCGTGCCATGCCGGTGCCATGCCGTGCCATGCCGGTGCCATGCCGTGCCATGCCGGTGCCATGCCGTGCCATGCCGTGCCATGCCGGTGCCATGCCGTGCCATGCCGGTGCCATGCCGTGCCATGCCGGTGCCTTGCCGTGCCATGCCGTGCCATGCCGGTGCCATGCCGTGCCATGCCGGTGCCATGCCGGTGCCATGCCGTGCCATGCCGGTGCCATGCCGTGCCATGCCGGTGCCATGCCGGTGCCATGCCATTCCATGCCATTCCATGCCATTCCATGCCATTCCATGCCATTCCATGCCATTCCATGCCATTCCATGCCATTCCATGCCATTCCATGCCATTCCATGCCATTCCATGCCATTCCATGCCATTCCATGCCATTCCATGCCATTCCATGCCATTCCATGCCATTCCATGCCATTCCATGCCATTCCATGCCATTCCATGCCATTCCATGCCATTCCATGCCATTCCATGCCATTCCATGCCATTCCATGCCATTCCATGCCATTCCATGCCATTCCATGCCATTCCATGCCATTCCATGCCATTCCATGCCATTCCATGCCATTCCATGCCATTCCATGCCATTCAATGCCGTGCCATGCCGTGCCATGCGGTGCCATGCCATTCCATGCCATTCCATGCCATTCCATGCCATTCCATGCCATTCCATGCCATTCCATGCCATTCCATGCCATTCCATGCCAGTCCATGCCATTCCATGCCACTCAATGCGGTGCCATGCCGTGCCATGCCGGTGCCATGCCGTGCCATGCCGTGCCATGCCGGTGCCATGCCGTGCCATGCCGGTGCCATGCCGTGCCATGCCGGTGCCATGCCGTGCCATGCCGGTGCCATGCCGTGCCATGCCGGTGCCATGCCGTGCCATGCCGGTGCCATGCCGGTGCCATGCCATTCCATGCCATTCCATGCCATTCCATGCCATTCCATGCCATTCCATGCCATTCCATGCCATTCCATGCCATTCCATGCCATTCCATGCCATTCCATGCCATTCCATGCCATTCCATGCCATTCCATGCCATTCCATGCCATTCCATGCCATTCCATGCCATTCCATGCCATTCCATGCCATTCCATGCCATTCCATGCCATTCCATGCCATTCCATGCCATTCCATGCCATTCCATGCCATTCCATGTCATTCCATGCCATTCCATGCCATTCCATGCCATTCCATGCCATTCCATGCCATTCCATGCCATTCCATGCCATTCCATGCCATTCCATGCCGGTGCCATGCCGTGCCATGCCGGTGCCATGCCGTGCCATGCCGTGCCATGCTGGTGCCATGCCGTGCCATGCCGGTGCCATGCCGTGCCATGCCGGTGCCATGCCGTGCCATGCCGTGCCATGCCGGTGCCATGCCGTGCCATGCCGTGCCATGCCGTGCCATGCCGTGCCATGCCGTGCCATGCCGTGCCATGCCGTGCCATGCCGTGCCATGCCGTGCCATGCCGTGCCATGCCGTGCCATGCCGTGCCATGCCGTGCCATGCCGTGCCATGCCGTGCCATGCCGTGCCATGCCGTGCCATGCGGTGCCATGCCATTCCATGCCATTCCATGCCATTCCATGCCATTCCATGCCATTCCATGCCATTCCATGCCATTCCATGCCATTCCATGCCATTCCATGCCATTCCATGCCATTCCATGCCATTCCATGCCATTCCATGCCATTCCATGCCATTCCATGCCATTCCATGCCATTCCATGCCATTCCATGCCATTCCATGCCATTCCATGCCATTCCATGCCATTCCATGCCATTCCATGCCATTCCATGCCATTCCATGCCATTCCATGCCATTCCATGCCATTCCATGCCATTCCATGCCATTCCATGCCATTCCATGCCATTCCATGCCATTCCATGCCATTCCATGCCAGTCCATCCCAGTCCATGCCATTCCATGCCATTCCATGCCACTCAATGCGGTGCCATGCCGTGCCATGCCGGTGCCATGCCGTGCCATGCCGGTGCCATGCCGTGCCATGCCGGTGCCATGCCGTGCCATGCCGGTGCCATGCCGTGCCATGCCGGTGCCATGCCGTGCCATGCCGGTGCCATGCCGTGCCATGCCGGTGCCATGCCGTGCCATGCCGTGCCATGCCATTCCATGCCATTCCATGCCATTCCATGCCATTCCATGCCATACCATGCCATTCCATGCCATTCCATGCCATTCCATGCCATTCCATGCCATTCCATGCCATTCCATGCCATTCCATGCCATTCCATGCCATTCCATGCCATTCCATGCCATTCCATGCCATTCCATGCCATTCCATGCCATTGCATGCCATTCCATGCCATTCCATGACATTCCATGCCATTCCATGCCATTCCATGCCATTCCATGCCATTCCATGCCATTCCATGCCATTCCATGCCATTCCATGCCATTCCATGCCATTCCATGCCAGTCCATGCCATTCCATGCCATTCCATGCCACTCAATGCGGTGCCATGCCGTGCCATGCCGTGCCATGCCGTGCCATGCCGTGCCATGCCGTGCCATGCCGTGCCATGCCGTGCCATGCCGTGCCATGCCGTGCCATGCCGTGCCATTCCATGCCATTCAATGCCGTGCCATGCCGTGCCATGCCGGTGCCATGCCGTGCCATGCCGTGCCATGCCGGTGCCATGCCGGTGCCATGCCGTGCCATGCCGTGCCATGCCGGTGCCATGCCGGTGCCATGCCGGTGCCATGCCGTGCCATGCCGGTGCCATGCCGTGCCATGCCGGTGCCATGCCGTGCCATGCCGGTGCCATGCCGTGCCATGCCGTGCCATGCCGGTGCCATGCCGTGCCATGCCGTGCCATGCCGGTGCCATGCCGGTGCCATGCCGTGCCATGCCGGTGCCATGCCGTGCCATGCCGGTGCCATGCCGTGCCATGCCGGTGCCATGCCATTCCATGCCATTCCATGCCATTCCATGCCATTCCATGCCATTCCATGCCGTGCCATGCCGTGCCATGCCGTGCCATGCCGGTGCCATGCCGTGCCATGCCGTGCCATGCCGGTGCCATGCCGTGCCATGCCGTGCCATGCCGGTGCCATGCCATTCCATGCCATTCCATGCCATTCCATGCCATTCCATGCCATTCCATGCCATTCCATGCCATTCCATGCCATTCCATGCCATTCCATGCCATTCCATGCCATTCCATGCCGTGCCATGCCGTGCCATGCCGTGCCATGCCGGTGCCATGCCGTGCCATGCCGTGCCATGCCGGTGCCATGCCGTGCCATGCCGTGCCATGCCGTGCCATGCCGGTGCCATGCCGTTCCATGCCGGTGCCATGCCGTGCCATGCCGTGCCATGCCGGTGCCATGCCGTGCCATGCCGTGCCATGCCGTGCCATGCCGTGCCATGCGGTGCCATGCCATTCCATGCCATTCCATGCCATTCCATGCCATTCCATGCCATTCCATGCCATTCCATGCCATTCCATGCCATTCCATGCCATTCCATGCCATTCCATGCCATTCCATGCCATTCCATGCCATTCCATGCCATTCCATGCCATTCCATGCCATTCCATGCCATTCCATGCCATTCCATGCCATTCCATGCCATTCCATGCCATTCCATGCCATTCCATGCCATTCCATGCCATTCCATGCCATTCCATGCCATTCCATGCCATTCCATGCCATTCCATGCCATTCCATGCCATTCCATGCCATTCCATGCCATTCCATGCCATTCCATGCCATTCCATGCCATTCCATGCCATTCCATGCCATTCCATGCCATTCCATGCCATTCCATGCCATTCCATGCCATTCCATGCCGTGCCATGCCGGTGCCATGCCGTGCCATGCCGTGCCATGCCGTGCCATGCCGGTGCCATGCCGTTCCATGCCGGTGCCATGCCGTGCCATGCCGGTGCCATGCCGTGCCATGCCGGTGCCATGCCGTGCCATGCCGGTGCCATGCCGTGCCATGCCGGTGCCATGCCGTGCCATGCCGGTGCCATGCCGTGCCATGCCGGTGCCATGCCGTGCCATGCCGGTGCCATGCCGTGCCATGCCGGTGCCATGCCGTGCCATGCCGGTGCCATGCCGTGCCATGCCGGTGCCATGCCGTGCCATGCCGGTGCCATGCCGTGCCATGCCGGTGCCATGCCGTGCCATGCCGGTGCCATGCCGTGCCATGCCGGTGCCATGCCGTGCCATGCCGGTGCCATGCCGTGCCATGCCGGTGCCATGCCGTGCCATGCCGGTGCCATGCCGTGCCATGCCGGTGCCATGCCGTGCCATGCCGGTGCCATGCCGTGCCATGCCGGTGCCATGCCGTGCCATGCCGGTGCCATGCCGTGCCATGCCGGTGCCATGCCGTGCCATGCCGGTGCCATGCCGGTGCCATGCCGGTGCCATGCCGGTGCCATGTCGTGCCATGCCGGTGCCATGCCATTCCATGCCATTCCATGCCATTCCATGCCGTGCCATGCCATTCCATGCCGTGCCATGCCGGTGCCATGCCATTCCATGCCGTGCCATGCCGGTGCTATGCCGTGCCATGCCGGTGCCATGCCGTGCCATGCCGGTGCCATGCCGTGCCATGCCGGTGCCATGCCGTGCCATGCCGGTGCCATGCCGTGCCATGCCGGTGCCTTGCCGTGCCATGCCGGTGCCATGCCGTGCCATGCCGTGCCATGCCGGTGCCATGCCGTGCCATGCCGGTGCCATGCCGTGCCATGCCGTGCCATGCCATTCCATGCCATTCCATGCCATTCCATGCCATTCCATGCCATTCCATGCCATTCCATGCCATTCCATGCCATTCCATGCCATTCCATGCCGTGCCATGCCGTGCCATGCCCTGCCATGCCGTGCCATGCCGTGCCATGCCGTGCCATGCCGTGCCATGCCGGTGCCATGCCGTGCCATGCCGGTGCCATGCCGTGCCATGCCGGTGCCATGCCGTGCCATGCCGTGCCATGCCGGGCCATGCCATTCCATGCCATTCCATGCCAGTCCATGCCAGTCCATGCCATTCCATGCCATTCCATGCCACTCAATGCGGTGCCATGCCGTGCCATGCCGTGCCATGCCGTGCCATGCCGGTGCCATGCCGTGCCATGCCGGTGCCATGCCGTGCCATGCCGGTGCCATGCCGTGCCATGCCGGTGCCATGCCGTGCCATGCCGGTGCCATGCCGTGCCATGCCGGTGCCATGCCGTGCCATGCCGGTGCCATGCCGTGCCATGCCGGTGCCATGCCGTGCCATGCCGGTGCCATGCCGTGCCATGCCGGTGCCATGCCGTGCCATGCCGGTGCCATGCCGTGCCATGCCGGTGCCATGCCGTGCCATGCCGGTGCCATGCCGTGCCATGCCGGTGCCATGCCGTGCCATGCCGGTGCCATGCCGGTGCCATGTCGTGCCATGCCGGTGCCATGTCGTGCCATGCCGGTGCCATGCCATTCCATGCCATTCCATGCCATTCCATGCCGTGCCATGCCATTCCATGCCGTGCCATGCCGGTGCCATGCCATTCCATGCCGTGCCATGCCGGTGCTATGCCGTGCCATGCCGGTGCCATGCCGTGCCATGCCGGTGCCATGCCGTGCCATGCCGGTGCCATGCCGTGCCATGCCGGTGCCATGCCGTGCCATGCCGGTGCCTTGCCGTGCCATGCCGTGCCATGCCGGTGCCATGCCGTGCCATGCCGGTGCCATGCCGTGCCATGCCGTGCCATGCCATTCCATGCCATTCCATGCCATTCCATGCCATTCCATGCCATTCCATGCCATTCCATGCCATTCCATGCCATTCCATGCCATTCCATGCCATTCCATGCCATTCCATGCCATTCAATGCCGTGCCATGCCGTGCCATGCCGTGCCATGCCCTGCCATGCCGTGCCATGCCGTGCCATGCCGTGCCATGCCGTGCCATGCCGGTGCCATGCCGTGCCATGCCGGTGCCATGCCGTGCCATGCCGGTGCCATGCCGTGCCATGCCGTGCCATGCCGGGCCATGCCATTCCATGCCATTCCATGCCAGTCCATGCCAGTCCATGCCATTCCATGCCATTCCATGCCACTCAATGCGGTGCCATGCCGTGCCATGCCGTGCCATGCCGTGCCATGCCGTGCCATTCCATGCCATTCAATGCCGTGCCATGCCGTGCCATGCCGGTGCCATGCCGTGCCATGCCGTGCCATGCCGGTGCCATGCCGTGCCATGCCGGTGCCATGCCGTGCCATGCCGTGCCATGCCGGTGCCATGCCGTGCCATGCCGGTGCCATGCCGTGCCATGCCGGTGCCATGCCGTGCCATGCCGTGCCATGCCGGTGCCATGCCGTGCCATGCCGGTGCCATGCCGTGCCATGCCGGTGCCATGCCGTGCCATGCCGTGCCATGCCGTGCCATGCGGTGCCATGCCATTCCATGCCATTCCATGCCATTCCATGCCATTCCATGCCATTCCATGCCATTCCATGCCATTCCATGCCATTCCATGCCATTCCATGCCATTCCATGCCATTGTCCATCCCAGTCCATGCCATTCCATGCCATTCCATGCCATTCCATGCCACTCAATGCGGTGCCATGCCGTGCCATGCCGGTGCCATGCCGTGCCATGCCGGTGCCATGCCGTGCCATGCCGGTGCCATGCCGTGCCATGCCGTGCCATGCCATGCCGTGCCATGCGGTGCCATGCCATTCCATGCCATTCCATGCCATTCCATGCCATTCCATGCCATTCCATGCCATTCCATGCCATTCAATGCCGTGCCATGCCGTGCCATGCCGGTGCCATGCCGTGCCATGCCGGTGCCATGCCGTGCCATGCCGGTGCCATGCCGTGCCATGCCGTGCCATGCCGGTGCCATGCCGTGCCATGCCGGTGCCATGCCGTGCCATGCCGTGCCATGCCGGTGCCATGCCGTGCCATGCCGGTGCCATGCCGGTGCCATGCCGTGCCATGCCGTGCCATGCCGGTGCCATGCCATTCCATGCCATTCCATGCCATTCCATGCCATTCCATGCCATTCCATGCCATTCCATGCCATTCCATGCCATTCCATGCCATTCCATGCCATTCCATGCCATTCCATGCCATTCCATGCCATTCCATGCCATTCCATGCCATTCCATGCCATTCCATGCCATTCCATGCCATTCCATGCCATTCCATGCCATTCCATGCCATTCCATGCCATTCCATGCCATTCCATGCCATTCCATGCCATTCCATGCCATTCCATGCCATTCCATGCCATTCCATGCCATTCAATGCCGTGCCATGCCGTGCCATGCCGTGCCATGCCGTGCCATGCCGTGCCATGCCGGTGCCATGCCGTGCCATGCCGGTGCCATGCCGTGCCATGCCGGTGCCATGCCGTGCCATGCCGTGCCATGCCGTGCCATGCCGGTGCCATGCCGTGCCATGCCGGTGCCATGCCGTGCCATGCCGGTGCCATGCCGTGCCATGCCGGTGCCATGCCGTGCCATGCCGGTGCCATGCCGTGCCATGCCGGTGCCATGCCGTGCCATGCCGGTGCCATGCCGTGCCATGCCGGTGCCATGCCGTGCCATGCCGGTGCCATGCCGTGCCATGCCGGTGCCATGCCGTGCCATGCCGGTGCCATGCCGTGCCATGCCGGTGCCATGCCGTTCCATGCCATTCCATGCCATTCCATGCCATTCCATGCCATTCCATGCCATTCCATGCCATTCCATGCCATTCCATGCCATTCCATGCCGTGCCATGCCGGTGCCATGCCGTGCCATGCCGGTGCCATGCCGTGCCATGCCGGTGCCATGCCGTGCCATGCCGGTGCCATGCCGTGCCATGCCGGTGCCATGCCGTGCCATGCCGGTGCCATGCCGTGCCATGCCGGTGCCATGCCGTGCCATGCCGGTGCCATGCCGTGCCATGCCGGTGCCATGCCGTGCCATGCCGGTGCCATGCCGTGCCATGCCGGTGCCATGCTGGTGCCATGCCGTGCCATGCCGGTGCCATGCCGTGCCATGCCGGTGCCATGCCGTGCCATGCCGGTGCCATGCCATTCCATGCCATTCCATGCCATTCCATGCCATTCCATGCCATTCCATGCCGTGCCATGCCGGTGCCATGCCGTGCCATGCCGGTGCCATGCCGGTGCCATGCCGTGCCATGCCGGTGCCATGCCGTGCCATGCCGGTGCCATGCCGTGCCATGCCGTGCCATGCCGGTGCCATGCCGTGCCATGCCGGTGCCATGCCGTGCCATGCCGGTGCCATGCCGTGCCATGCCAGTGCCATGCCGTGCCATGCCGTGCCATGCGGTGCCATGCCATTCCATGCCATTCCATGCCATTCCATGCCATTCCATGCCATTCCATGCCATTCCATGCCATTCCATGCCATTCCATGCCATTCCATGCCATTCCATGCCATTCCATGCCATTCCATGCCATTCTATGCCATTCCATGCCATTCCATGCCATTCCATGCCATTCCATGCCATTCCATGCCATTCCATGCCAGTCCATGCCAGTCCATGCCATTCCATGCCATTCCATGCCACTCAATGCGGTGCCATGCCGTGCCATGCCGGTGCCATGCCGTGCCATGCCGGTGCCATGCCGTGCCATGCCGGTGCCATGCCGTGCCATGCCGGTGCCATGCCGTGCCATGCCGGTGCCATGCCGTGCCATGCCGGTGCCATGCCGTGCCATGCCGGTGCCATGCCGTGCCATGCCGGTGCCATGCCATTCCATGCCATTCCATGCCATTCCATGCCATTCCATGCCATTCCATGCCATTCCATGCCATTCCATGCCATTCCATGCCATTCCATGCCATTCCATGCCGTGCCATGCCGTGCCATGCCGGTGCCATGCCGTGCCATGCCGGTGCCATGCCGTGCCATGCCGTGCCATGCCGTGCCATGCCATTCCATGCCATTCCATGCCATTCCATGCCATTCCATGCCATTCCATGCCATTCCATGACATTCCATGCCATTCCATGCCATTCCATGCCATTCCATGCCATTCCATGCCATTCCATGCCATTCCATGCCATTCCATGCCATTCCATGCCATTCCATGCCATTCCATGCCATTCCATGCCATTCCATGCCATTCCATGCCATTCCATGCCATTCCATGCCATTCCATGCCATTCCATGCCATTCCATGCCATTCCATGCCATTCCATGCCATTCCATGCCATTCCATGCCATTCCATGCCATTCCATGCCATTCCATGCCATTCCATGCCATTCCATGCCATTCCATGCCATTCCATGCCATTCCATGCCATTCCATGCCATTCCATGCCATTCCATGCCATTCCATGCCATTCCATGCCATTCCATGCCATTCCATGCCATTCCATGCCATTCCATGCCATTCCATGCCATTCCATGCCATTCCTTGCCATTCCATGCCATTCCATGCCATTCCATGCCATTCCATGCCATTCCATGCCATTCCATGCCATTCCATGCCATTCCATGCCATTCCATGCCATTCCATGCCGTGCCATGCCGGTGCCATGCCGTGCCATGCCGGTGCCATGCCGTGCCATGCCGGTGCCATGCCGTGCCATGCCGTGCCATGCCGGTGCCATGCCGTGCCATGCCGGTGCCATGCCGTGCCATGCCGGTGCCATGCCGTGCCATGCCGGTGCCATGCCGTGCCATGCCGGTGCCATGCCGTGCCATGCCGGTGCCATGCCGTGCCATGCCGGTGCCATGCCGTGCCATGCCGGTGCCATGCCGTGCCATGCCGGTGCCATGCCGTGCCATGCCGGTGCCATGCCGTGCCATGCCGTGCCATGCCATTCCATGCCATTCCATGCCATTCCATGCCATTCCATGCCATTCCATGCCATTCCATGCCATTCCATGCCATTCCATGCCATTCCATGCCATTCCATGCCATTCCATGCCATTCCATGCCATTCCATGCCATTCCATGCCATTCCATGCCATTCCATGCCATTCCATGCCATTCCATGCCATTCCATGCCATTCCATGCCATTCCATGCCATTCCATGCCATTCCATGCCATTCCATGCCATTCCATGCCATTCCATGCCATTCCATGCCATTCCATGCCATTCCATGCCATTCCATGCCATTCCATGCCATTCCATGCCATTCCTTGCCATTCCATGCCATTCCATGCCATTCCATGCCATTCCATGCCATTCCATGCCATTCCATGCCATTCCATGCCATTCCATGCCATTCCATGCCATTCCATGCCATTCCATGCCATTCCATGCCATTCCATGCCATTCCATGCCGTGCCATGCCGGTGCCATGCCGTGCCATGCCGGTGCCATGCCGTGCCATGCCGGTGCCATGCCGTGCCATGCCGTGCCATGCCGGTGCCATGCCGTGCCATGCCGGTGCCATGCCGTGCCATGCCGGTGCCATGCCGTGCCATGCCGGTGCCATGCCGTGCCATGCCGGTGCCATGCCGTGCCATGCCGGTGCCATGCCGTGCCATGCCGGTGCCATGCCGTGCCATGCCGGTGCCATGCCGTGCCATGCCGGTGCCATGCCGTGCCATGCCGTGCCATGCCATTCCATGCCATTCCATGCCATTCCATGCCATTCCATGCCATTCCATGCCATTCCATGCCATTCCATGCCAATTCCATGCCATTCCATGCCATTCCATGCCATTCCATGCCATTCCATGCCATTCCATGCCATTCCATGCCATTCATGCCCATTCCATGCCATTCCATTGCCATTCCATGCCATTCCATGCCATTCCATGCCATTCCATGCCATTCCATGCCATTCCATGCCATACCATGCCATTCCATGCATTCCATGCCATTCCATGCCATTCCATGCCATTCCATGCATTCCATGCCATTCCATGCCATTCCATGCCATTCCATGCCATTCCATGCCATTCCATGCCATTCCATGCCATTCCATGCCATTCCATGCCATTCCATGCCATTCCATGCCATTCCATGCCATTCCATGCCATTCCATGCCATTCCATGCCATTCCATGCCATTCCATGCCATTCCATGCCATTCCATGCCATTCCATGCCATTCCATGCCATTCCATGCCATTCCATGCCATTCCATGCCATTCCATGCCATTCCATGCCATTCATGCCATTCCATGCCATTCCATGCCATTCCATGCCATTCCATGCCATTCCATGCCATTCCATGCCATTCCATGCCATTCCATGCCATTCCATGCCATTCCATGCCATTCCATGCCATTCATGCCATTCCATGCCATTCAATGCCGTGCCATGCCGTGCCATGCGGTGCCATGCCATTCCATGCCATTCCATGCCATTCCATGCCATTCCATGCCATTCCATGCCATTCCATGCCATTCCATGCCATTCCATGCCATTCCATGCCATTCCATGCCATTCCATGCCATTCCATGCCATTCCATGCCATTCCATGCCATTCCATGCCATTCCATGCCATTCCATGCCATTCCATGCCATTCCATGCCATTCCATGCCATTCCATGCCATTCCATGCCATTCCATGCCATTCCATGCCATTCCATGCCATTCCATGACATTCCATGCCATTCCATGCCATTCCATGCCATTCCATGCCATTCCATGCCATTCCATGCCATTCCATGCCATTCCATGCCATTCCATGCCATTCCATGCCATTCCATGCCATTCCATGCCATTCCATGCCATTCCATGCCATTCCATGCCATTCCATGCCATTCCATGCCATTCCATGCCATTCCATGCCATTCCATGCCATTCCATGCCATTCCATGCCATTCCATGCCATTCCATGCCATTCCATGCCATTCCATGCCATTCCATGCCATTCCATGCCATTCCATGCCATTCCATGCCATTCCATGCCATTCCATGCCATTCCATGCCATTCCATGCCATTCCATGCCATTCCATGCCATTCCATGCCATTCCATGCCATTCCATGCCATTCCATGCCATTCAATGCCGTGCCATGCCGTGCCATGCGGTGCCATGCCATTCCATGCCATTCCATGCCATTCCATGCCATTCCATGCATTCCATGCCATTCCATGCCATTCCATGCCATTCCATGCCATTCCATGCCATTCCATGCCATTCCATGCCATTCATGCCATTCCATGCCATTCCATGCCATTCCATGCCATTCCATGCCATTCCATGCCATTCCATGCCATTCCATGCCATTCCATGCCATTCCATGCCATTCCATGCCATTCCATGCCATTCCATGCCATTCCATGCCATTCCATGCCATTCCATGCCATTCCATGCCATTCCATGCCATTCCATGCCATTCCATGCCATTCCATGCCATTCCATGCCATTCCATGCCATTCCATGCCATTCCATGCCATTCCATGCCATTCCATGCCAGTCCATGCCATTCCATGCCACTCAATGCGGTGCCATGCCGTGCCATGCCGGTGCCATGCCGTGCCATGCCGGTGCCATGCCGTGCCATGCCGGTGCCATGCAGTGCCATGCCGTGCCATGCCGTGCCATGCCGTGCCATGCGGTGCCATGGCCATTCCATGCCATTCCATGCCATTCCATGCCATTCCATGCCATTCCATGCCATTCCATGCCATTCCATGCCGTGCCATGCGGTGCCATGCCATTCCATGCCATTCCATGCCATTCCATGCCATTCCATGCCATTCCATGCCATTCCATGCCATTCCATGCCATTCCATGCCATTCCATGCCATTCCATGCCATTCCATGCCATTCCATGCCATTCCATGCCATTCCATGCCATTCCATGCCATTCCATGCCATTCCATGCCATTCCATGCCATTCCATGCCATTCCATGCCATTCCATGCCATTCCATGCCATTCCATGCCATTCCATGCCATTCCATGCCATTCCATGCCATTCCATGCCATTCCATGCCATTCCATGCCCATTCCATGCCATTCCATGCCATTCCATGCCATTCCATGCCATTCCATGCCATTCCATGCCATTCCATGCCATTCCATGCCATTCCATGCCATTCCATGCCATTCCATGCCATTCCATGCCATTCCATGCCATTCCATGCCATTCCATGCCATTCCATGCCATTCCATGCCATTCCATGCCATTCATGCCATTCCATGCCATTCGATGCCATTCCATGCCATTCCATGCCATTCGATGCCATTCCATGCCATTCCATGCCATTCCATGCCATTCCATGCCATTCCATGCCATTCCATGCCATTCCATGCCATTCCATGCCATTCCATGCCATTCCATGCCATTCCATGCCATTCCATGCCATTCCATGCCATTCCATGCCATTCCATGCCATTCCATGCCATTCCATGCCATTCCATGCCATTCCATGCCATTCCATGACATTCCATGCCATTCCATGCCATTCCATGCCATTCCATGCCATTCCATGCCATTCCATGCCATTCCATGCCATTCCATGCCATTCCATGCCATTCCATGCCATTCCATGCCATTCCATGCCATTCCATGCCATTCCATGCCATTCCATGCCATTCCATGCCATTCCATGCCATTCCATGCCATTCCATGCCATTCCATGCCATTCCATGCCATTCCATGCCATTCCATGCCATTCCATGCCATTCCATGCCATTCCATGCCATTCCATGCCATTCCATGCCATTCCATGCCATTCCATGCCATTCCATGCCATTCCATGCCATTCCATGCCATTCCATGCCATTCCATGCCATTCCATGCCATTCCATGCCATTCCATGCCATTCAATGCCGTGCCATGCCGTGCCATGCGGTGCCATGCCATTCCATGCCATTCCATGCCATTCCATGCCATTCCATGCCATTCCATGCCATTCCATGCCATTCCATGCCATTCCATGCCATTCCATGCCATTCCATGCCATTCCATGCCATTCCATGCCATTCCATGCCATTCCATGCCATTCCATGCCATTCCATGCCATTCCATGCCGTGCCATGCCGGTGCCATGCCGTGCCATGCCGGTGCCATGCCGTGCCATGCCGGTGCCATGCCGTGCCATGCCGGTGCCATGCCGTGCTATGCCGTGCCATGCCGGTGCCATGCCGTGCCATGCCGGTGCCATGCCGTGCCATGCCGTGCCATGCCATGCCGTGCCATGCGGTGCCATGCCATTCCATGCCATTCCATGCCATTCAATGCCGTGCCATGCCGTGCCATGCCGGTGCCATGCCGTGCCATGCCGGTGCCATGCCGTGCCATGCCGGTGCCATGCCGTGCCATGCCGGTGCCATGCCGTGCCATGCCGGAGCCATGCCGTGCCATGCCGGTGCCATGCCGTGCCATGCCGGTGCCATGCCGTGCCATGCCGGTGCCATGCCGTGCCATGCCGGTGCCATGCCGTGCCATGCCGTGCCATGCCGGTGCCATGCCGTGCCATGCCGGTGCCATGCCGTGCCATGCCGGTGCCATGCCGTGCCATGCCGGTGCCATGCCGTGCCATGCCGGTGCCATGCCGTGCCATGCCGGTGCCATGCCGTGCCATGCCGGTGCCATGCCGTGCCATGCCGGTGCCATGCCGTGCCATGCCGGTGCCATGCCGTGCCATGCCGGTGCCATGCCATTCCATGCCATTCCATGCCATTCCATGCCATTCCATGGCATTCCATGCCATTCCATGCCATTCCATGCCATTCCATGCCATTCCATGCCATTCCATGCCATTCCATGCCATTCCATGCCATTCCATGCCATTCCATGCCATTCCATGCCATTCCATGCCATTCCATGCCGTGCCATGCCGTGCCATGCCGTGCCATGCCGTGCCATGCCGTGCCATGCCGTGCCATGCCGGTGCCATGCCGTGCCATGCCGGTGCCATGCCGTGCCATGCCGTGCCATGCCGTGCCATGCCGTGCCATGCGGTGCCATGCCATTCCATGCCATTCCATGCCATTCCATGCCATTCCATGCCATTCCATGCCATTCCATGCCATTCCATGCCATTCCATGCCATTCCATGCCATTCCATGCCATTCCATGCCATTCCATGCCATTCCATGCCATTCCATGCCATTCCATGCCATTCCATGCCATTCCATGCCATTCCATGCCATTCCATGCCATTCCATGCCATTCCATGCCATTCCATGCCATTCCATGCCATTCCATGCCGGTGCCATGCCGTGCCATGCCGGTGCCATGCCGTGCCATGCCGGTGCCATGCCGTGCCATGCCGTGCCATGCCGGTGCCATGCCGTGCCATGCCGGTGCCATGCCATTCCATGCCATTCCATGCCATTCCATGCCATTCCATGCCATTCCATGCCATTCCATGCCATTCCATGCCATTCCATGCCATTCCATGCCATTCCATGCCATTCCATGCCATTCCATGCCATTCCATGCCATTCCATGCCATTCCATGCCATTCCATGCCATTCCATGCCATTCCATGCCATTCCATGCCATTCCATGCCATTCCATGCCATTCCATGCCATTCCATGCCATTCCATGCCATTCCATGCCATTTCATGCCATTCCATGCCATTCCATGCCATTCCATGCCAGTCCATGCCAGTCCATGCCATTCCATGCCATTCCATGCCACTCAATGCGGTGCCATGCCGTGCCATGCCGGTGCCATGCCGGTGCCATGCCGTGCCATGCCGGTGCCATGCCGTGCCATGCCGGTGCCATGCCGTGCCATGCCGGTGCCATGCCGGTGCCATGCCGTGCCATGCCGGTGCCATGCCGTGCCATGCCGGTGCCATGCCATTCCATGCCATTCCATGCCATTCCATGCCATTCCATGCCATTCCATGCCATTCCATGCCATTCCATGCCATTCCATGCCATTCCATGCCATTCCATGCCATTCCATGCCATTCCATGCCATTCCATGCCATTCCATGCCATTCCATGCCATTCCATGCCATTCCATGCCATTCCATGCCATTCCATGCCATTCCATGCCAGTCCATCCCAGTCCATGCCATTCCATGCCATTCCATGCCACTCAATGCGGTGCCATGCCGTGCCATGCCGGTGCCATGCCGTGCCATGCCGGTGCCATGCCGTGCCATGCCGGTGCCATGCCGTGCCATGCCGGTGCCATGCCGTGCCATGCCGGTGCCATGCCGTGCCATGCCGGTGCCATGCCGTGCCATGCCGGTGCCATGCCGTGCCATGCCGGTGCCATGCCGTGCCATGCCGGTGCCATGCCGTGCCATGCCATTCCATGCCATTCCATGCCATTCCATGCCATTCCATGCCATTCCATGCCATTCCATGCCATTCCATGCCATTCCATGCCATTCCATGCCATTCCATGCCATTCCATGCCATACCATGCCATTCCATGCCATTCCATGCCATTCCATGCCATTCCATGCCATTCCATGCCATTCCATGCCATTCCATGCCATTCCATGCCATTCCATGCCATTCCATGCCATTGCATGCCATTCCATGCCATTCCATGACATTCCATGCCATTCCATGCCATTCCATGCCATTCCATGCCATTCCATGCCATTCCATGCCATTCCATGCCATTCCATGCCATTCCATGCCATTCCATGCCATTCCATGCCATTCCATGCCAGTCCATGCCATTCCATGCCACTCAATGCGGTGCCATGCCGTGCCATGCCGGTGCCATGCCGTGCCATGCCGGTGCCATGCCGTGCCATGCCGGTGCCATGCCGTGCCATGCCGTGCCATGCCGTGCCATGCCATTCCATGCCATTCCATGCCATTCCATGCCATTCCATGCCATTCCATGCCATTCCATGCCATTCCATGCCATTCCATGCCATTCCATGCCATTCCATGCCATTCCATGCCATTCCATGCCATTCCATGCCATTCCATGCCATTCCATGCCATTCCATGCCATTCCATGCCATTCCATGCCATTCCATGCCATTCCATGCCATTCCATGCCATTCCATGCCATTCCATGCCATTCCATGCCATTCCATGCCATTCCATGCCATTCCATGCCATTCCATGCCATTCCATGCCATTCCATGCCATTCCATGCCATTCCATGCCATTCCATGCCATTCCATGCCATTCCATGCCATTCCATGCCATTCCATGCCATTCCATGCCATTCCATGCCATTCCATGCCATTCCATGCCATTCCATGCCATTCCATGCCATTCCATGCCATTCCATGCCATTCCATGCCATTCCATGCCATTCCATGCCATTCCATGCCATTCCATGCCATTCCATGCCATTCCATGCCATTCCATGCCATTCCATGCCATTCCATGCCATTCCATGCCATTCCATGCCATTCCATGCCATTCCATGCCATTCCATGCCATTCCATGCCATTCCATGCCATTCCATGCCATTCCATGCCATTCCATGCCATTCCATGCCATTCCATGCCATTCCATGCCATTCCATGCCATTCCATGCCATTCCATGCCATTCCATGCCATTCCATGCCATTCCATGCCATTCCATGCCATTCCATGCCATTCCATGCCATTCCATGCCATTCCATGCCATTCCATGCCATTCCATGCCATTCCATGCCATTCCATGCCATTCCATGCCATTCCATGCCATTCCATGCCATTCCATGCCATTCCATGCCATTCCATGCCGTGCCATGCCGGTGCCATGCCGTGCCATGCCGGTGCCATGCCGTGCCATGCCGTGCCATGCTGGTGCCATGCCGTGCCATGCCGGTGCCATGCCGTGCCATGCCGGTGCCATGCCGTGCCATGCCGTGCCATGCCGGTGCCATGCCGTGCCATGCCGTGCCATGCCGTGCCATGCCGTGCCATGCCGTGCCATGCCGTGCCATGCCGGTGCCATGCCGTGCCATGCCGGTGCCATGCCGTGCCATGCCGGTGCCATGCCGTGCCATGCCGGTGCCATGCCGTGCCATGCCATTCCATGCCATTCCATGCCATTCCATGCCATTCCATGCCATTCCATGCCATTCCATGCCATTCCATGCCATTCCATGCCATTCCATGCCATTCCATGCCATTCCATGCCATTCCATGCCATTCCATGCCATTCCATGCCATACCATGCCATTCCATGCCATTCCATGCCATTCCATGCCATTCCATGCCATTCCATGCCATTCCATGCCATTCCATGCCATTCCATGCCATTCCATGCCATTCCATGCCAGTCCATGCCATTCCATGCCATTCCATGCCATTCCATGCCAGTCCATCCCAGTCCATGCCATTCCATGCCATTCCATGCCACTCAATGCGGTGCCATGCCGTGCCATGCCGGTGCCATGCCGTGCCATGCCGGTGCCATGCCGTGCCATGCCGGTGCCATGCCGTGCCATGCCGGTGCCATGCCGTGCCATGCCGGTGCCATGCCGTGCCATGCCGGTGCCATGCCGTGCCATGCCATTCCATGCCATTCCATGCCATTCCATGCCATTCCATGCCATTCCATGCCATTCCATGCCATTCCATGCCATTCCATGCCATTCCATGCCATTCCATGCCATTCCATGCCATTCCATGCCATTCCATGCCATTCCATGCCATTCCATGCCATACCATGCCATTCCATGCCATTCCATGCCATTCCATGCCATTCCATGCCATTCCATGCCATTCCATGCCATTCCATGCCATTCCATGCCATTCCATGCCATTCCATGCCATTCCATGCCATTCCATGCCATTCCATGCCATTCCATGCCATTCCATGCCATTGCATGCCATTCCATGCCATTCCATGACATTCCATGCCATTCCATGCCATTCCATGCCATTCCATGCCATTCCATGCCATTCCATGCCATTCCATGCCATTCCATGCCATTCCATGCCATTCCATGCCATTCCATGCCATTCCATGCCATTCCATGCCATTCCATGCCATTCCATGCCATTCCATGCCATTCCATGCCATTCCATGCCATTCCATGCCATTCCATGCCATTCCATGCCATTCCATGCCATTCCATGCCATTCCATGCCATTCCATGCCATTCCATGCCATTCCATGCCATTCCATGCCATTCCATGCCATTCCATGCCGTGCCATGCCGGTGCCATGCCGTGCCATGCCGTGCCATGCCGGTGCCATGCCGTGCCATGCCGGTGCCATGCCGTGCCATGCCGGTGCCATGCCGTGCCATGCCGGTGCCATGCCGTGCCATGCCGGTGCCATGCCGTGCCATGCCGGTGCCATGCCGTGCCATGCCGGTGCCATGCCGTGCCATGCCGGTGCCATGCCGTGCCATGCCGGTGCCATGCCGTGCCATGCCGGTGCCATGCCGTGCTATGCCGTGCCATGCCGGTGCCATGCCGTGCCATGCCGGTGCCATGCCGTGCCATGCCGTGCCATGCCATGCCGTGCCATGCGGTGCCATGCCATTCCATGCCATTCCATGCCATTCAATGCCGGTGCCATGCCGTGCCATGCCGGTGCCATGCCGTGCCATGCCGGTGCCATGCCGTGCCATGCCGGAGCCATGCCGTGCCATGCCGGTGCCATGCCGTGCCATGCCGGTGCCATGCCGTGCCATGCCGGTGCCATGCCGTGCCATGCCGGTGCCATGCCGTGCCATGCCGGTGCCATGCCGTGCCATGCCGTGCCATGCCGGTGCCATGCCGTGCCATGCCGGTGCCATGCCGTGCCATGCCGGTGCCATGCCGTGCCATGCCGGTGCCATGCCGTGCCATGCCGGTGCCATGCCGTGCCATGCCGGTGCCATGCCGTGCCATGCCGGTGCCATGCCGTGCCATGCCGGTGCCATGCCGTGCCATGCCGGTGCCATGCCGTGCCATGCCGGTGCCATGCCATTCCATGCCATTCCATGCCATTCCATGCCATTCCATGGCATTCCATGCCATTCCATGCCATTCCATGCCATTCCATGCCATTCCATGCCATTCCATGCCATTCCATGCCATTCCATGCCATTCCATGCCATTCCATGCCGTGCCATGCCGTGCCATGCCGTGCCATGCCGTGCCATGCCGTGCCATGCCGTGCCATGCCGTGCCATGCCGTGCCATGCCGTGCCATGCCGTGCCATGCCGGTGCCATGCCGTGCCATGCCGGTGCCATGCCGTGCCATGCCGTGCCATGCCGTGCCATGCGGTGCCATGCCATTCCATGCCATTCCATGCCATTCCATGCCATTCCATGCCATTCCATGCCATTCCATGCCATTCCATGCCATTCCATGCCATTCCATGCCATTCCATGCCATTCCATGCCATTCCATGCCATTCCATGCCATTCCATGCCATTCCATGCCATTCCATGCCATTCCATGCCATTCCATGCCATTCCATGCCATTCCATGCCATTCCATGCCATTCCATGCCATTCCATGCCATTCCATGCCATTCCATGCCATTCCATGCCGGTGCCATGCCGTGCCATGCCGGTGCCATGCCGTGCCATGCCGGTGCCATGCCGTGCCATGCCGTGCCATGCCGGTGCCATGCCGTGCCATGCCGGTGCCATGCCGTGCCATGCCGTGCCATGCGGTGCCATGCCATTCCATGCCATTCCATGCCATTCCATGCCATTCCATGCCATTCCATGCCATTCCATGCCATTCCATGCCATTCCATGCCATTCCATGCCATTCCATGCCATTCCATGCCATTCCATGCCATTCCATGCCATTCCATGCCATTCCATGCCATTCCATGCCATTCCATGCCATTCCATGCCATTCCATGCCATTCCATGCCATTTCATGCCATTCCATGCCATTCCATGCCATTCCATGCCAGTCCATGCCAGTCCATGCCATTCCATGCCATTCCATGCCACTCAATGCGGTGCCATGCCGTGCCATGCCGGTGCCATGCCGGTGCCATGCCGTGCCATGCCGGTGCCATGCCGTGCCATGCCGGTGCCATGCCGTGCCATGCCGGTGCCATGCCGGTGCCATGCCGTGCCATGCCGGTGCCATGCCGTGCCATGCCGGTGCCATGCCATTCCATGCCATTCCATGCCATTCCATGCCATTCCATGCCATTCCATGCCATTCCATGCCATTCCATGCCATTCCATGCCATTCCATGCCATTCCATGCCATTCCATGCCATTCCATGCCATTCCATGCCATTCCATGCCATTCCATGCCATTCCATGCCATTCCATGCCATTCCATGCCAGTCCATCCCAGTCCATGCCATTCCATGCCATTCCATGCCACTCAATGCGGTGCCATGCCGTGCCATGCCGGTGCCATGCCGTGCCATGCCGGTGCCATGCCGTGCCATGCCGGTGCCATGCCGTGCCATGCCGGTGCCATGCCGTGCCATGCCGGTGCCATGCCGTGCCATGCCGGTGCCATGCCGTGCCATGCCGGTGCCATGCCGTGCCATGCCGGTGCCATGCCGTGCCATGCCATTCCATGCCATTCCATGCCATTCCATGCCATTCCATGCCATTCCATGCCATTCCATGCCATTCCATGCCATTCCATGCCATTCCATGCCATTCCATGCCATTCCATGCCATTCCATGCCATACCATGCCATTCCATGCCATTCCATGCCATTCCATGCCATTCCATGCCATTCCATGCCATTCCATGCCATTCCATGCCATTCCATGCCATTCCATGCCATTCCATGCCATTCCATGCCATTGCATGCCATTCCATGCCATTCCATGACATTCCATGCCATTCCATGCCATTCCATGCCATTCCATGCCATTCCATGCCATTCCATGCCATTCCATGCCATTCCATGCCATTCCATGCCATTCCATGCCATTCCATGCCATTCCATGCCATTCCATGCCATTCCATGCCATTCCATGCCATTCCATGCCATTCCATGCCATTCCATGCCATTCCATGCCATTCCATGCCATTCCATGCCATTCCATGCCATTCCATGCCATTCCATGCCATTCCATGCCATTCCATGCCATTCCATGCCATTCCATGCCATTCCATGCCATTCCATGCCATTCCATGCCATTCCATGCCATTCCATGCCATTCCATGCCATTCCATGCCATTCCATGCCATTCCATGCCATTCCATGCCATTCCATGCCATTCCATGCCATTCCATGCCATTCCATGCCATTCCATGCCATTCCATGCCATTCCATGCCATTCCATGCCATTCCATGCCATTCCATGCCATTCCATGCCGTGCCATGCCGGTGCCATGCCGTGCCATGCCGTGCCATGCCGGTGCCATGCCGTGCCATGCCGGTGCCATGCCGTGCCATGCCGGTGCCATGCCGTGCCATGCCGGTGCCATGCCGTGCCATGCCGGTGCCATGCCGTGCCATGCCGGTGCCATGCCGTGCCATGCCGGTGCCATGCCGTGCCATGCCGGTGCCATGCCGTGCCATGCCGTGCCATGCCGTGCCATGCCGTGCCATGCCGTGCCATGCGGTGCCATGCCATTCCATGCCATTCCATGCCATTCCATGCCATTCCATGCCATTCCATGCCATTCCATGCCATTCCATGCCATTCCATGCCATTCCATGCCATTCCATGCCATTCCATGCCATTCCATGCCATTCCATGCCATTCCATGCCATTCCATGCCATTCCATGCCATTCCATGCCATTCCATGCCATTCCATGCCATTCCATGCCATTCCATGCCATTCCATGCCATTCCATGCCATTCCATGCCATTCCATGCCATTCCATGCCATTCCATGCCATTCCATGCCATTCCATGCCATTCCATGCCATTCCATGCCATTCCATGCCATTCCATGCCATTCCATGCCATTCCATGCCATTCCATGCCATTCCATGCCATTCCATGCCATTTCATGCCATTCCATGCCATTCCATGCCATTCCATGCCAGTCCATGCCAGTCCATGCCATTCCATGCCATTCCATGCCACTCAATGCGGTGCCATGCCGTGCCATGCCGGTGCCATGCCGGTGCCATGCCGTGCCATGCCGGTGCCATGCCGTGCCATGCCGGTGCCATGCCGTGCCATGCCGGTGCCATGCCGGTGCCATGCCGTGCCATGCCGGTGCCATGCCGTGCCATGCCGGTGCCATGCCGTGCCATGCCGGTGCCATGCCATTCCATGCCATTCCATGCCATTCCATGCCATTCCATGCCATTCCATGCCATTCCATGCCATTCCATGCCATTCCATGCCATTCCATGCCATTCCATGCCATTCCATGCCATTCCATGCCATTCCATGCCATTCCATGCCATTCCATGCCATTCCATGCCATTCCATGCCATTCCATGCCATTCCATGCCATTCCATGCCATTCCATGCCATTCCATGCCATTCCATGCCATTCCATGACATTCCATGCCATTCCATGCCATTCCATGCCATTCCATGCCATTCCATGCCATTCCATGCCATTCCATGCCATTCCATGCCATTCCATGCCATTCCATGCCATTCCATGCCATTCCATGCCATTCCATGCCATTCCATGCCATTCCATGCCATTCCATGCCATTCCATGCCATTCCATGCCATTCCATGCCATTCCATGCCATTCCATGCCATTCCATGCCATTCCATGCCATTCCATGCCATTCCATGCCATTCCATGCCATTCCATGCCATTCCATGCCATTCCATGCCATTCCATGCCATTCCATGCCATTCCATGCCATTCCATGCCATTCCATGCCATTCCATGCCATTCCATGCCATTCAATGCCGTGCCATGCCGTGCCATGCGGTGCCATGCCATTCCATGCCATTCCATGCCATTCCATGCCATTCCATGCCATTCCATGCCATTCCATGCCATTCCATGCCATTCCATGCCATTCCATGCCATTCCATGCCATTCCATGCCATTCCATGCCATTCCATGCCATTCCATGCCATTCCATGCCATTCCATGCCATTCCATGCCATTCCATGCCATTCCATGCCATTCCATGCCATTCCATGCCATTCCATGCCATTCCATGCCATTCCATGCCATTCCATGCCATTCCATGCCATTCCATGCCATTCCATGCCATTCCATGCCATTCCATGCCATTCCATGCCATTCCATGCCATTCCATGCCATTCCATGCCAGTCCATGCCATTCCATGCCACTCAATGCGGTGCCATGCCGTGCCATGCCGGTGCCATGCCGTGCCATGCCGGTGCCATGCCGTGCCATGCCGGTGCCATGCCGTGCCATGCCGGTGCCATGCAGTGCCATGCCGTGCCATGCCGTGCCATGCCGTGCCATGCGGTGCCATGCCATTCCATGCCATTCCATGCCATTCCATGCCATTCCATGCCGTGCCATGCGGTGCCATGCCATTCCATGCCATTCCATGCCATTCCATGCCATTCCATGCCATTCCATGCCACTCAATGCGGTGCCATGCCGTGCCATGCCGGTGCCATGCCGTGCCATGCCGGTGCCATGCCGTGCCATGCCGGTGCCATGCCGTGCCATGCCGTGCCATGCCGTGCCATGCCGTGCCATGCCATTCCATGCCATTCCATGCCATTCCATGCCATTCCATGCCATTCCATGCCATTCCATGCCATTCCATGCCATTCCATGCCATTCCATGCCATTCCATGCCATTCCATGCCATTCCATGCCATTCCATGCCATTCCATGCCATTCCATGCCATTCCATGCCATTCCATGCCATTCCATGCCATTCCATGCCATTCCATGCCATTCCATGCCATTCCATGCCATTCCATGCCATTCCATGCCATTCCATGCCATTCCATGCCATTCCATGCCATTCCATGCCATTCCATGCCATTCCATGCCATTCCATGCCATTCCATGCCATTCCATGCCATTCCATGCCATTCCATGCCATTCCATGCCATTCCATGCCATTCCATGCCATTCCATGCCATTCCATGCCATTCCATGCCATTCCATGCCATTCCATGCCATTCCATGCCATTCCATGCCATTCCATGCCATTCCATGCCATTCCATGCCATTCCATGCCATTCCATGCCATTCCATGCCATTCCATGCCATTCCATGCCATTCCATGCCATTCCATGCCATTCCATGCCATTCCATGCCATTCCATGCCATTCCATGCCATTCCATGCCATTCCATGCCATTCCATGCCATTCCATGCCATTCCATGCCATTCCATGCCATTCCATGCCATTCCATGCCATTCCATGCCATTCCATGCCGTGCCATGCCGGTGCCATGCCGTGCCATGCCGGTGCCATGCCGTGCCATGCCGTGCCATGCTGGTGCCATGCCGTGCCATGCCGGTGCCATGCCGTGCCATGCCGGTGCCATGCCGTGCCATGCCGTGCCATGCCGGTGCCATGCCGTGCCATGCCGTGCCATGCCGTGCCATGCCGTGCCATGCCGTGCCATGCCGTGCCATGCCGTGCCATGCCGTGCCATGCCGTGCCATGCCGTGCCATGCGGTGCCATGCCATTCCATGCCATTCCATGCCATTCCATGCCATTCCATGCCATTCCATGCCATTCCATGCCATTCCATGCCATTCCATGCCATTCCATGCCATTCCATGCCATTCCATGCCATTCCATGCCATTCCATGCCATTCCATGCCATTCCATGCCATTCCATGCCATTCCATGCCAGTCCATCCCAGTCCATGCCATTCCATGCCATTCCATGCCACTCAATGCGGTGCCATGCCGTGCCATGCCGGTGCCATGCCGTGCCATGCCGGTGCCATGCCGTGCCATGCCGGTGCCATGCCGTGCCATGCCGGTGCCATGCCGTGCCATGCCGGTGCCATGCCGTGCCATGCCGGTGCCATGCCGTGCCATGCCGGTGCCATGCCGTGCCATGCCGGTGCCATGCCGTGCCATGCCGGTGCCATGCCGTGCCATGCCGTGCCATGCCATTCCATGCCATTCCATGCCATTCCATGCCATTCCATGCCATTCCATGCCATTCCATGCCATTCCATGCCATTCCATGCCATTCCATGCCATTCCATGCCATTCCATGCCATTCCATGCCATACCATGCCATTCCATGCCATTCCATGCCATTCCATGCCATTCCATGCCATTCCATGCCATTCCATGCCATTCCATGCCATTCCATGCCATTCCATGCCATTGCATGCCATTCCATGCCATTCCATGCCATTCCATGCCATTCCATGCCATTCCATGCCATTCCATGCCATTCCATGCCATTCCATGCCATTCCATGCCATTCCATGCCATTCCATGCCATTCCATGCCATTCCATGCCATTCCATGCCATTCCATGCCATTCCATGCCATTCCATGCCATTCCATGCCATTCCATGCCATTCCATGCCATTCCATGCCATTCCATGCCATTCCATGCCATTCCATGCCATTCCATGCCATTCCATGCCATTCCATGCCATTCCATGCCATTCCATGCCATTCCATGCCATTCCATGCCATTCCATGCCATTCCATGCCATTCCATGCCATTCCATGCCATTCCATGCCATTCCATGCCATTCCATGCCATTCCATGCCATTCCATGCCATTCCATGCCATTCCATGCCATTCCATGCCATTCCATGCCATTCCATGCCATTCCATGCCATTCCATGCCATTCCATGCCATTCCATGCCATTCCATGCCATTCCATGCCATTCCATGCCATTCCATGCCATTCCATGCCATTCCATGCCATTCCATGCCATTCCATGCCATTCCATGCCATTCCATGCCATTCCATGCCATTCCATGCCATTCCATGCCATTCCATGCCATTCCATGCCGTGCCATGCCGGTGCCATGCCGTGCCATGCCGTGCCATGCCGGTGCCATGCCGTGCCATGCCGGTGCCATGCCGTGCCATGCCGGTGCCATGCCGTGCCATGCCGGTGCCATGCCGTGCCATGCCGGTGCCATGCCGTGCCATGCCGGTGCCATGCCGTGCCATGCCGGTGCCATGCCGTGCCATGCCGGTGCCATGCCGTGCCATGCCGGTGCCATGCCGTGCCATGCCGGTGCCATGCCGTGCTATGCCGTGCCATGCCGGTGCCATGCCGTGCCATGCCGGTGCCATGCCGTGCCATGCCGTGCCATGCCATGCCGTGCCATGCGGTGCCATGCCATTCCATGCCATTCCATGCCATTCCATGCCATTCCATGCCATTCAATGCCGTGCCATGCCGTGCCATGCCGGTGCCATGCCGTGCCATGCCGGTGCCATGCCGTGCCATGCCGGTGCCATGCCGTGCCATGCCGGTGCCATGCCGTGCCATGCCGGTGCCATGCCGTGCCATGCCGGAGCCATGCCGTGCCATGCCGGTGCCATGCCGTGCCATGCCGGTGCCATGCCGTGCCATGCCGGTGCCATGCCGTGCCATGCCGGTGCCATGCCGTGCCATGCCGTGCCATGCCGGTGCCATGCCGTGCCATGCCGGTGCCATGCCGTGCCATGCCGGTGCCATGCCGTGCCATGCCGGTGCCATGCCGTGCCATGCCGGTGCCATGCCGTGCCATGCCGGTGCCATGCCGTGCCATGCCGGTGCCATGCCGTGCCATGCCGGTGCCATGCCGTGCCATGCCGGTGCCATGCCGTGCCATGCCGGTGCCATGCCATTCCATGCCATTCCATGCCATTCCATGCCATTCCATGCCATTCCATGCCATTCCATGCCATTCCATGCCATTCCATGCCATTCCATGCCATTCCATGCCATTCCATGCCATTCCATGCCATTCCATGCCATTCCATGCCATTCCATGCCATTCCATGCCATTCCATGCCATTCCATGCCATTCCATGCCATTCCATGCCATTCCATGCCATTCCATGCCATTCCATGCCATTCCATGCCATTCCATGCCATTCCATGCCATTCCATGCCATTCCATGCCATTCCATGCCATTCCATGCCATTCCATGCCGTGCCATGCCGGTGCCATGCCGTGCCATGCCGGTGCCATGCCGTGCCATGCCGTGCCATGCTGGTGCCATGCCGTGCCATGCCGGTGCCATGCCGTGCCATGCCGGTGCCATGCCGTGCCATGCCGTGCCATGCCGGTGCCATGCCGTGCCATGCCGTGCCATGCCGTGCCATGCCGTGCCATGCCGTGCCATGCCGTGCCATGCCGTGCCATGCCGTGCCATGCCGTGCCATGCCGTGCCATGCCGTGCCATGCCGTGCCATGCCGTGCCATGCCGTGCCATGCCGTGCCATGCGGTGCCATGCCATTCCATGCCATTCCATGCCATTCCATGCCATTCCATGCCATTCCATGCCATTCCATGCCATTCCATGCCATTCCATGCCATTCCATGCCATTCCATGCCATTCCATGCCATTCCATGCCATTCCATGCCATTCCATGCCATTCCATGCCATTCCATGCCATTCCATGCCATTCCATGCCATTCCATGCCATTCCATGCCATTCCATGCCATTCCATGCCATTCCATGCCAGTCCATCCCAGTCCATGCCATTCCATGCCATTCCATGCCACTCAATGCGGTGCCATGCCGTGCCATGCCGGTGCCATGCCGTGCCATGCCGGTGCCATGCCGTGCCATGCCGGTGCCATGCCGTGCCATGCCGGTGCCATGCCGTGCCATGCCGGTGCCATGCCGTGCCATGCCGGTGCCATGCCGTGCCATGCCGGTGCCATGCCGTGCCATGCCGGTGCCATGCCGTGCCATGCCGTGCCATGCCATTCCATGCCATTCCATGCCATTCCATGCCATTCCATGCCATTCCATGCCATTCCATGCCATTCCATGCCATTCCATGCCATTCCATGCCATTCCATGCCATACCATGCCATTCCATGCCATTCCATGCCATTCCATGCCATTCCATGCCATTCCATGCCATTCCATGCCATTCCATGCCATTCCATGCCATTCCATGCCATTCCATGCCATTCCATGCCATTCCATGCCATTGCATGCCATTCCATGCCATTCCATGACATTCCATGCCATTCCATGCCATTCCATGCCATTCCATGCCATTCCATGCCATTCCATGCCATTCCATGCCATTCCATGCCATTCCATGCCATTCCATGCCATTCCATGCCATTCCATGCCATTCCATGCCATTCCATGCCATTCCATGCCATTCCATGCCATTCCATGCCATTCCATGCCATTCCATGCCATTCCATGCCATTCCATGCCATTCCATGCCATTCCATGCCATTCCATGCCATTCCATGCCATTCCATGCCATTCCATGCCATTCCATGCCATTCCATGCCATTCCATGCCATTCCATGCCATTCCATGCCATTCCATGCCATTCCATGCCATTCCATGCCATTCCATGCCATTCCATGCCATTCCATGCCATTCCATGCCATTCCATGCCATTCCATGCCATTCCATGCCATTCCATGCCATTCCATGCCATTCCATGCCATTCCATGCCATTCCATGCCATTCCATGCCATTCCATGCCATTCCATGCCATTCCATGCCATTCCATGCCATTCCATGCCGTGCCATGCCGGTGCCATGCCGTGCCATGCCGTGCCATGCCGGTGCCATGCCGTGCCATGCCGGTGCCATGCCGTGCCATGCCGGTGCCATGCCGTGCCATGCCGGTGCCATGCCGTGCCATGCCGGTGCCATGCCGTGCCATGCCGGTGCCATGCCGTGCCATGCCGGTGCCATGCCGTGCCATGCCGGTGCCATGCCGTGCCATGCCGGTGCCATGCCGTGCTATGCCGTGCCATGCCGGTGCCATGCCGTGCCATGCCGGTGCCATGCCGTGCCATGCCGTGCCATGCCATGCCGTGCCATGCGGTGCCATGCCATTCCATGCCATTCCATGCCATTCCATGCCATTCCATGCCATTCCATGCCATTCAATGCCGTGCCATGCCGTGCCATGCCGGTGCCATGCCGTGCCATGCCGGTGCCATGCCGTGCCATGCCGGTGCCATGCCGTGCCATGCCGGAGCCATGCCGTGCCATGCCGGTGCCATGCCGTGCCATGCCGGTGCCATGCCGTGCCATGCCGGTGCCATGCCGTGCCATGCCGGTGCCATGCCGTGCCATGCCGTGCCATGCCGGTGCCATGCCGTGCCATGCCGGTGCCATGCCGTGCCATGCCGGTGCCATGCCGTGCCATGCCGGTGCCATGCCGTGCCATGCCGGTGCCATGCCGTGCCATGCCGGTGCCATGCCGTGCCATGCCGGTGCCATGCCGTGCCATGCCGGTGCCATGCCGTGCCATGCCGGTGCCATGCCGTGCCATGCCGGTGCCATGCCATTCCATGCCATTCCATGCCATTCCATGCCATTCCATGCCATTCCATGCCATTCCATGCCATTCCATGCCATTCCATGCCATTCCATGCCATTCCATGCCATTCCATGCCATTCCATGCCATTCCATGCCATTCCATGCCATTCCATGCCGTGCCATGCCGTGCCATGCCGTGCCATGCCGTGCCATGCCGTGCCATGCCGTGCCATGCCGGTGCCATGCCGTGCCATGCCGGTGCCATGCCGTGCCATGCCGTGCCATGCCGTGCCATGCGGTGCCATGCCATTCCATGCCATTCCATGCCATTCCATGCCATTCCATGCCATTCCATGCCATTCCATGCCATTCCATGCCATTCCATGCCATTCCATGCCATTCCATGCCATTCCATGCCATTCCATGCCATTCCATGCCATTCCATGCCATTCCATGCCATTCCATGCCATTCCATGCCATTCCATGCCATTCCATGCCATTCCATGCCATTCCATGCCATTCCATGCCATTCCATGCCATTCCATGCCATTCCATGCCATTCCATGCCGGTGCCATGCCGTGCCATGCCGGTGCCATGCCGTGCCATGCCGGTGCCATGCCGTGCCATGCCGTGCCATGCCGGTGCCATGCCGTGCCATGCCGGTGCCATGCCGTGCCATGCCGTGCCATGCGGTGCCATGCCATTCCATGCCATTCCATGCCATTCCATGCCATTCCATGCCATTCCATGCCATTCCATGCCATTCCATGCCATTCCATGCCATTCCATGCCATTCCATGCCATTCCATGCCATTCCATGCCATTCCATGCCATTCCATGCCATTCCATGCCATTCCATGCCATTCCATGCCATTTCATGCCATTCCATGCCATTCCATGCCATTCCATGCCAGTCCATGCCAGTCCATGCCATTCCATGCCATTCCATGCCACTCAATGCGGTGCCATGCCGTGCCATGCCGGTGCCATGCCGGTGCCATGCCGTGCCATGCCGGTGCCATGCCGTGCCATGCCGGTGCCATGCCGTGCCATGCCGGTGCCATGCCGGTGCCATGCCGTGCCATGCCGGTGCCATGCCGTGCCATGCCGGTGCCATGCCATTCCATGCCATTCCATGCCATTCCATGCCATTCCATGCCATTCCATGCCATTCCATGCCATTCCATGCCATTCCATGCCATTCCATGCCATTCCATGCCATTCCATGCCATTCCATGCCATTCCATGCCATTCCATGCCATTCCATGCCATTCCATGCCATTCCATGCCATTCCATGCCATTCCATGCCATTCCATGCCATTCCATGCCATTCCATGCCATTCCATGCCGTGCCATGCCGGTGCCATGCCGTGCCATGCTGTGCCATGCCGGTGCCATGCCGTGCCATGCTGTGCCATGCCGGTGCCATGCCGTGCCATGCCGGTGCCATGCCGTGCCATGCCGGTGCCATGCCGTGCCATGCCGGTGCCATGCCGTGCCATGCCGGTGCCATGCCGTGTCATGCCGGTGCCATGCCGTGCCATGCCGGTGCCATGCCGTGCCATGCCGTGCCATGCCGTGCCATGCGGTGCCATGCCATTCCATGCCATTCCATGCCATTCCATGCCATTCCATGCCATTCCATGCCATTCCATGCCATTCCATGCCATTCCATGCCATTCCATGCCATTCCATGCCATTCCATGCCATTCCATGCCATTCCATGCCATTCCATGCCATTCCATGCCATTCCATGCCATTCCATGCCATTCCATGCCATTCCATGCCATTCCATGCCATTCCATGCCATTCCATGCCATTCCATGCCATTCCATGCCATTCCATGCCATTCCATGCCATTCCATGCCATTCCATGCCATTCCATGCCATTCCATGCCATTCCATGCCATTCCATGCCATTCCATGCCATTCCATGCCATTCCATGCCATTCCATGCCATTCCATGCCATTCCATGCCATTCCATGCCATTCCATGCCATTCCATGCCATTCCATGCCATTCCATGCCATTCCATGCCATTCCATGCCATTCCATGCCATTCCATGCCATTCCATGCCATTCCATGCCATTCCATGCCATTCCATGCCATTCCATGCCATTCCATGCCATTCCATGCCATTCCATGCCATTCCATGCCGTGCCATGCCGGTGCCATGCCGTGCCATGCCGTGCCATGCCGGTGCCATGCCGTGCCATGCCGGTGCCATGCCGTGCCATGCCGGTGCCATGCCGTGCCATGCCGGTGCCATGCCGTGCCATGCCGTGCCATGCCGGTGCCATGCCGTGCCATGCCGGTGCCATGCCGTGCCATGCCGGTGCCATGCCGTGCCATGCCGGTGCCATGCCGTGCCATGCCGGTGCCATGCCGTGCCATGCCGGTGCCATGCCGTGCCATGCCGGTGCCATGCCGTGCCATGCCGGTGCCATGCCGTGCCATGCCGTGCCATGCCATTCCATGCCATTCCATGCCATTCCATGCCATTCCATGCCATTCCATGCCATTCCATGCCATTCCATGCCATTCCATGCCATTCCATGCCATTCCATGCCATTCCATGCCATTCCATGCCATTCCATGCCATTCCATGCCATTCCATGCCATTCCATGCCATTCCATGCCATTCCATGCCATTCCATGCCATTCCATGCCATACCATGCCATTCCATGCCATTCCATGCCATTCCATGCCATTCCATGCCATTCCATGCCATTCCATGCCATTCCATGCCATTCCATGCCATTCCATGCCATTCCATGCCATTCCATGCCATTCCATGCCATTCCATGCCATTCCATGCCATTCCATGCCATTCCATGCCATTCCATGCCATTCCATGCCATTCCATGCCATTCCATGCCATTCCATGCCATTCCATGCCATTCCATGCCATTCCATGCCATTCCATGCCATTCCATGCCATTCCATGCCATTCCATGCCATTCCATGCCATTCCATGCCATTCCATGCCATTCCATGCCATTCCATGCCATTCCATGCCATTCCATGCCATTCCATGCCATTCCATGCCATTCCATGCCATTCCATGCCATTCCATGCCATTCCATGCCATTCCATGCCATTCCATGCCATTCCATGCCATTCCATGCCATTCCATGCCATTCCATGCCATTCCATGCCATTCCATGCCATTCCATGCCATTCAATGCCGTGCCATGCCGTGCCATGCGGTGCCATGCCGTGCCATGCCGTGCCATGCCGTGCCATGCCGTGCCATGCCGTGCCATGCCGTGCCATGCCGTGCCATGCCGTGCCATGCCGTGCCATGCCGTGCCATGCCGTGCCATGCCGTGCCATGCCGTGCCATGCCGTGCCATGCCGTGCCATGCCGTGCCATGCCGTGCCATGCCATTCCATGCCATTCCATGCCATTCCATGCCATTCCATGCCATTCCATGCCATTCCATGCCATTCCATGCCATTCCATGCCATTCCATGCCATTCCATGCCATTCCATGCCATTCCATGCCATTCCATGCCATTCCATGCCATTCCATGCCATTCCATGCCATTCCATGCCATTCCATGCCAGTCCATCCCAGTCCATGCCATTCCATGCCATTCCATGCCACTCAATGCGGTGCCATGCCGTGCCATGCCGGTGCCATGCCGTGCCATGCCGGTGCCATGCCGTGCCATGCCGGTGCCATGCCGTGCCATGCCGGTGCCATGCCGTGCCATGCCGGTGCCATGCCGTGCCATGCCGGTGCCATGCCGTGCCATGCCGGTGCCATGCCGTGCCATGCCGGTGCCATGCCGTGCCATGCCGTGCCATGCCATTCCATGCCGTGCCATGCCATTCCATGCCATTCCATGCCATACCATGCCATTCCATGCCATTCCATGCCATTCCATGCCATTCCATGCCATTCCATGCCATTCCATGCCATTCCATGCCATTCCATGCCATTCCATGCCATTCCATGCCATTCCATGCCATTCCATGCCATTCCATGCCATTGCATGCCATTCCATGCCATTCCATGACATTCCATGCCATTCCATGCCATTCCATGCCATTCCATGCCATTCCATGCCATTCCATGCCATTCCATGCCATTCCATGCCATTCCATGCCATTCCATGCCATTCCATGCCAGTCCATGCCATTCCATGCCATTCCATGCCACTCAATGCGGTGCCATGCCGTGCCATGCCGTGCCATGCCGTGCCATGCCGTGCCATGCCGTGCCATGCCGTGCCATGCCGTGCCATTCCATGCCATTCAATGCCGTGCCATGCCGTGCCATGCCGGTGCCATGCCGTGCCATGCCGTGCCATGCCGGTGCCATGCCGGTGCCATGCCGTGCCATGCCGGTGCCATGCCGGTGCCATGCCGTGCCATGCCGGTGCCATGCCGGTGCCATGCCGGTGCCATGCCGGTGCCATGCCGTGCCATGCCGTGCCATGCCGGTGCCATGCCGTGCCATGCCGTGCCATGCCGGTGCCATGCCGGTGCCATGCCGTGCCATGCCGGTGCCATGCCGTGCCATGCCGGTGCCATGCCGTGCCATGCCGGTGCCATGCCATTCCATGCCATTCCATGCCATTCCATGCCATTCCATGCCATTCCATGCCATTCCATGCCGTGCCATGCCGTGCCATGCCGTGCCATGCCGGTGCCATGCCGTGCCATGCCGTGCCATGCCGGTGCCATGCCGTGCCATGCCGTGCCATGCCGGTGCCATGCCATTCCATGCCATTCCATGCCATTCCATGCCATTCCATGCCATTCCATGCCATTCCATGCCATTCCATGCCATTCCATGCCATTCCATGCCATTCCATGCCATTCCATGCCATTCCATGCCATTCCATGCCGTGCCATGCCGTGCCATGCCGTGCCATGCCGGTGCCATGCCGTGCCATGCCGTGCCATGCCGGTGCCATGCCGTGCCATGCCGGTGCCATGCCGTGCCATGCCGTGCCATGCCGTGCCATGCCGTGCCATGCGGTGCCATGCCATTCCATGCCATTCCATGCCATTCCATGCCATTCCATGCCATTCCATGCCATTCCATGCCATTCCATGCCATTCCATGCCATTCCATGCCATTCCATGCCATTCCATGCCATTCCATGCCATTCCATGCCATTCCATGCCATTCCATGCCATTCCATGCCATTCCATGCCATTCCATGCCATTCCATGCCATTCCATGCCATTCCATGCCATTCCATGCCATTCCATGCCATTCCATGCCATTCCATGCCATTCCATGCCATTCCATGCCATTCCATGCCATTCCATGCCATTCCATGCCATTCCATGCCATTCCATGCCATTCCATGCCATTCCATGCCATTCCATGCCATTCCATGCCATTCCATGCCATTCCATGCCATTCCATGCCATTCCATGCCATTCCATGCCATTCCATGCCATTCCATGCCATTCCATGCCATTCCATGCCATTCCATGCCATTCCATGCCATTCCATGCCATTCCATGCCATTCCATGCCATTCCATGCCATTCCATGCCATTCCATGCCATTCCATGCCATTCCATGCCATTCCATGCCATTCCATGCCATTCCATGCCATTCCATGCCATTCCATGCCATTCCATGCCATTCCATGCCATTCCATGCCATTCCATGCCATTCCATGCCATTCCATGCCATTCCATGCCATTCCATGCCATTCCATGCCATTCCATGCCATTCCATGCCATTCCATGCCATTCCATGCCATTCCATGCCGTGCCATGCCGTGCCATGCCGTGCCATGCCGGTGCCATGCCGTTCCATGCCGGTGCCATGCCGTGCCATGCCGGTGCCATGCCGTGCCATGCCGGTGCCATGCCGTGCCATGCCGGTGCCATGCCGTGCCATGCCGGTGCCATGCCGTGCCATGCCGGTGCCATGCCGTGCCATGCCGGTGCCATGCCGTGCCATGCCGGTGCCATGCCGTGCCATGCCGGTGCCATGCCGTGCCATGCCGGTGCCATGCCGTGCCATGCCGGTGCCATGCCGTGCCATGCCGGTGCCATGCCGGTGCCATGTCGTGCCATGCCGGTGCCATGTCGTGCCATGCCGGTGCCATGCCATTCCATGCCATTCCATGCCATTCCATGCCGTGCCATGCCATTCCATGCCGTGCCATGCCGGTGCCATGCCATTCCATGCCGTGCCATGCCGGTGCTATGCTGTGCCATGCCGGTGCCATGCCGTGCCATGCCGGTGCCATGCCGTGCCATGCCGGTGCCATGCCGTGCCATGCCGGTGCCATGCCGTGCCATGCCGGTGCCTTGCCGTGCCATGCCGTGCCATGCCGGTGCCATGCCGTGCCATGCCGGTGCCATGCCGTGCCATGCCGTGCCATGCCATTCCATGCCATTCCATGCCATTCCATGCCATTCCATGCCATTCCATGCCATTCCATGCCATTCCATGCCATTCCATGCCATTCCATGCCATTCAATGCCGTGCCATGCCGTGCCATGCCGTGCCATGCCCTGCCATGCCGTGCCATGCCGTGCCATGCCGTGCCATGCCGTGCCATGCCGGTGCCATGCCGTGCCATGCCGGTGCCATGCCGTGCCATGCCGGTGCCATGCCGTGCCATGCCGTGCCATGCCGGGCCATGCCATTCCATGCCATTCCATGCCAGTCCATGCCAGTCCATGCCATTCCATGCCATTCCATGCCACTCAATGCGGTGCCATGCCGTGCCATGCCGTGCCATGCCGTGCCATGCCGTGCCATGCCGTGCCATGCCGTGCCATTCCATGCCATTCAATGCCGTGCCATGCCGTGCCATGCCGGTGCCATGCCGTGCCATGCCGTGCCATGCCGGTGCCATGCCGTGCCATGCCGGTGCCATGCCGTGCCATGCCGTGCCATGCCGGTGCCATGCCGTGCCATGCCGGTGCCATGCCGTGCCATGCCGGTGCCATGCCGTGCCATGCCGTGCCATGCCGGTGCCATGCCGTGCCATGCCGGTGCCATGCCGTGCCATGCCGGTGCCATGCCGTGCCATGCCGTGCCATGCCGTGCCATGCGGTGCCATGCCATTCCATGCCATTCCATGCCATTCCATGCCATTCCATGCCATTCCATGCCATTCCATGCCATTCCATGCCATTCCATGCCATTCCATGCCATTCCATGCCATTCCATGCCATTCCATGCCATTCCATGCCATTCCATGCCATTCCATGCCATTCCATGCCATTCCATGCCATTCCATGCCATTCCATGCCAGTCCATCCCAGTCCATGCCATTCCATGCCATTCCATGCCATTCCATGCCACTCAATGCGGTGCCATGCCGTGCCATGCCGGTGCCATGCCGTGCCATGCCGGTGCCATGCCGTGCCATGCCGTGCCATGCCATGCCGTGCCATGCGGTGCCATGCCATTCCATGCCATTCCATGCCATTCCATGCCATTCCATGCCATTCCATGCCATTCCATGCCATTCCATCCCATTCCATGCCATTCCATGCCATTCAATGCCGTGCCATGCCGTGCCATGCCGGTGCCATGCCGTGCCATGCCGGTGCCATGCCGTGCCATGCCGGTGCCATGCCGTGCCATGCCGGTGCCATGCCGTGCCATGCCGGTGCCATGCCGTGCCATGCCGGTGCCATGCCGTGCCATGCCGTGCCATGCCGGTGCCATGCCGTGCCATGCCGGTGCCATGCCGTGCCATGCCGTGCCATGCCGGTGCCATGCCGTGCCATGCCGGTGTGCCATGCCATTCCATGCCATTCCATGCCATTCCATGCCATTCCATGCCATTCCATGCCATTCCATGCCATTCCATGCCATTCCATGCCATTCCATGCCATTCCATGCCATTCCATGCCATTCCATGCCATTCCATGCCATTCCATGCCATTCCATGCCATTCCATGCCATTCCATGCCATTCCATGCCATTCCATGCCATTCCATGCCATTCCATGCCATTCCATGCCATTCCATGCCATTCCATGCCATTCCATGCCATTCCATGCCATTCCATGCCATTCCATGCCATTCCATGCCATTCCATGCCATTCCATGCCATTCCATGCCATTCCATGCCATTCAATGCCGTGCCATGCCGTGCCATGCCGTGCCATGCCGTGCCATGCCGTGCCATGCCGTGCCATGCCGGTGCCATGCCGTGCCATGCCGTGCCATGCCGTGCCATGCCGGTGCCATGCCGTGCCATGCCGGTGCCATGCCGTGCCATGCCGGTGCCATGCCGTGCCATGCCGGTGCCATGCCGTGCCATGCCGGTGCCATGCCGTGCCATGCCGGTGCCATGCCGTGCCATGCCGGTGCCATGCCGTGCCATGCCGGTGCCATGCCGTGCCATGCCGGTGCCATGCCGTGCCATGCCGGTGCCATGCCGTTCCATGCCATTCCATGCCATTCCATGCCATTCCATGCCATTCCATGCCGTGCCATGCCGGTGCCATGCCGTGCCATGCCGGTGCCATGCCGTGCCATGCCGGTGCCATGCCGTGCCATGCCGGTGCCATGCCGTGCCATGCCGGTGCCATGCCGTGCCATGCCGGTGCCATGCCGTGCCATGCCGGTGCCATGCCGTGCCATGCCGGTGCCATGCCGTGCCATGCCGGTGCCATGCCGTGCCATGCCGGTGCCATGCCGTGCCATGCCGGTGCCATGCCGGTGCCATGCCGTGCCATGCCGGTGCCATGCCGTGCCATGCCGGTGCCATGCCGTGCCATGCCGGTGCCATGCCGTGCCATGCCGGTGCCATGCCATTCCATGCCATTCCATGCCATTCCATGCCATTCCATGCCGTGCCATGCCGGTGCCATGCCGTGCCATGCCGGTGCCATGCCGGTGCCATGCCGTGCCATGCCGGTGCCATGCCGTGCCATGCCGGTGCCATGCCGTGCCATGCCGTGCCATGCCGGTGCCATGCCGTGCCATGCCGGTGCCATGCCGTGCCATGCCGGTGCCATGCCGTGCCATGCCGGTGCCATGCCGTGCCATGCCGTGCCATGCCGTGCCATGCGGTGCCATGCCATTCCATGCCATTCCATGCCATTCCATGCCATTCCATGCCATTCCATGCCATTCCATGCCATTCCATGCCATTCCATGCCATTCCATGCCATTCCATGCCATTCCATGCCATTCCATGCCATTCCATGCCATTCCATGCCATTCCATGCCATTCTATGCCATTCCATGCCATTCCATGCCATTCCATGCCATTCCATGCCATTCCATGCCATTCCATGCCAGTCCATGCCAGTCCATGCCATTCCATGCCATTCCATGCCACTCAATGCGGTGCCATGCCGTGCCATGCCGGTGCCATGCCGTGCCATGCCGGTGCCATGCCGTGCCATGCCGGTGCCATGCCGTGCCATGCCGGTGCCATGCCGTGCCATGCCGGTGCCATGCCGTGCCATGCCGGTGCCATGCCGTGCCATGCCGGTGCCATGCCGTGCCATGCCGGTGCCATGCCATTCCATGCCATTCCATGCCATTCCATGCCATTCCATGCCATTCCATGCCATTCCATGCCATTCCATGCCATTCCATGCCATTCCATGCCATTCCATGCCGTGCCATGCCGTGCCATGCCGGTGCCATGCCGTGCCATGCCGGTGCCATGCCGTGCCATGCCGTGCCATGCCGTGCCATGCCATTCCATGCCATTCCATGCCATTCCATGCCATTCCATGCCATTCCATGCCATTCCATGACATTCCATGCCATTCCATGCCATTCCATGCCATTCCATGCCATTCCATGCCATTCCATGCCATTCCATGCCATTCCATGCCATTCCATGCCATTCCATGCCATTCCATGCCATTCCATGCCATTCCATGCCATTCCATGCCATTCCATGCCATTCCATGCCATTCCATGCCATTCCATGCCATTCCATGCCATTCCTTGCCATTCCATGCCATTCCTTGCCATTCCATGCCATTCCATGCCATTCCATGCCATTCCATGCCATTCCATGCCATTCCATGCCATTCCATGCCATTCCATGCCGTGCCATGCCGGTGCCATGCCGTGCCATGCCGGTGCCATGCCGTGCCATGCCGGTGCCATGCCGTGCCATGCCGTGCCATGCCGGTGCCATGCCGTGCCATGCCGGTGCCATGCCGTGCCATGCCGGTGCCATGCCGTGCCATGCCGGTGCCATGCCGTGCCATGCCGGTGCCATGCCGTGCCATGCCGGTGCCATGCCGTGCCATGCCGGTGCCATGCCGTGCCATGCCGGTGCCATGCCGTGCCATGCCGGTGCCATGCCGTGCCATGCCGTGCCATGCCATTCCATGCCATTCCATGCCATTCCATGCCATTCCATGCCATTCCATGCCATTCCATGCCATTCCATGCCATTCCATGCCATTCCATGCCATTCCATGCCATTCCATGCCATTCCATGCCATTCCATGCCATTCCATGCCATTCCATGCCATTCCATGCCATTCCATGCCATTCCATGCCATTCCATGCCATTCCATGCCATTCCATGCCATACCATGCCATTCCATGCCATTCCATGCCATTCCATGCCATTCCATGCCATTCCATGCCATTCCATGCCATTCCATGCCATTCCATGCCATTCCATGCCATTCCATGCCATTCCATGCCATTCCATGCCATTCCATGCCATTCCATGCCATTCCATGCCATTCCATGCCATTCCATGCCATTCCATGCCATTCCATGCCATTCCATGCCATTCCATGCCATTCCATGCCATTCCATGCCATTCCATGCCATTCCATGCCATTCCATGCCATTCCATGCCATTCAATGCCGTGCCATGCCGTGCCATGCGGTGCCATGCCATTCCATGCCATTCCATGCCATTCCATGCCATTCCATGCCATTCCATGCCATTCCATGCCATTCCATGCCATTCCATGCCATTCCATGCCATTCCATGCCATTCCATGCCATTCCATGCCATTCCATGCCATTCCATGCCATTCCATGCCATTCCATGCCATTCCATGCCATTCCATGCCATTCCATGCCATTCCATGCCATTCCATGCCATTCCATGCCATTCCATGCCATACCATGCCATTCCATGCCATTCCATGCCATTCCATGCCATTCCATGCCATTCCATGCCATTCCATGCCATTCCATGCCATTCCATGCCATTCCATGCCATTCCATGCCATTCCATGCCATTCCATGCCATTCCATGCCATTCCATGCCATTCCATGCCATTCCATGCCATTCCATGCCATTCCATGCCATTCCATGCCATTCCATGCCATTCCATGCCATTCCATGCCATTCCATGCCATTCCATGCCATTCCATGCCATTCCATGCCATTCCATGCCATTCCATGCCATTCCATGCCATTCCATGCCATTCCATGCCATTCCATGCCATTCCATGCCATTCCATGCCATTCCATGCCATTCCATGCCATTCCATGCCATTCCATGCCATTCCATGCCATTCCATGCCATTCCATGCCATTCCATGCCATTCCATGCCATTCCATGCCATTCCATGCCATTCCATGCCATTCCATGCCATTCCATGCCATTCCATGCCATTCCATGCCATTCCATGCCATTCCATGCCATTCCATGCCATTCCATGCCATTCCATGCCATTCCATGCCATTCCATGCCATTCCATGCCATTCCATGCCATTCCATGCCATTCCATGCCATTCCATGCCATTCCATGCCATTCCATGCCATTCCATGCCATTCCATGCCATTCCATGCCATTCCATGCCATTCCATGCCATTCCATGCCATTCCATGCCATTCCATGCCATTCCATGCCATTCCATGCCATTCCATGCCATTCCATGCCATTCCATGCCATTCCATGCCATTCCATGCCATTCCATGCCATTCCATGCCATTCCATGCCATTCCATGCCATTCCATGCCATTCCATGCCATTCCATGCCATTCCATGCCATTCCATGCCATTCCATGCCATTCCATGCCATTCCATGCCATTCCATGTCATTCCATGCCATTCCATGCCATTCCATGCCATTCCATGCCATTCCATGCCATTCCATGCCATTCCATGCCATTCCATGCCATTCCATGCCATTCCATGCCGGTGCCATGCCGTGCCATGCCGGTGCCATGCCGTGCCATGCCGTGCCATGCTGGTGCCATGCCGTGCCATGCCGGTGCCATGCCGTGCCATGCCGGTGCCATGCCGTGCCATGCCGTGCCATGCCGTGCCATGCCGTGCCATGCCGTGCCATGCCGTGCCATGCCGTGCCATGCCGTGCCATGCCGTGCCATGCCGTGCCATGCCGTGCCATGCCGTGCCATGCCGTGCCATGCCGTGCCATGCCGTGCCATGCCGTGCCATGCCGTGCCATGCCGTGCCATGCCGTGCCATGCCGTGCCATGCGGTGCCATGCCATTCCATGCCATTCCATGCCATTCCATGCCATTCCATGCCATTCCATGCCATTCCATGCCATTCCATGCCATTCCATGCCATTCCATGCCATTCCATGCCATTCCATGCCATTCCATGCCATTCCATGCCATTCCATGCCATTCCATGCCATTCCATGCCATTCCATGCCATTCCATGCCATTCCATGCCATTCCATGCCAGTCCATCCCAGTCCATGCCATTCCATGCCATTCCATGCCACTCAATGCGGTGCCATGCCGTGCCATGCCGGTGCCATGCCGTGCCATGCCGGTGCCATGCCGTGCCATGCCGGTGCCATGCCGTGCCATGCCGGTGCCATGCCGTGCCATGCCGGTGCCATGCCGTGCCATGCCGGTGCCATGCCGTGCCATGCCGGTGCCATGCCGTGCCATGCCGGTGCCATGCCGTGCCATGCCGTGCCATGCCGTGCCATGCCATTCCATGCCGTGCCATGCCATTCCATGCCATTCCATGCCATACCATGCCATTCCATGCCATTCCATGCCATTCCATGCCATTCCATGCCATTCCATGCCATTCCATGCCATTCCATGCCATTCCATGCCATTCCATGCCATTCCATGCCATTCCATGCCATTCCATGCCATTCCATGCCATTGCATGCCATTCCATGCCATTCCATGACATTCCATGCCATTCCATGCCATTCCATGCCATTCCATGCCATTCCATGCCATTCCATGCCATTCCATGCCATTCCATGCCATTCCATGCCATTCCATGCCATTCCATGCCATTCCATGCCATTCCATGCCACTCAATGCGGTGCCATGCCGTGCCATGCCGTGCCATGCCGTGCCATGCCGTGCCATGCCGTGCCATGCCGTGCCATGCCGTGCCATGCCGTGCCATTCCATGCCATTCAATGCCGTGCCATGCCGTGCCATGCCGGTGCCATGCCGTGCCATGCCGTGCCATGCCGGTGCCATGCCGGTGCCATGCCGTGCCATGCCGGTGCCATGCCGGTGCCATGCCGTGCCATGCCGGTGCCATGCCGGTGCCATGCCGGTGCCATGCCGTGCCATGCCGGTGCCATGCCGTGCCATGCCGGTGCCATGCCGTGCCATGCCGGTGCCATGCCGTGCCATGCCGTGCCATGCCGGTGCCATGCCGTGCCATGCCGTGCCATGCCGGTGCCATGCCGGTGCCATGCCGTGCCATGCCGGTGCCATGCCGTGCCATGCCGGTGCCATGCCGTGCCATGCCGGTGCCATGCCATTCCATGCCATTCCATGCCATTCCATGCCATTCCATGCCATTCCATGCCATTCCATGCCGTGCCATGCCGTGCCATGCCGTGCCATGCCGGTGCCATGCCGTGCCATGCCGTGCCATGCCGGTGCCATGCCGTGCCATGCCGTGCCATGCCGGTGCCATGCCGTGCCATGCCGTGCCATGCCGGTGCCATGCCATTCCATGCCATTCCATGCCATTCCATGCCATTCCATGCCATTCCATGCCATTCCATGCCATTCCATGCCATTCCATGCCATTCCATGCCATTCCATGCCGTGCCATGCCGTGCCATGCCGTGCCATGCCGGTGCCATGCCGTGCCATGCCGTGCCATGCCGGTGCCATGCCGTGCCATGCCGGTGCCATGCCGTGCCATGCCGTGCCATGCCGTGCCATGCCGTGCCATGCGGTGCCATGCCATTCCATGCCATTCCATGCCATTCCATGCCATTCCATGCCATTCCATGCCATTCCATGCCATTCCATGCCATTCCATGCCATTCCATGCCATTCCATGCCATTCCATGCCATTCCATGCCATTCCATGCCATTCCATGCCATTCCATGCCATTCCATGCCATTCCATGCCATTCCATGCCATTCCATGCCATTCCATGCCATTCCATGCCATTCCATGCCATTCCATGCCATTCCATGCCATTCCATGCCATTCCATGCCATTCCATGCCATTCCATGCCATTCCATGCCATTCCATGCCATTCCATGCCATTCCATGCCATTCCATGCCATTCCATGCCATTCCATGCCATTCCATGCCATTCCATGCCATTCCATGCCATTCCATGCCATTCCATGCCATTCCATGCCATTCCATGCCATTCCATGCCATTCCATGCCATTCCATGCCATTCCATGCCATTCCATGCCATTCCATGCCATTCCATGCCATTCCATGCCATTCCATGCCATTCCATGCCATTCCATGCCATTCCATGCCATTCCATGCCATTCCATGCCATTCCATGCCATTCCATGCCGTGCCATGCCGTGCCATGCCGTGCCATGCCGGTGCCATGCCGTTCCATGCCGGTGCCATGCCGTGCCATGCCGGTGCCATGCCGTGCCATGCCGGTGCCATGCCGTGCCATGCCGGTGCCATGCCGTGCCATGCCGGTGCCATGCCGTGCCATGCCGGTGCCATGCCGTGCCATGCCGGTGCCATGCCGTGCCATGCCGGTGCCATGCCGTGCCATGCCGGTGCCATGCCGTGCCATGCCGGTGCCATGCCGTGCCATGCCGGTGCCATGCCGTGCCATGCCGGTGCCATGCCGGTGCCATGTCGTGCCATGCCGGTGCCATGTCGTGCCATGCCGGTGCCATGCCATTCCATGCCATTCCATGCCATTCCATGCCGTGCCATGCCATTCCATGCCGTGCCATGCCGGTGCCATGCCATTCCATGCCGTGCCATGCCGGTGCTATGCCGTGCCATGCCGGTGCCATGCCGTGCCATGCCGGTGCCATGCCGTGCCATGCCGGTGCCATGCCGTGCCATGCCGGTGCCATGCCGTGCCATGCCGGTGCCTTGCCGTGCCATGCCGTGCCATGCCGGTGCCATGCCGTGCCATGCCGGTGCCATGCCGTGCCATGCCGTGCCATGCCATTCCATGCCATTCCATGCCATTCCATGCCATTCCATGCCATTCCATGCCATTCCATGCCATTCCATGCCATTCCATGCCATTCCATGCCATTCAATGCCGTGCCATGCCGTGCCATGCCGTGCCATGCCGTGCCATGCCCTGCCATGCCGTGCCATGCCGTGCCATGCCGTGCCATGCCGTGCCATGCCGGTGCCATGCCGTGCCATGCCGGTGCCATGCCGTGCCATGCCGGTGCCATGCCGTGCCATGCCGTGCCATGCCGGGCCATGCCATTCCATGCCATTCCATGCCAGTCCATGCCAGTCCATGCCATTCCATGCCATTCCATGCCACTCAATGCGGTGCCATGCCGTGCCATGCCGTGCCATGCCGTGCCATGCCGTGCCATGCCGTGCCATTCCATGCCATTCAATGCCGTGCCATGCCGTGCCATGCCGGTGCCATGCCGTGCCATGCCGTGCCATGCCGGTGCCATGCCGTGCCATGCCGGTGCCATGCCGTGCCATGCCGTGCCATGCCGGTGCCATGCCGTGCCATGCCGGTGCCATGCCGTGCCATGCCGGTGCCATGCCGTGCCATGCCGTGCCATGCCGGTGCCATGCCGTGCCATGCCGGTGCCATGCCGTGCCATGCCGGTGCCATGCCGTGCCATGCCGTGCCATGCCGTGCCATGCGGTGCCATGCCATTCCATGCCATTCCATGCCATTCCATGCCATTCCATGCCATTCCATGCCATTCCATGCCATTCCATGCCATTCCATGCCATTCCATGCCATTCCATGCCATTCCATGCCATTCCATGCCATTCCATGCCATTCCATGCCATTCCATGCCATTCCATGCCATTCCATGCCATTCCATGCCAGTCCATCCCAGTCCATGCCATTCCATGCCATTCCATGCCATTCCATGCCACTCAATGCGGTGCCATGCCGTGCCATGCCGGTGCCATGCCGTGCCATGCCGGTGCCATGCCGTGCCATGCCGTGCCATGCCATGCCGTGCCATGCGGTGCCATGCCATTCCATGCCATTCCATGCCATTCCATGCCATTCCATGCCATTCCATGCCATTCCATGCCATTCCATGCCATTCAATGCCGTGCCATGCCGTGCCATGCCGTGCCATGCCGGTGCCATGCCGTGCCATGCCGGTGCCATGCCGTGCCATGCCGGTGCCATGCCGTGCCATGCCGGTGCCATGCCGTGCCATGCCGGTGCCATGCCGTGCCATGCCGGTGCCATGCCGTGCCATGCCGTGCCATGCCGGTGCCATGCCGTGCCATGCCGGTGCCATGCCGTGCCATGCCGTGCCATGCCGGTGCCATGCCGTGCCATGCCGGTGCCATGCCGGTGCCATGCCGTGCCATGCCGTGCCATGCCGGTGCCATGCCATTCCATGCCATTCCATGCCATTCCATGCCATTCCATGCCATTCCATGCCATTCCATGCCATTCCATGCCATTCCATGCCATTCCATGCCATTCCATGCCATTCCATGCCATTCCATGCCATTCCATGCCATTCCATGCCATTCCATGCCATTCCATGCCATTCCATGCCATTCCATGCCATTCCATGCCATTCCATGCCATTCCATGCCATTCCATGCCATTCCATGCCATTCCATGCCATTCCATGCCATTCCATGCCATTCCATGCCATTCCATGCCATTCCATGCCATTCAATGCCGTGCCATGCCGTGCCATGCCGTGCCATGCCGTGCCATGCCGTGCCATGCCGTGCCATGCCGGTGCCATGCCGTGCCATGCCGGTGCCATGCCGTGCCATGCCGTGCCATGCCGTGCCATGCCGGTGCCATGCCGTGCCATGCCGGTGCCATGCCGTGCCATGCCGGTGCCATGCCGTGCCATGCCGGTGCCATGCCGTGCCATGCCGGTGCCATGCCGTGCCATGCCGGTGCCATGCCGTGCCATGCCGGTGCCATGCCGTGCCATGCCGGTGCCATGCCGTGCCATGCCGGTGCCATGCCGTGCCATGCCGGTGCCATGCCGTGCCATGCCGGTGCCATGCCGTTCCATGCCATTCCATGCCATTCCATGCCATTCCATGCCATTCCATGCCATTCCATGCCATTCCATGCCGTGCCATGCCGGTGCCATGCCGTGCCATGCCGGTGCCATGCCGTGCCATGCCGGTGCCATGCCGTGCCATGCCGGTGCCATGCCGTGCCATGCCGGTGCCATGCCGTGCCATGCCGGTGCCATGCCGTGCCATGCCGGTGCCATGCCGTGCCATGCCGGTGCCATGCCGTGCCATGCCGGTGCCATGCCGTGCCATGCCGGTGCCATGCCGTGCCATGCCGGTGCCATGCCGTGCCATGCCGGTGCCATGCCGGTGCCATGCCGTGCCATGCCGGTGCCATGCCGTGCCATGCCGGTGCCATGCCGTGCCATGCCGGTGCCATGCCATTCCATGCCATTCCATGCCATTCCATGCCATTCCATGCCGTGCCATGCCGGTGCCATGCCGTGCCATGCCGGTGCCATGCCGGTGCCATGCCGTGCCATGCCGGTGCCATGCCGTGCCATGCCGGTGCCATGCCGTGCCATGCCGTGCCATGCCGGTGCCATGCCGTGCCATGCCGGTGCCATGCCGTGCCATGCCGGTGCCATGCCGTGCCATGCCGGTGCCATGCCGTGCCATGCCGTGCCATGCCGTGCCATGCGGTGCCATGCCATTCCATGCCATTCCATGCCATTCCATGCCATTCCATGCCATTCCATGCCATTCCATGCCATTCCATGCCATTCCATGCCATTCCATGCCATTCCATGCCATTCCATGCCATTCCATGCCATTCTATGCCATTCCATGCCATTCCATGCCATTCCATGCCATTCCATGCCAGTCCATGCCAGTCCATGCCATTCCATGCCATTCCATGCCACTCAATGCGGTGCCATGCCGTGCCATGCCGGTGCCATGCCGTGCCATGCCGGTGCCATGCCGTGCCATGCCGGTGCCATGCCGTGCCATGCCGGTGCCATGCCGTGCCATGCCGGTGCCATGCCGTGCCATGCCGGTGCCATGCCGTGCCATGCCGGTGCCATGCCATTCCATGCCATTCCATGCCATTCCATGCCATTCCATGCCATTCCATGCCATTCCATGCCATTCCATGCCATTCCATGCCATTCCATGCCATTCCATGCCATTCCATGCCATTCCATGCCATTCCATGCCATTCCATGCCATTCCATGCCGTGCCATGCCGTGCCATGCCGGTGCCATGCCGTGCCATGCCGGTGCCATGCCGTGCCATGCCGTGCCATGCCGTGCCATGCCATTCCATGCCATTCCATGCCATTCCATGCCATTCCATGCCATTCCATGCCATTCCATGCCATTCCATGCCATTCCATGCCATTCCATGCCATTCCATGCCATTCCATGCCATTCCATGCCATTCCATGCCATTCCATGCCATTCCATGCCATTCCATGCCATTCCATGCCATTCCATGCCATTCCATGCCATTCCATGCCATTCCATGCCATTCCATGCCATTCCATGCCATTCCATGCCATTCCATGCCATTCCATGCCATTCCATGCCATTCCATGCCATTCCATGCCATTCCATGCCATTCCATGCCATTCCATGCCATTCCATGCCATTCCATGCCATTCCATGCCATTCCATGCCATTCCATGCCATTCCATGCCATTCCATGCCATTCCATGCCATTCCATGCCATTCCATGCCATTCCATGCCATTCCATGCCATTCCATGCCATTCCATGCCATTCCATGCCATTCCATGCCATTCCATGCCATTCCATGCCATTCCATGCCATTCCATGCCATTCCATGCCATTCCATGCCATTCCATGCCATTCCATGCCATTCCATGCCATTCCATGCCATTCCATGCCATTCCATGCCATTCCATGCCATTCCATGCCATTCCATGCCATTCCATGCCGTGCCATGCCGGTGCCATGCCGTGCCATGCCGGTGCCATGCCGTGCCATGCCGTGCCATGCTGGTGCCATGCCGTGCCATGCCGGTGCCATGCCGTGCCATGCCGGTGCCATGCCGTGCCATGCCGTGCCATGCCGGTGCCATGCCGTGCCATGCCGTGCCATGCCGTGCCATGCCGTGCCATGCCGTGCCATGCCGTGCCATGCCGTGCCATGCCGTGCCATGCGGTGCCATGCCATTCCATGCCATTCCATGCCATTCCATGCCATTCCATGCCATTCCATGCCATTCCATGCCATTCCATGCCATTCCATGCCATTCCATGCCATTCCATGCCATTCCATGCCATTCCATGCCATTCCATGCCATTCCATGCCATTCCATGCCATTCCATGCCATTCCATGCCATTCCATGCCATTCCATGCCATTCCATGCCATTCCATGCCATTCCATGCCATTCCATGCCATTCCATGCCATTCCATGCCATTCCATGCCATTCCATGCCATTCCATGCCATTCCATGCCAGTCCATCCCAGTCCATGCCATTCCATGCCATTCCATGCCACTCAATGCGGTGCCATGCCGTGCCATGCCGGTGCCATGCCGTGCCATGCCGGTGCCATGCCGTGCCATGCCGGTGCCATGCCGTGCCATGCCGGTGCCATGCCGTGCCATGCCGGTGCCATGCCGTGCCATGCCGGTGCCATGCCGTGCCATGCCGGTGCCATGCCGTGCCATGCCGGTGCCATGCCGTGCCATGCCGGTGCCATGCCGTGCCATGCCGTGCCATGCCATTCCATGCCATTCCATGCCATTCCATGCCATTCCATGCCATTCCATGCCATTCCATGCCATTCCATGCCATTCCATGCCATTCCATGCCATTCCATGCCATTCCATGCCATTCCATGCCATTCCATGCCATACCATGCCATTCCATGCCATTCCATGCCATTCCATGCCATTCCATGCCATTCCATGCCATTCCATGTCATTCCATGCCATTCCATGCCATTCCATGCCATTCCATGCCATTCCATGCCATTCCATGCCATTCCATGCCATTGCATGCCATTCCATGCCATTCCATGACATTCCATGCCATTCCATGCCATTCCATGCCATTCCATGCCATTCCATGCCATTCCATGCCATTCCATGCCATTCCATGCCATTCCATGCCATTCCATGCCATTCCATGCCATTCCATGCCATTCCATGCCATTCCATGCCATTCCATGCCATTCCATGCCATTCCATGCCATTCCATGCCATTCCATGCCATTCCATGCCATTCCATGCCATTCCATGCCATTCCATGCCATTCCATGCCATTCCATGCCATTCCATGCCATTCCATGCCATTCCATGCCATTCCATGCCATTCCATGCCATTCCATGCCATTCCATGCCATTCCATGCCATTCCATGCCATTCCATGCCATTCCATGCCATTCCATGCCATTCCATGCCATTCCATGCCATTCCATGCCATTCCATGCCATTCCATGCCGGTGCCATGCCGTGCCATGCCGTGCCATGCCGGTGCCATGCCGTGCCATGCCGGTGCCATGCCGTGCCATGCCGGTGCCATGCCGTGCCATGCCGGTGCCATGCCGTGCCATGCCGGTGCCATGCCGTGCCATGCCGGTGCCATGCCGTGCCATGCCGGTGCCATGCCGTGCCATGCCGGTGCCATGCCGTGCCATGCCGGTGCCATGCCGTGCCATGCCGGTGCCATGCCGTGCTATGCCGTGCCATGCCGGTGCCATGCCGTGCCATGCCGGTGCCATGCCGTGCCATGCCGTGCCATGCCATGCCGTGCCATGCGGTGCCATGCCATTCCATGCCATTCCATGCCATTCCATGCCATTCCATGCCATTCAATGCCGTGCCATGCCGTGCCATGCCGGTGCCATGCCGTGCCATGCCGGTGCCATGCCGTGCCATGCCGGTGCCATGCCGTGCCATGCCGGTGCCATGCCGTGCCATGCCGGTGCCATGCCGTGCCATGCCGGAGCCATGCCGTGCCATGCCGGTGCCATGCCGTGCCATGCCGGTGCCATGCCGTGCCATGCCGGTGCCATGCCGTGCCATGCCGGTGCCATGCCGTGCCATGCCGTGCCATGCCGGTGCCATGCCGTGCCATGCCGGTGCCATGCCGTGCCATGCCGGTGCCATGCCGTGCCATGCCGGTGCCATGCCGTGCCATGCCGGTGCCATGCCGTGCCATGCCGGTGCCATGCCGTGCCATGCCGGTGCCATGCCGTGCCATGCCGGTGCCATGCCGTGCCATGCCGGTGCCATGCCGTGCCATGCCGGTGCCATGCCGTGCCATGCCGGTGCCATGCCATTCCATGCCATTCCATGCCATTCCATGCCATTCCATGCCATTCCATGCCATTCCATGCCATTCCATGCCATTCCATGCCATTCCATGCCATTCCATGCCATTCCATGCCATTCCATGCCATTCCATGCCATTCCATGCCATTCCATGCCATTCCATGCCATTCCATGCCATTCCATGCCATTCCATGCCATTCCATGCCATTCCATGCCATTCCATGCCATTCCATGCCATTCCATGCCATTCCATGCCATTCCATGCCATTCCATGCCATTCCATGCCATTCCATGCCATTCCATGCCGTGCCATGCCGGTGCCATGCCGTGCCATGCCGGTGCCATGCCGTGCCATGCCGTGCCATGCTGGTGCCATGCCGTGCCATGCCGGTGCCATGCCGTGCCATGCCGGTGCCATGCCGTGCCATGCCGTGCCATGCCGGTGCCATGCCGTGCCATGCCGTGCCATGCCGTGCCATGCCGTGCCATGCCGTGCCATGCCGTGCCATGCCGTGCCATGCCGTGCCATGCCGTGCCATGCCGTGCCATGCGGTGCCATGCCATTCCATGCCATTCCATGCCATTCCATGCCATTCCATGCCATTCCATGCCATTCCATGCCATTCCATGCCATTCCATGCCATTCCATGCCATTCCATGCCATTCCATGCCATTCCATGCCATTCCATGCCATTCCATGCCATTCCATGCCATTCCATGCCATTCCATGCCATTCCATGCCATTCCATGCCATTCCATGCCAGTCCATCCCAGTCCATGCCATTCCATGCCATTCCATGCCACTCAATGCGGTGCCATGCCGTGCCATGCCGGTGCCATGCCGTGCCATGCCGGTGCCATGCCGTGCCATGCCGGTGCCATGCCGTGCCATGCCGGTGCCATGCCGTGCCATGCCGGTGCCATGCCGTGCCATGCCGGTGCCATGCCGTGCCATGCCGGTGCCATGCCGTGCCATGCCGGTGCCATGCCGTGCCATGCCGGTGCCATGCCGTGCCATGCCGTGCCATGCCATTCCATGCCATTCCATGCCATTCCATGCCATTCCATGCCATTCCATGCCATTCCATGCCATTCCATGCCATTCCATGCCATTCCATGCCATTCCATGCCATTCCATGCCATTCCATGCCATTCCATGCCATTCCATGCCATTCCATGCCATTCCATGCCATTCCATGCCATTCCATGCCATTCCATGCCATTCCATGCCGTGCCATGCCGGTGCCATGCCGTGCCATGCCGGTGCCATGCCGTGCCATGCCGTGCCATGCTGGTGCCATGCCGTGCCATGCCGGTGCCATGCCGTGCCATGCCGGTGCCATGCCGTGCCATGCCGTGCCATGCCGGTGCCATGCCGTGCCATGCCGTGCCATGCCGTGCCATGCCGTGCCATGCCGTGCCATGCCGTGCCATGCCGTGCCATGCCGTGCCATGCCGTGCCATGCGGTGCCATGCCATTCCATGCCATTCCATGCCATTCCATGCCATTCCATGCCATTCCATGCCATTCCATGCCATTCCATGCCATTCCATGCCATTCCATGCCATTCCATGCCATTCCATGCCATTCCATGCCATTCCATGCCATTCCATGCCATTCCATGCCATTCCATGCCATTCCATGCCAGTCCATCCCAGTCCATGCCATTCCATGCCATTCCATGCCACTCAATGCGGTGCCATGCCGTGCCATGCCGGTGCCATGCCGTGCCATGCCGGTGCCATGCCGTGCCATGCCGGTGCCATGCCGTGCCATGCCGGTGCCATGCCGTGCCATGCCGGTGCCATGCCGTGCCATGCCGGTGCCATGCCGTGCCATGCCGGTGCCATGCCGTGCCATGCCGGTGCCATGCCGTGCCATGCCGTGCCATGCCATTCCATGCCATTCCATGCCATTCCATGCCATTCCATGCCATTCCATGCCATTCCATGCCATTCCATCCATGCCATTCCATGCCATTCCATGCCATTCCATGCCATTCCATGCCATTCCATGCCATTCCATGCCATTCCATGCCATTCCATGCCATTCCATGCCATACCATGCCATTCCATGCCATTCCATGCCATTCCATGCCATTCCATGCCGTGCCATGCCGTGCCATGCCGGTGCCATGCCGTGCCATGCCGGTGCCATGCCGTGCCATGCCGTGCCATGCCGTGCCATGCCATTCCATGCCATTCCATGCCATTCCATGCCATTCCATGCCATTCCATGCCATTCCATGACATTCCATGCCATTCCATGCCATTCCATGCCATTCCATGCCATTCCATGCCATTCCATGCCATTCCATGCCATTCCATGCCATTCCATGCCATTCCATGCCATTCCATGCCATTCCATGCCATTCCATGCCATTCCATGCCATTCCATGCCATTCCATGCCATTCCATGCCATTCCATGCCATTCCATGCCATTCCATGCCATTCCATGCCATTCCATGCCATTCCATGCCATTCCATGCCATTCCATGCCATTCCATGCCATTCCATGCCATTCCATGCCATTCCATGCCATTCCATGCCATTCCATGCCATTCCATGCCATTCCATGCCATTCCATGCCATTCCATGCCATTCCATGCCATTCCATGCCATTCCATGCCATTCCATGCCATTCCATGCCATTCCATGCCATTCCATGCCATTCCATGCCATTCCATGCCATTCCATGCCGTGCCATGCCGGTGCCATGCCGTGCCATGCCGTGCCATGCCGGTGCCATGCCGTGCCATGCCGGTGCCATGCCGTGCCATGCCGGTGCCATGCCGTGCCATGCCGGTGCCATGCCGTGCCATGCCGGTGCCATGCCGTGCCATGCCGGTGCCATGCCGTGCCATGCCGGTGCCATGCCGTGCCATGCCGGTGCCATGCCGTGCCATGCCGGTGCCATGCCGTGCCATGCCGGTGCCATGCCGTGCTATGCCGTGCCATGCCGGTGCCATGCCGTGCCATGCCGGTGCCATGCCGTGCCATGCCGTGCCATGCCATGCCGTGCCATGCGGTGCCATGCCATTCCATGCCATTCCATGCCATTCCATGCCATTCCATGCCATTCAATGCCGTGCCATGCCGTGCCATGCCGGTGCCATGCCGTGCCATGCCGGTGCCATGCCGTGCCATGCCGGTGCCATGCCGTGCCATGCCGGTGCCATGCCGTGCCATGCCGGAGCCATGCCGTGCCATGCCGGTGCCATGCCGTGCCATGCCGGTGCCATGCCGTGCCATGCCGGTGCCATGCCGTGCCATGCCGGTGCCATGCCGTGCCATGCCGTGCCATGCCGGTGCCATGCCGTGCCATGCCGGTGCCATGCCGTGCCATGCCGGTGCCATGCCGTGCCATGCCGGTGCCATGCCGTGCCATGCCGGTGCCATGCCGTGCCATGCCGGTGCCATGCCGTGCCATGCCGGTGCCATGCCGTGCCATGCCGGTGCCATGCCGTGCCATGCCGGTGCCATGCCGTGCCATGCCGGTGCCATGCCGTGCCATGCCGGTGCCATGCCGTGCCATGCCGGTGCCATGCCATTCCATGCCATTCCATGCCATTCCATGCCATTCCATGCCATTCCATGCCATTCCATGCCATTCCATGCCATTCCATGCCATTCCATGCCATTCCATGCCATTCCATGCCATTCCATGCCATTCCATGCCATTCCATGCCATTCCATGCCATTCCATGCCATTCCATGCCATTCCATGCCATTCCATGCCATTCCATGCCATTCCATGCCATTCCATGCCATTCCATGCCATTCCATGCCATTCCATGCCATTCCATGCCATTCCATGCCATTCCATGCCGTGCCATGCCGGTGCCATGCCGTGCCATGCCGGTGCCATGCCGTGCCATGCCGTGCCATGCTGGTGCCATGCCGTGCCATGCCGGTGCCATGCCGTGCCATGCCGGTGCCATGCCGTGCCATGCCGTGCCATGCCGGTGCCATGCCGTGCCATGCCGTGCCATGCCGTGCCATGCCGTGCCATGCCGTGCCATGCCGTGCCATGCCGTGCCATGCCGTGCCATGCCGTGCCATGCCGTGCCATGCCGTGCCATGCGGTGCCATGCCATTCCATGCCATTCCATGCCATTCCATGCCATTCCATGCCATTCCATGCCATTCCATGCCATTCCATGCCATTCCATGCCATTCCATGCCATTCCATGCCATTCCATGCCATTCCATGCCATTCCATGCCATTCCATGCCATTCCATGCCATTCCATGCCATTCCATGCCATTCCATGCCATTCCATGCCATTCCATGCCATTCCATGCCAGTCCATCCCAGTCCATGCCATTCCATGCCATTCCATGCCACTCAATGCGGTGCCATGCCGTGCCATGCCGGTGCCATGCCGTGCCATGCCGGTGCCATGCCGTGCCATGCCGGTGCCATGCCGTGCCATGCCGGTGCCATGCCGTGCCATGCCGGTGCCATGCCGTGCCATGCCGGTGCCATGCCGTGCCATGCCGGTGCCATGCCGTGCCATGCCGGTGCCATGCCGTGCCATGCCGGTGCCATGCCGTGCCATGCCGTGCCATGCCATTCCATGCCATTCCATGCCATTCCATGCCATTCCATGCCATTCCATGCCATTCCATGCCATTCCATGCCATTCCATGCCATTCCATGCCATACCATGCCATTCCATGCCATTCCATGCCATTCCATGCCATTCCATGCCATTCCATGCCATTCCATGCCATTCCATGCCATTCCATGCCATTCCATGCCATTCCATGCCATTCCATGCCATTCCATGCCATTCCATGCCATTCCATGCCATTCCATGCCATTCCATGACATTCCATGCCATTCCATGCCATTCCATGCCATTCCATGCCATTCCATGCCATTCCATGCCATTCCATGCCATTCCATGCCATTCCATGCCATTCCATGCCATTCCATGCCATTCCATGCCATTCCATGCCATTCCATGCCATTCCATGCCATTCCATGCCATTCCATGCCATTCCATGCCATTCCATGCCATTCCATGCCATTCCATGCCATTCCATGCCATTCCATGCCATTCCATGCCATTCCATGCCATTCCATGCCATTCCATGCCATTCCATGCCATTCCATGCCATTCCATGCCATTCCATGCCATTCCATGCCATTCCATGCCATTCCATGCCATTCCATGCCATTCCATGCCATTCCATGCCATTCCATGCCATTCCATGCCATTCCATGCCATTCCATGCCATTCCATGCCATTCCATGCCATTCCATGCCATTCCATGCCATTCCATGCCATTCCATGCCATTCCATGCCATTCCATGCCATTCCATGCCATTCCATGCCATTCCATGCCATTCCATGCCATTCCATGCCATTCCATGCCATTCCATGCCATTCCATGCCATTCCATGCCATTCCATGCCATTCCATGCCATTCCATGCCATTCCATGCCGTGCCATGCCGGTGCCATGCCGTGCCATGCCGTGCCATGCCGGTGCCATGCCGTGCCATGCCGGTGCCATGCCGTGCCATGCCGGTGCCATGCCGTGCCATGCCGGTGCCATGCCGTGCCATGCCGGTGCCATGCCGTGCCATGCCGGTGCCATGCCGTGCCATGCCGTGCCATGCCGGTGCCATGCCGTGCCATGCCGGTGCCATGCCGTGCTATGCCGTGCCATGCCGGTGCCATGCCGTGCCATGCCGGTGCCATGCCGTGCCATGCCGTGCCATGCCATGCCGTGCCATGCGGTGCCATGCCATTCCATGCCATTCCATGCCATTCCATGCCATTCCATGCCATTCAATGCCGTGCCATGCCGTGCCATGCCGGTGCCATGCCGTGCCATGCCGGTGCCATGCCGTGCCATGCCGGTGCCATGCCGTGCCATGCCGGAGCCATGCCGTGCCATGCCGGTGCCATGCCGTGCCATGCCGGTGCCATGCCGTGCCATGCCGGTGCCATGCCGTGCCATGCCGGTGCCATGCCGTGCCATGCCGTGCCATGCCGGTGCCATGCCGTGCCATGCCGGTGCCATGCCGTGCCATGCCGGTGCCATGCCGTGCCATGCCGGTGCCATGCCGTGCCATGCCGGTGCCATGCCGTGCCATGCCGGTGCCATGCCGTGCCATGCCGGTGCCATGCCGTGCCATGCCGGTGCCATGCCATTCCATGCCATTCCATGCCATTCCATGCCATTCCATGCCATTCCATGCCATTCCATGCCATTCCATGCCATTCCATGCCATTCCATGCCATTCCATGCCATTCCATGCCATTCCATGCCATTCCATGCCATTCCATGCCATTCCATGCCATTCCATGCCGTGCCATGCCGTGCCATGCCGTGCCATGCCGTGCCATGCCGTGCCATGCCGTGCCATGCCGGTGCCATGCCGTGCCATGCCGGTGCCATGCCGTGCCATGCCGTGCCATGCCGTGCCATGCCGTGCCATGCGGTGCCATGCCATTCCATGCCATTCCATGCCATTCCATGCCATTCCATGCCATTCCATGCCATTCCATGCCATTCCATGCCATTCCATGCCATTCCATGCCATTCCATGCCATTCCATGCCATTCCATGCCATTCCATGCCATTCCATGCCATTCCATGCCATTCCATGCCATTCCATGCCATTCCATGCCATTCCATGCCATTCCATGCCATTCCATGCCATTCCATGCCATTCCATGCCATTCCATGCCATTCCATGCCATTCCATGCCATTCCATGCCATTCCATGCCATTCCATGCCATTCCATGCCATTCCATGCCGGTGCCATGCCGTGCCATGCCGGTGCCATGCCGTGCCATGCCGGTGCCATGCCGTGCCATGCCGTGCCATGCCGGTGCCATGCCGTGCCATGCCGGTGCCATGCCGTGCCATGCCGTGCCATGCGGTGCCATGCCATTCCATGCCATTCCATGCCATTCCATGCCATTCCATGCCATTCCATGCCATTCCATGCCATTCCATGCCATTCCATGCCATTCCATGCCATTCCATGCCATTCCATGCCATTCCATGCCATTCCATGCCATTCCATGCCATTCCATGCCATTCCATGCCATTCCATGCCATTCCATGCCATTTCATGCCATTCCATGCCATTCCATGCCATTCCATGCCAGTCCATGCCAGTCCATGCCAGTCCATGCCATTCCATGCCACTCAATGCGGTGCCATGCCGTGCCATGCCGGTGCCATGCCGGTGCCATGCCGTGCCATGCCGGTGCCATGCCGTGCCATGCCGGTGCCATGCCGTGCCATGCCGGTGCCATGCCGGTGCCATGCCGTGCCATGCCGGTGCCATGCCGTGCCATGCCGGTGCCATGCCATTCCATGCCATTCCATGCCATTCCATGCCATTCCATGCCATTCCATGCCATTCCATGCCATTCCATGCCATTCCATGCCATTCCATGCCATTCCATGCCATTCCATGCCATTCCATGCCATTCCATGCCATTCCATGCCATTCCATGCCATTCCATGCCATTCCATGCCATTCCATGCCATTCCATGCCATTCCATGCCATTCCATGCCATTCCATGCCATTCCATGCCGTGCCATGCCGGTGCCATGCCGTGCCATGCTGTGCCATGCCGGTGCCATGCCGTGCCATGCTGTGCCATGCCGGTGCCATGCCGTGCCATGCCGGTGCCATGCCGTGCCATGCCGGTGCCATGCCGTGCCATGCCGGTGCCATGCCGTGCCATGCCGGTGCCATGCCGTGTCATGCCGGTGCCATGCCGTGCCATGCCGGTGCCATGCCGTGCCATGCCGTGCCATGCCGTGCCATGCCGTGCCATGCGGTGCCATGCCATTCCATGCCATTCCATGCCATTCCATGCCATTCCATGCCATTCCATGCCATTCCATGCCATTCCATGCCATTCCATGCCATTCCATGCCATTCCATGCCATTCCATGCCATTCCATGCCATTCCATGCCATTCCATGCCATTCCATGCCATTCCATGCCATTCCATGCCATTCCATGCCATTCCATGCCATTCCATGCCATTCCATGCCATTCCATGCCATTCCATGCCATTCCATGCCATTCCATGCCATTCCATGCCATTCCATGCCATTCCATGCCATTCCATGCCATTCCATGCCATTCCATGCCATTCCATGCCATTCCATGCCATTCCATGCCATTCCATGCCATTCCATGCCATTCCATGCCATTCCATGCCATTCCATGCCATTCCATGCCATTCCATGCCATTCCATGCCATTCCATGCCATTCCATGCCATTCCATGCCATTCCATGCCGTGCCATGCCGGTGCCATGCCGTGCCATGCCGTGCCATGCCGGTGCCATGCCGTGCCATGCCGGTGCCATGCCGTGCCATGCCGGTGCCATGCCGTGCCATGCCGGTGCCATGCCGTGCCATGCCGGTGCCATGCCGTGCCATGCCGGTGCCATGCCGTGCCATGCCGGTGCCATGCCGTGCCATGCCGGTGCCATGCCGTGCCATGCCGGTGCCATGCCGTGCCATGCCGTGCCATGCCATTCCATGCCATTCCATGCCATTCCATGCCATTCCATGCCATTCCATGCCATTCCATGCCATTCCATGCCATTCCATGCCATTCCATGCCATTCCATGCCATTCCATGCCATTCCATGCCATTCCATGCCATTCCATGCCATTCCATGCCATTCCATGCCATTCCATGCCATTCCATGCCATTCCATGCCATTCCATGCCATTCCATGCCATTCCATGCCATTCCATGCCATTCCATGCCATTCCATGCCATTCCATGCCATTCCATGCCATACCATGCCATTCCATGCCATTCCATGCCATTCCATGCCATTCCATGCCATTCCATGCCATTCCATGCCATTCCATGCCATTCCATGCCATTCCATGCCATTCCATGCCATTCCATGCCATTCCATACCATTCCATGCCATTCCATGCCATTCCATGCCATTCCATGCCATTCCATGCCATTCCATGCCATTCCATGCCATTCCATGCCATTCCATGCCATTCCATGCCATTCCATGCCATTCCATGCCATTCCATGCCATTCCATGCCATTCCATGCCATTCCATGCCATTCCATGCCATTCCATGCCATTCCATGCCATTCCATGCCATTCCATGCCATTCCATGCCATTCCATGCCATTCCATGCCATTCCATGCCATTCCATGCCATTCCATGCCATTCCATGCCATTCCATGCCATTCCATGCCATTCCATGCCATTCCATGCCATTCCATGCCATTCCATGCCATTCCATGCCATTCCATGCCATTCAATGCCGTGCCATGCCGTGCCATGCGGTGCCATGCCATTCCATGCCATTCCATGCCATTCCATGCCATTCCATGCCATTCCATGCCATTCCATGCCATTCCATGCCATTCCATGCCATTCCATGCCATTCCATGCCATTCCATGCCATTCCATGCCATTCCATGCCATTCCATGCCATTCCATGCCATTCCATGCCATTCCATGCCATTCCATGCCATTCCATGCCATTCCATGCCATTCCATGCCATTCCATGCCATTCCATGCCATTCCATGCCATTCCATGCCATTCCATGCCAGTCCATGCCATTCCATGCCACTCAATGCGGTGCCATGCCGTGCCATGCCGGTGCCATGCCGTGCCATGCCGGTGCCATGCCGTGCCATGCCGGTGCCATGCCGTGCCATGCCGGTGCCATGCCGTGCCATGCCGGTGCCATGCCGTGCCATGCCGGTGCCATGCCGGTGCCATGCCATTCCATGCCATTCCATGCCATTCCATGCCATTCCATGCCATTCCATGCCATTCCATGCCATTCCATGCCATTCCATGCCATTCCATGCCATTCCATGCCATTCCATGCCATTCCATGCCATTCCATGCCATTCCATGCCATTCCATGCCATTCCATGCCATTCCATGCCATTCCATGCCATTCCATGCCATTCCATGCCATTCCATGCCATTCCATGCCATTCCATGCCATTCCATGCCATTCCATGCCATTCCATGCCATTCCATGCCATTCCATGCCATTCCATGCCATTCCATGCCATTCCATGCCATTCCATGCCATTCCATGCCATTCCATGCCATTCCATGCCATTCCATGCCATTCCATGCCATTCCATGCCATTCCATGCCATTCCATGCCATTCCATGCCATTCCATGCCATTCCATGCCATTCCATGCCATTCCATGCCATTCCATGCCATTCCATGCCATTCCATGCCATTCCATGCCATTCCATGCCATTCCATGCCATTCCATGTCATTCCATGCCATTCCATGCCATTCCATGCCATTCCATGCCATTCCATGCCATTCCATGCCATTCCATGCCATTCCATGCCATTCCATGCCGTGCCATGCCGGTGCCATGCCGTGCCATGCCGTGCCATGCTGGTGCCATGCCGTGCCATGCCGGTGCCATGCCGTGCCATGCCGGTGCCATGCCGTGCCATGCCGGTGCCATGCCGTGCCATGCCGTGCCATGCCGTGCCATGCCGTGCCATGCCGTGCCATGCCGTGCCATGCCGTGCCATGCCGTGCCATGCCGTGCCATGCCGTGCCATGCCGTGCCATGCCGTGCCATGCCGTGCCATGCCGTGCCATGCCGTGCCATGCCGTGCCATGCCGTGCCATGCCGTGCCATGCCGTGCCATGCCGTGCCATGCCGTGCCATGCGGTGCCATGCCATTCCATGCCATTCCATGCCATTCCATGCCATTCCATGCCATTCCATGCCATTCCATGCCATTCCATGCCATTCCATGCCATTCCATGCCATTCCATGCCATTCCATGCCATTCCATGCCATTCCATGCCATTCCATGCCATTCCATGCCATTCCATGCCATTCCATGCCATTCCATGCCATTCCATGCCATTCCATGCCATTCCATGCCATTCCATGCCAGTCCATCCCAGTCCATGCCATTCCATGCCATTCCATGCCACTCAATGCGGTGCCATGCCGTGCCATGCCGGTGCCATGCCGTGCCATGCCGGTGCCATGCCGTGCCATGCCGGTGCCATGCCGTGCCATGCCGGTGCCATGCCGTGCCATGCCGGTGCCATGCCGTGCCATGCCGGTGCCATGCCGTGCCATGCCGGTGCCATGCCGTGCCATGCCGGTGCCATGCCGTGCCATGCCGTGCCATGCCATTCCATGCCGTGCCATGCCATTCCATGCCATTCCATGCCATACCATGCCATTCCATGCCATTCCATGCCATTCCATGCCATTCCATGCCGTGCCATGCCGGTGCCATGCCATTCCATGCCGTGCCATGCCGGTGCTATGCCGTGCCATGCCGGTGCCATGCCGTGCCATGCCGGTGCCATGCCGTGCCATGCCGGTGCCATGCCGTGCCATGCCGGTGCCATGCCGTGCCATGCCGGTGCCTTGCCGTGCCATGCCGTGCCATGCCGGTGCCATGCCGTGCCATGCCGGTGCCATGCCGTGCCATGCCGTGCCATGCCATTCCATGCCATTCCATGCCATTCCATGCCATTCCATGCCATTCCATGCCATTCCATGCCATTCCATGCCATTCCATGCCATTCCATGCCATTCAATGCCGTGCCATGCCGTGCCATGCCGTGCCATGCCCTGCCATGCCGTGCCATGCCGTGCCATGCCGTGCCATGCCGTGCCATGCCGGTGCCATGCCGTGCCATGCCGGTGCCATGCCGTGCCATGCCGGTGCCATGCCGTGCCATGCCGTGCCATGCCGGGCCATGCCATTCCATGCCATTCCATGCCAGTCCATGCCAGTCCATGCCATTCCATGCCATTCCATGCCACTCAATGCGGTGCCATGCCGTGCCATGCCGTGCCATGCCGTGCCATGCCGTGCCATTCCATGCCATTCAATGCCGTGCCATGCCGTGCCATGCCGGTGCCATGCCGTGCCATGCCGTGCCATGCCGGTGCCATGCCGTGCCATGCCGGTGCCATGCCGTGCCATGCCGTGCCATGCCGGTGCCATGCCGTGCCATGCCGGTGCCATGCCGTGCCATGCCGGTGCCATGCCGTGCCATGCCGTGCCATGCCGGTGCCATGCCGTGCCATGCCGGTGCCATGCCGTGCCATGCCGGTGCCATGCCGTGCCATGCCGTGCCATGCCGTGCCATGCGGTGCCATGCCATTCCATGCCATTCCATGCCATTCCATGCCATTCCATGCCATTCCATGCCATTCCATGCCATTCCATGCCATTCCATGCCATTCCATGCCATTCCATGCCATTCCATGCCATTCCATGCCATTCCATGCCATTCCATGCCATTCCATGCCATTCCATGCCATTCCATGCCATTCCATGCCATTCCATGCCATTCCATGCCATTCCATGCCATTCCATGCCAGTCCATCCCAGTCCATGCCATTCCATGCCATTCCATGCCATTCCATGCCATTCCATGCCACTCAATGCGGTGCCATGCCGTGCCATGCCGGTGCCATGCCGTGCCATGCCGGTGCCATGCCGTGCCATGCCGTGCCATGCCATGCCGTGCCATGCGGTGCCATGCCATTCCATGCCATTCCATGCCATTCCATGCCATTCCATGCCATTCCATGCCATTCCATGCCATTCCATGCCATTCCATGCCATTCCATGCCATTCCATGCCATTCCATGCCATTCCATGCCATTCAATGCCGTGCCATGCCGTGCCATGCCGGTGCCATGCCGTGCCATGCCGGTGCCATGCCGTGCCATGCCGGTGCCATGCCGTGCCATGCCGGTGCCATGCCGTGCCATGCCGGTGCCATGCCGTGCCATGCCGGTGCCATGCCGTGCCATGCCGTGCCATGCCGGTGCCATGCCGTGCCATGCCGGTGCCATGCCGTGCCATGCCGTGCCATGCCGGTGCCATGCCGTGCCATGCCGGTGCCATGCCGGTGCCATGCCGTGCCATGCCGTGCCATGCCGGTGCCATGCCATTCCATGCCATTCCATGCCATTCCATGCCATTCCATGCCATTCCATGCCATTCCATGCCATTCCATGCCATTCCATGCCATTCCATGCCATTCCATGCCATTCCATGCCATTCCATGCCATTCCATGCCATTCCATGCCATTCCATGCCATTCCATGCCATTCCATGCCATTCCATGCCATTCCATGCCATTCCATGCCATTCCATGCCATTCCATGCCATTCCATGCCATTCCATGCCATTCCATGCCATTCCATGCCATTCCATGCCATTCCATGCCATTCCATGCCATTCCATGCCATTCCATGCCATTCCATGCCATTCCATGCCATTCCATGCCATTCCATGCCATTCCATGCCATTCCATGCCATTCAATGCCGTGCCATGCCGTGCCATGCCGTGCCATGCCGTGCCATGCCGTGCCATGCCGTGCCATGCCGTGCCATGCCGTGCCATGCCGGTGCCATGCCGTGCCATGCCGGTGCCATGCCGTGCCATGCCGTGCCATGCCGTGCCATGCCGGTGCCATGCCGTGCCATGCCGGTGCCATGCCGTGCCATGCCGGTGCCATGCCGTGCCATGCCGGTGCCATGCCGTGCCATGCCGGTGCCATGCCGTGCCATGCCGGTGCCATGCCGTGCCATGCCGGTGCCATGCCGTGCCATGCCGGTGCCATGCCGTGCCATGCCGGTGCCATGCCGTGCCATGCCGGTGCCATGCCGTGCCATGCCGGTGCCATGCCGTTCCATGCCATTCCATGCCATTCCATGCCATTCCATGCCATTCCATGCCATTCCATGCCATTCCATGCCGTGCCATGCCGGTGCCATGCCGTGCCATGCCGGTGCCATGCCGTGCCATGCCGGTGCCATGCCGTGCCATGCCGGTGCCATGCCGTGCCATGCCGGTGCCATGCCGTGCCATGCCGGTGCCATGCCGTGCCATGCCGGTGCCATGCCGTGCCATGCCGGTGCCATGCCGTGCCATGCCGGTGCCATGCCGTGCCATGCCGGTGCCATGCCGTGCCATGCCGGTGCCATGCCGTGCCATGCCGGTGCCATGCCGTGCCATGCCGGTGCCATGCCGGTGCCATGCCGTGCCATGCCGGTGCCATGCCGTGCCATGCCGGTGCCATGCCGTGCCATGCCGGTGCCATGCCGTGCCATGCCGGTGCCATGCCATTCCATGCCATTCCATGCCATTCCATGCCATTCCATGCCGTGCCATGCCGGTGCCATGCCGTGCCATGCCGGTGCCATGCCGGTGCCATGCCGTGCCATGCCGGTGCCATGCCGTGCCATGCCGTGCCATGCCGGTGCCATGCCGTGCCATGCCGGTGCCATGCCGTGCCATGCCGGTGCCATGCCGTGCCATGCCGGTGCCATGCCGTGCCATGCCGTGCCATGCCGTGCCATGCGGTGCCATGCCATTCCATGCCATTCCATGCCATTCCATGCCATTCCATGCCATTCCATGCCATTCCATGCCATTCCATGCCATTCCATGCCATTCCATGCCATTCCATGCCATTCCATGCCATTCCATGCCATTCCATGCCATTCCATGCCATTCCATGCCATTCCATGCCATTCTATGCCATTCCATGCCATTCCATGCCATTCCATGCCATTCCATGCCATTCCATGCCATTCCATGCCAGTCCATGCCAGTCCATGCCATTCCATGCCATTCCATGCCACTCAATGCGGTGCCATGCCGTGCCATGCCGGTGCCATGCCGTGCCATGCCGGTGCCATGCCGTGCCATGCCGGTGCCATGCCGTGCCATGCCGGTGCCATGCCGTGCCATGCCGGTGCCATGCCGTGCCATGCCGGTGCCATGCCGTGCCATGCCGGTGCCATGCCGTGCCATGCCGGTGCCATGCCGTGCCATGCCGGTGCCATGCCGTGCCATGCCGGTGCCATGCCATTCCATGCCATTCCATGCCATTCCATGCCATTCCATGCCATTCCATGCCATTCCATGCCATTCCATGCCATTCCATGCCATTCCATGCCATTCCATGCCATTCCATGCCATTCCATGCCATTCCATGCCATTCCATGCCGTGCCATGCCGTGCCATGCCGGTGCCATGCCGTGCCATGCCGGTGCCATGCCGTGCCATGCCGTGCCATGCTGTGCCATGCCATTCCATGCCATTCCATGCCATTCCATGCCATTCCATGCCATTCCATGCCATTCCATGACATTCCATGCCATTCCATGCCATTCCATGCCATTCCATGCCATTCCATGCCATTCCATGCCATTCCATGCCATTCCATGCCATTCCATGCCATTCCATGCCATTCCATGCCATTCCATGCCATTCCATGCCATTCCATGCCATTCCATGCCATTCCATGCCATTCCATGCCATTCCATGCCATTCCATGCCATTCCTTGCCATTCCATGCCATTCCATGCCATTCCATGCCATTCCATGCCATTCCATGCCATTCCATGCCATTCCATGCCGTGCCATGCCGTGCCATGCCGGTGCCATGCCGTGCCATGCCGGTGCCATGCCGTGCCATGCCGTGCCATGCTGTGCCATGCCATTCCATGCCATTCCATGCCATTCCATGCCATTCCATGCCATTCCATGCCATTCCATGACATTCCATGCCATTCCATGCCATTCCATGCCATTCCATGCCATTCCATGCCATTCCATGCCATTCCATGCCATTCCATGCCATTCCATGCCATTCCATGCCATTCCATGCCATTCCATGCCATTCCATGCCATTCCATGCCATTCCATGCCATTCCATGCCATTCCATGCCATTCCATGCCATTCCATGCCATTCCATGCCATTCCATGCCATTCCATGCCATTCCTTGCCATTCCATGCCATTCCATGCCATTCCATGCCATTCCATGCCATTCCATGCCATTCCATGCCATTCCATGCCATTCCATGCCGTGCCATGCCGGTGCCATGCCGTGCCATGCCGGTGCCATGCCGTGCCATGCCGGTGCCATGCCGTGCCATGCCGTGCCATGCCGGTGCCATGCCGTGCCATGCCGGTGCCATGCCGTGCCATGCCGGTGCCATGCCGTGCCATGCCGGTGCCATGCCGTGCCATGCCGGTGCCATGCCGTGCCATGCCGGTGCCATGCCGTGCCATGCCGGTGCCATGCCGTGCCATGCCGGTGCCATGCCGTGCCATGCCGGTGCCATGCCGTGCCATGCCGTGCCATGCCATTCCATGCCATTCCATGCCATTCCATGCCATTCCATGCCATTCCATGCCATTCCATGCCATTCCATGCCATTCCATGCCATTCCATGCCATTCCATGCCATTCCATGCCATTCCATGCCATTCCATGCCATTCCATGCCATTCCATGCCATTCCATGCCATTCCATGCCATTCCATGCCATTCCATGCCATTCCATGCCATTCCATGCCATTCCATGCCATTCCATGCCATTCCATGCCATACCATGCCATTCCATGCCATTCCATGCCATTCCATGCCATTCCATGCCATTCCATGCCATTCCATGCCATTCCATGCCATTCCATGCCATTCCATGCCATTCCATGCCATTCCATGCCATTCCATGCCATTCCATGCCATTCCATGCCATTCCATGCCATTCCATGCCATTCCATGCCATTCCATGCCATTCCATGCCATTCCATGCCATTCCATGCCATTCCATGCCATTCCATGCCATTCCATGCCATTCCATGCCATTCCATGCCATTCCATGCCATTCCATGCCATTCCATGCCATTCCATGCCATTCCATGCCATTCCATGCCATTCCATGCCATTCCATGCCATTCCATGCCATTCCATGCCATTCCATGCCATTCCATGCCATTCCATGCCATTCCATGACATTCCATGCCATTCCATGCCATTCCATGCCATTCCATGCCATTCCATGCCATTCCATGCCATTCCATGCCATTCCATGCCATTCCATGCCATTCCATGCCATTCCATGCCATTCCATGCCATTCCATGCCATTCAATGCCGTGCCATGCCGTGCCATGCGGTGCCATGCCATTCCATGCCATTCCATGCCATTCCATGCCATTCCATGCCATTCCATGCCATTCCATGCCATTCCATGCCATTCCATGCCATTCCATGCCATTCCATGCCATTCCATGCCATTCCATGCCATTCCATGCCATTCCATGCCATACCATGCCATTCCATGCCATTCCATGCCATTCCATGCCATTCCATGCCATTCCATGCCATTCCATGCCATTCCATGCCATTCCATGCCATTCCATGCCATTCCATGCCATTCCATGCCATTCCATGCCATTCCATGCCATTCCATGCCATTCCATGCCATTCCATGCCATTCCATGCCATTCCATGCCATTCCATGCCATTCCATGCCATTCCATGCCATTCCATGCCATTCCATGCCATTCCATGCCATTCCATGCCATTCCATGCCATTCCATGCCATTCCATGCCATTCCATGCCATTCCATGCCATTCCATGCCATTCCATGCCATTCCATGCCATTCCATGCCATTCCATGCCATTCCATGCCATTCCATGCCATTCCATGCCATTCCATGCCATTCCATGCCATTCCATGCCATTCCATGCCATTCCATGCCATTCCATGCCATTCCATGCCATTCCATGCCATTCCATGCCATTCCATGCCATTCCATGCCATTCCATGCCATTCCATGCCATTCCATGCCATTCCATGCCATTCCATGCCATTCCATGCCATTCCATGCCATTCCATGCCATTCCATGCCATTCCATGCCATTCCATGCCATTCCATGCCATTCCATGCCATTCCATGCCATTCCATGCCATTCCATGCCATTCCATGCCATTCCATGCCATTCCATGCCATTCCATGCCATTCCATGCCATTCCATGCCATTCCATGCCATTCCATGCCATTCCATGCCATTCCATGCCATTCCATGCCATTCCATGCCATTCCATGCCATTCCATGCCATTCCATGCCATTCCATGCCATTCCATGCCATTCCATGCCATTCCATGCCATTCCATGCCATTCCATGCCATTCCATGCCATTCCATGCCATTCCATGCCATTCCATGTCATTCCATGCCATTCCATGCCATTCCATGCCATTCCATGCCATTCCATGCCATTCCATGCCATTCCATGCCATTCCATGCCATTCCATGCCGGTGCCATGCCGTGCCATGCCGGTGCCATGCCGTGCCATGCCGTGCCATGCTGGTGCCATGCCGTGCCATGCCGGTGCCATGCCGTGCCATGCCGGTGCCATGCCGTGCCATGCCGTGCCATGCCGTGCCATGCCGTGCCATGCCGTGCCATGCCGTGCCATGCCGTGCCATGCCGTGCCATGCCGTGCCATGCCGTGCCATGCCGTGCCATGCCGTGCCATGCCGTGCCATGCCGTGCCATGCCGTGCCATGCCGTGCCATGCCGTGCCATGCCGTGCCATGCCGTGCCATGCGGTGCCATGCCATTCCATGCCATTCCATGCCATTCCATGCCATTCCATGCCATTCCATGCCATTCCATGCCATTCCATGCCATTCCATGCCATTCCATGCCATTCCATGCCATTCCATGCCATTCCATGCCATTCCATGCCATTCCATGCCATTCCATGCCATTCCATGCCATTCCATGCCATTCCATGCCATTCCATGCCATTCCATGCCATTCCATGCCATTCCATGCCATTCCATGCCATTCCATGCCAGTCCATCCCAGTCCATGCCATTCCATGCCATTCCATGCCACTCAATGCGGTGCCATGCCGTGCCATGCCGGTGCCATGCCGTGCCATGCCGGTGCCATGCCGTGCCATGCCGGTGCCATGCCGTGCCATGCCGGTGCCATGCCGTGCCATGCCGGTGCCATGCCGTGCCATGCCGGTGCCATGCCGTGCCATGCCGGTGCCATGCCGTGCCATGCCGTGCCATGCCATTCCATGCCGTGCCATGCCATTCCATGCCATTCCATGCCATACCATGCCATTCCATGCCATTCCATGCCATTCCATGCCATTCCATGCCATTCCATGCCATTCCATGCCATTCCATGCCATTCCATGCCATTCCATGCCATTCCATGCCATTCCATGCCATTCCATGCCATTCCATGCCATTCCATGCCATTGCATGCCATTCCATGCCATTCCATGACATTCCATGCCATTCCATGCCATTCCATGCCATTCCATGCCATTCCATGCCATTCCATGCCATTCCATGCCATTCCATGCCATTCCATGCCATTCCATGCCATTCCATGCCAGTCCATGCCATTCCATGCCATTCCATGCCACTCAATGCGGTGCCATGCCGTGCCATGCCGTGCCATGCCGTGCCATGCCGTGCCATGCCGTGCCATGCCGTGCCATTCCATGCCATTCAATGCCGTGCCATGCCGTGCCATGCCGGTGCCATGCCGTGCCATGCCGTGCCATGCCGGTGCCATGCCGGTGCCATGCCGTGCCATGCCGGTGCCATGCCGGTGCCATGCCGTGCCATGCCGGTGCCATGCCGGTGCCATGCCGGTGCCATGCCGTGCCATGCCGGTGCCATGCCGTGCCATGCCGGTGCCATGCCGTGCCATGCCGGTGCCATGCCGTGCCATGCCGTGCCATGCCGGTGCCATGCCGTGCCATGCCGTGCCATGCCGGTGCCATGCCGGTGCCATGCCGTGCCATGCCGGTGCCATGCCGTGCCATGCCGGTGCCATGCCGTGCCATGCCGGTGCCATGCCATTCCATGCCATTCCATGCCATTCCATGCCATTCCATGCCATTCCATGCCATTCCATGCCGTGCCATGCCGTGCCATGCCGTGCCATGCCGGTGCCATGCCGTGCCATGCCGTGCCATGCCGGTGCCATGCCGTGCCATGCCGTGCCATGCCGGTGCCATGCCGTGCCATGCCGTGCCATGCCGGTGCCATGCCATTCCATGCCATTCCATGCCATTCCATGCCATTCCATGCCATTCCATGCCATTCCATGCCATTCCATGCCATTCCATGCCATTCCATGCCATTCCATGCCATTCCATGCCATTCCATGCCGTGCCATGCCGTGCCATGCCGTGCCATGCCGGTGCCATGCCGTGCCATGCCGTGCCATGCCGGTGCCATGCCGTGCCATGCCGGTGCCATGCCGTGCCATGCCGTGCCATGCCGTGCCATGCCGTGCCATGCCGTGCCATGCGGTGCCATGCCATTCCATGCCATTCCATGCCATTCCATGCCATTCCATGCCATTCCATGCCATTCCATGCCATTCCATGCCATTCCATGCCATTCCATGCCATTCCATGCCATTCCATGCCATTCCATGCCATTCCATGCCATTCCATGCCATTCCATGCCATTCCATGCCATTCCATGCCATTCCATGCCATTCCATGCCATTCCATGCCATTCCATGCCATTCCATGCCATTCCATGCCATTCCATGCCATTCCATGCCATTCCATGCCATTCCATGCCATTCCATGCCATTCCATGCCATTCCATGCCATTCCATGCCATTCCATGCCATTCCATGCCATTCCATGCCATTCCATGCCATTCCATGCCATTCCATGCCATTCCATGCCATTCCATGCCATTCCATGCCATTCCATGCCATTCCATGCCATTCCATGCCATTCCATGCCATTCCATGCCATTCCATGCCATTCCATGCCATTCCATGCCGTGCCATGCCGTGCCATGCCGTGCCATGCCGGTGCCATGCCGTTCCATGCCGGTGCCATGCCGTGCCATGCCGGTGCCATGCCGTGCCATGCCGGTGCCATGCCGTGCCATGCCGGTGCCATGCCGTGCCATGCCGGTGCCATGCCGTGCCATGCCGGTGCCATGCCGTGCCATGCCGGTGCCATGCCGTGCCATGCCGGTGCCATGCCGTGCCATGCCGGTGCCATGCCGTGCCATGCCGGTGCCATGCCGTGCCATGCCGGTGCCATGCCGTGCCATGCCGGTGCCATGCCGTGCCATGCCGGTGCCATGCCGTGCCATGCCGGTGCCATGCCGGTGCCATGTCGTGCCATGCCGGTGCCATGTCGTGCCATGCCGGTGCCATGCCATTCCATGCCATTCCATGCCATTCCATGCCGTGCCATGCCATTCCATGCCGTGCCATGCCGGTGCCATGCCATTCCATGCCGTGCCATGCCGGTGCTATGCCGTGCCATGCCGGTGCCATGCCGTGCCATGCCGGTGCCATGCCGTGCCATGCCGGTGCCATGCCGTGCCATGCCGGTGCCATGCCGTGCCATGCCGGTGCCTTGCCGTGCCATGCCGTGCCATGCCGGTGCCATGCCGTGCCATGCCGGTGCCATGCCGTGCCATGCCGTGCCATGCCATTCCATGCCATTCCATGCCATTCCATGCCATTCCATGCCATTCCATGCCATTCCATGCCATTCCATGCCATTCCATGCCATTCCATGCCATTCCATGCCATTCAATGCCGTGCCATGCCGTGCCATGCCGTGCCATGCCCTGCCATGCCGTGCCATGCCGTGCCATGCCGTGCCATGCCGTGCCATGCCGGTGCCATGCCGTGCCATGCCGGTGCCATGCCGTGCCATGCCGGTGCCATGCCGTGCCATGCCGTGCCATGCCGGGCCATGCCATTCCATGCCATTCCATGCCAGTCCATGCCAGTCCATGCCATTCCATGCCATTCCATGCCACTCAATGCGGTGCCATGCCGTGCCATGCCGTGCCATGCCGTGCCATGCCGTGCCATGCCGTGCCATGCCGTGCCATTCCATGCCATTCAATGCCGTGCCATGCCGTGCCATGCCGGTGCCATGCCGTGCCATGCCGTGCCATGCCGGTGCCATGCCGTGCCATGCCGTGCCATGCCGGTGCCATGCCGTGCCATGCCGGTGCCATGCCGTGCCATGCCGGTGCCATGCCGTGCCATGCCGTGCCATGCCGGTGCCATGCCGTGCCATGCCGGTGCCATGCCGTGCCATGCCGGTGCCATGCCGTGCCATGCCGTGCCATGCCGTGCCATGCCGTGCCATGCGGTGCCATGCCATTCCATGCCATTCCATGCCATTCCATGCCATTCCATGCCATTCCATGCCATTCCATGCCATTCCATGCCATTCCATGCCATTCCATGCCATTCCATGCCATTCCATGCCATTCCATGCCATTCCATGCCATTCCATGCCATTCCATGCCATTCCATGCCATTCCATGCCATTCCATGCCATTCCATGCCATTCCATGCCATTCCATGCCAGTCCATCCCAGTCCATGCCATTCCATGCCATTCCATGCCATTCCATGCCACTCAATGCGGTGCCATGCCGTGCCATGCCGGTGCCATGCCGTGCCATGCCGGTGCCATGCCGTGCCATGCCGTGCCATGCCATGCCGTGCCATGCGGTGCCATGCCATTCCATGCCATTCCATGCCATTCCATGCCATTCCATGCCATTCCATGCCATTCCATGCCATTCCATGCCATTCCATGCCATTCCATGCCATTCCATGCCATTCAATGCCGTGCCATGCCGTGCCATGCCGGTGCCATGCCGTGCCATGCCGGTGCCATGCCGTGCCATGCCGGTGCCATGCCGTGCCATGCCGGTGCCATGCCGTGCCATGCCGGTGCCATGCCGTGCCATGCCGGTGCCATGCCGTGCCATGCCGTGCCATGCCGGTGCCATGCCGTGCCATGCCGGTGCCATGCCGTGCCATGCCGTGCCATGCCGGTGCCATGCCGTGCCATGCCGGTGCCATGCCGGTGCCATGCCGTGCCATGCCGTGCCATGCCGGTGCCATGCCATTCCATGCCATTCCATGCCATTCCATGCCATTCCATGCCATTCCATGCCATTCCATGCCATTCCATGCCATTCCATGCCATTCCATGCCATTCCATGCCATTCCATGCCATTCCATGCCATTCCATGCCATTCCATGCCATTCCATGCCATTCCATGCCATTCCATGCCATTCCATGCCATTCCATGCCATTCCATGCCATTCCATGCCATTCCATGCCATTCCATGCCATTCCATGCCATTCCATGCCATTCAATGCCGTGCCATGCCGTGCCATGCCGTGCCATGCCGTGCCATGCCGTGCCATGCCGTGCCATGCCGTGCCATGCCGTGCCATGCCGGTGCCATGCCGTGCCATGCCGGTGCCATGCCGTGCCATGCCGTGCCATGCCGTGCCATGCCGGTGCCATGCCGTGCCATGCCGGTGCCATGCCGTGCCATGCCGGTGCCATGCCGTGCCATGCCGGTGCCATGCCGTGCCATGCCGGTGCCATGCCGTGCCATGCCGGTGCCATGCCGTGCCATGCCGGTGCCATGCCGTGCCATGCCGGTGCCATGCCGTGCCATGCCGGTGCCATGCCGTGCCATGCCGGTGCCATGCCGTTCCATGCCATTCCATGCCATTCCATGCCATTCCATGCCATTCCATGCCATTCCATGCCATTCCATGCCGTGCCATGCCGGTGCCATGCCGTGCCATGCCGGTGCCATGCCGTGCCATGCCGGTGCCATGCCGTGCCATGCCGGTGCCATGCCGTGCCATGCCGGTGCCATGCCGTGCCATGCCGGTGCCATGCCGTGCCATGCCGGTGCCATGCCGTGCCATGCCGGTGCCATGCCGTGCCATGCCGGTGCCATGCCGTGCCATGCCGGTGCCATGCCGTGCCATGCCGGTGCCATGCCGGTGCCATGCCGTGCCATGCCGGTGCCATGCCGTGCCATGCCGGTGCCATGCCATTCCATGCCATTCCATGCCATTCCATGCCATTCCATGCCGTGCCATGCCGGTGCCATGCCGTGCCATGCCGGTGCCATGCCGGTGCCATGCCGTGCCATGCCGGTGCCATGCCGTGCCATGCCGGTGCCATGCCGTGCCATGCCGTGCCATGCCGGTGCCATGCCGTGCCATGCCGGTGCCATGCCGTGCCATGCCGGTGCCATGCCGTGCCATGCCGGTGCCATGCCGTGCCATGCCGTGCCATGCCGTGCCATGCGGTGCCATGCCATTCCATGCCATTCCATGCCATTCCATGCCATTCCATGCCATTCCATGCCATTCCATGCCATTCCATGCCATTCCATGCCATTCCATGCCATTCCATGCCATTCCATGCCATTCCATGCCATTCCATGCCATTCCATGCCATTCTATGCCATTCCATGCCATTCCATGCCATTCCATGCCATTCCATGCCAGTCCATGCCAGTCCATGCCATTCCATGCCATTCCATGCCACTCAATGCGGTGCCATGCCGTGCCATGCCGGTGCCATGCCGTGCCATGCCGGTGCCATGCCGTGCCATGCCGGTGCCATGCCGTGCCATGCCGGTGCCATGCCGTGCCATGCCGGTGCCATGCCGTGCCATGCCGGTGCCATGCCGTGCCATGCCGGTGCCATGCCATTCCATGCCATTCCATGCCATTCCATGCCATTCCATGCCATTCCATGCCATTCCATGCCATTCCATGCCATTCCATGCCATTCCATGCCATTCCATGCCATTCCATGCCATTCCATGCCATTCCATGCCATTCCATGCCATTCCATGCCATTCCATGCCATTCCATGCCGTGCCATGCCGTGCCATGCCGGTGCCATGCCGTGCCATGCCGGTGCCATGCCGTGCCATGCCGTGCCATGCCGTGCCATGCCATTCCATGCCATTCCATGCCATTCCATGCCATTCCATGCCATTCCATGCCATTCCATGACATTCCATGCCATTCCATGCCATTCCATGCCATTCCATGCCATTCCATGCCATTCCATGCCATTCCATGCCATTCCATGCCATTCCATGCCATTCCATGCCATTCCATGCCATTCCATGCCATTCCATGCCATTCCATGCCATTCCATGCCATTCCATGCCATTCCATGCCATTCCATGCCATTCCATGCCATTCCATGCCATTCCATGCCATTCCATGCCATTCCATGCCATTCCATGCCATTCCATGCCATTCCATGCCATTCCTTGCCATTCCATGCCATTCCATGCCATTCCATGCCATTCCATGCCATTCCATGCCATTCCATGCCATTCCATGCCATTCCATGCCATTCCATGCCATTCCATGCCGTGCCATGCCGGTGCCATGCCGTGCCATGCCGGTGCCATGCCGTGCCATGCCGGTGCCATGCCGTGCCATGCCGGTGCCATGCCGTGCCATGCCGTGCCATGCCGGTGCCATGCCGTGCCATGCCGGTGCCATGCCGTGCCATGCCGGTGCCATGCCGTGCCATGCCGGTGCCATGCCGTGCCATGCCGGTGCCATGCCGTGCCATGCCGGTGCCATGCCGTGCCATGCCGGTGCCATGCCGTGCCATGCCGGTGCCATGCCGTGCCATGCCGGTGCCATGCCGTGCCATGCCGTGCCATGCCATTCCATGCCATTCCATGCCATTCCATGCCATTCCATGCCATTCCATGCCATTCCATGCCATTCCATGCCATTCCATGCCATTCCATGCCATTCCATGCCATTCCATGCCATTCCATGCCATTCCATGCCATTCCATGCCATTCCATGCCATTCCATGCCATTCCATGCCATTCCATGCCATTCCATGCCATTCCATGCCATTCCATGCCATACCATGCCATTCCATGCCATTCCATGCCATTCCATGCCATTCCATGCCATTCCATGCCATTCCATGCCATTCCATGCCATTCCATGCCATTCCATGCCATTCCATGCCATTCCATGCCATTCCATGCCATTCCATGCCATTCCATGCCATTCCATGCCATTCCATGCCATTCCATGCCATTCCATGCCATTCCATGCCATTCCATGCCATTCCATGCCATTCCATGCCATTCCATGCCATTCCATGCCATTCCATGCCATTCCATGCCATTCCATGCCATTCCATGCCATTCCATGCCATTCCATGCCATTCCATGCCATTCCATGCCATTCCATGCCATTCCATGCCATTCCATGCCATTCCATGCCATTCCATGCCATTCCATGCCATTCCATGCCATTCCATGCCATTCCATGCCATTCCATGCCATTCAATGCCGTGCCATGCCGTGCCATGCGGTGCCATGCCATTCCATGCCATTCCATGCCATTCCATGCCATTCCATGCCATTCCATGCCATTCCATGCCATTCCATGCCATTCCATGCCATTCCATGCCATTCCATGCCATTCCATGCCATTCCATGCCATTCCATGCCATTCCATGCCATTCCATGCCATTCCATGCCATACCATGCCATTCCATGCCATTCCATGCCATTCCATGCCATTCCATGCCATTCCATGCCATTCCATGCCATTCCATGCCATTCCATGCCATTCCATGCCATTCCATGCCATTCCATGCCATTCCATGCCATTCCATGCCATTCCATGCCATTCCATGCCATTCCATGCCATTCCATGACATTCCATGCCATTCCATGCCATTCCATGCCATTCCATGCCATTCCATGCCATTCCATGCCATTCCATGCCATTCCATGCCATTCCATGCCATTCCATGCCATTCCATGCCATTCCATGCCATTCCATGCCATTCCATGCCATTCCATGCCATTCCATGCCATTCCATGCCATTCCATGCCATTCCATGCCATTCCATGCCATTCCATGCCATTCCATGCCATTCCATGCCATTCCATGCCATTCCATGCCATTCCATGCCATTCCATGCCATTCCATGCCATTCCATGCCATTCCATGCCATTCCATGCCATTCCATGCCATTCCATGCCATTCCATGCCATTCCATGCCATTCCATGCCATTCCATGCCATTCCATGCCATTCCATGCCATTCCATGCCATTCCATGCCATTCAATGCCGTGCCATGCCGTGCCATGCGGTGCCATGCCATTCCATGCCATTCCATGCCATTCCATGCCATTCCATGCCATTCCATGCCATTCCATGCCATTCCATGCCATTCCATGCCATTCCATGCCATTCCATGCCATTCCATGCCATTCCATGCCATTCCATGCCATTCCATGCCATTCCATGCCATTCCATGCCATTCCATGCCATTCCATGCCATTCCATGCCATTCCATGCCATTCCATGCCATTCCATGCCATTCCATGCCATTCCATGCCATTCCATGCCATTCCATGCCATTCCATGCCATTCCATGCCATTCCATGCCATTCCATGCCAGTCCATGCCATTCCATGCCACTCAATGCGGTGCCATGCCGTGCCATGCCGGTGCCATGCCGTGCCATGCCGTGCCATGCCGTGCCATGCCGTGCCATGCCGTGCCATGCCGTGCCATGCCGTGCCATGCCGTGCCATGCCGTGCCATGCCGTGCCATGCGGTGCCATGCCATTCCATGCCATTCCATGCCATTCCATGCCATTCCATGCCATTCCATGCCATTCCATGCCATTCCATGCCATTCCATGCCATTCCATGCCATTCCATGCCATTCCATGCCATTCCATGCCATTCCATGCCATTCCATGCCATTCCATGCCATTCCATGCCATTCCATGCCATTCCATGCCATTCCATGCCATTCCATGCCATTCCATGCCATTCCATGCCATTCCATGCCATTCCATGCCATTCCATGCCATTCCATGCCATTCCATGCCATTCCATGCCATTCCATGCCATTCCATGCCATTCCATGCCATTCCATGCCAGTCCATCCCAGTCCATGCCATTCCATGCCATTCCATGCCACTCAATGCGGTGCCATGCCGTGCCATGCCGGTGCCATGCCGTGCCATGCCGGTGCCATGCCGTGCCATGCCGGTGCCATGCCGTGCCATGCCGGTGCCATGCCGTGCCATGCCGGTGCCATGCCGTGCCATGCCGGTGCCATGCCGTGCCATGCCGGTGCCATGCCGTGCCATGCCGGTGCCATGCCGTGCCATGCCGGTGCCATGCCGTGCCATGCCGTGCCATGCCATTCCATGCCATTCCATGCCATTCCATGCCATTCCATGCCATACCATGCCATTCCATGCCATTCCATGCCATTCCATGCCATTCCATGCCATTCCATGCCATTCCATGCCATTCCATGCCATTCCATGCCATTCCATGCCATTCCATGCCATTCCATGCCATTCCATGCCATTCCATGCCATTCCATGCCATTCCATGCCATTCCATGCCATTCCATGCCATTCCATGCCATTCCATGCCATTCCATGACATTCCATGCCATTCCATGCCATTCCATGCCATTCCATGCCATTCCATGCCATTCCATGCCATTCCATGCCATTCCATGCCATTCCATGCCATTCCATGCCAGTCCATGCCATTCCATGCCATTCCATGCCACTCAATGCGGTGCCATGCCGTGCCATGCCGTGCCATGCCGTGCCATGCCGTGCCATGCCGTGCCATGCCGTGCCATGCCGTGCCATTCCATGCCATTCAATGCCGTGCCATGCCGTGCCATGCCGGTGCCATGCCGTGCCATGCCGTGCCATGCCGGTGCCATGCCGGTGCCATGCCGTGCCATGCCGGTGCCATGCCGGTGCCATGCCGTGCCATGCCGGTGCCATGCCGGTGCCATGCCGGTGCCATGCCGTGCCATGCCGGTGCCATGCCGTGCCATGCCGGTGCCATGCCGTGCCATGCCGGTGCCATGCCGTGCCATGCCGTGCCATGCCGGTGCCATGCCGTGCCATGCCGTGCCATGCCGGTGCCATGCCGGTGCCATGCCGTGCCATGCCGGTGCCATGCCGTGCCATGCCGGTGCCATGCCGTGCCATGCCGGTGCCATGCCATTCCATGCCATTCCATGCCATTCCATGCCATTCCATGCCATTCCATGCCGTGCCATGCCGTGCCATGCCGTGCCATGCCGGTGCCATGCCGTGCCATGCCGTGCCATGCCGGTGCCATGCCATTCCATGCCATTCCATGCCATTCCATGCCATTCCATGCCATTCCATGCCATTCCATGCCATTCCATGCCATTCCATGCCATTCCATGCCATTCCATGCCATTCAATGCCGTGCCATGCCGTGCCATGCCGTGCCATGCCGGTGCCATGCCGTGCCATGCCGTGCCATGCCGGTGCCATGCCGTGCCATGCCGGTGCCATGCCGTGCCATGCCGTGCCATGCCGTGCCATGCCGTGCCATGCGGTGCCATGCCATTCCATGCCATTCCATGCCATTCCATGCCATTCCATGCCATTCCATGCCATTCCATGCCATTCCATGCCATTCCATGCCATTCCATGCCATTCCATGCCATTCCATGCCATTCCATGCCATTCCATGCCATTCCATGCCATTCCATGCCATTCCATGCCATTCCATGCCATTCCATGCCATTCCATGCCATTCCATGCCATTCCATGCCATTCCATGCCATTCCATGCCATTCCATGCCATTCCATGCCATTCCATGCCATTCCATGCCATTCCATGCCATTCCATGCCATTCCATGCCATTCCATGCCATTCCATGCCATTCCATGCCATTCCATGCCATTCCATGCCATTCCATGCCATTCCATGCCATTCCATGCCATTCCATGCCATTCCATGCCATTCCATGCCATTCCATGCCATTCCATGCCATTCCATGCCATTCCATGCCATTCCATGCCATTCCATGCCATTCCATGCCATTCCATGCCATTCCATGCCATTCCATGCCATTCCATGCCATTCCATGCCATTCCATGCCATTCCATGCCATTCCATGCCATTCAATGCCGTGCCATGCCGTGCCATGCGGTGCCATGCCATTCCATGCCATTCCATGCCATTCCATGCCATTCCATGCCATTCCATGCCATTCCATGCCATTCCATGCCATTCCATGCCATTCCATGCCATTCCATGCCATTCCATGCCATTCCATGCCATTCCATGCCATTCCATGCCATTCCATGCCATTCCATGCCATTCCATGCCATACCATGCCATTCCATGCCATTCCATGCCATTCCATGCCATTCCATGCCATTCCATGCCATTCCATGCCATTCCATGCCATTCCATGCCATTCCATGCCATTCCATGCCATTCCATGCCATTCCATGCCATTCCATGCCATTCCATGCCATTCCATGCCATTCCATGACATTCCATGCCATTCCATGCCATTCCATGCCATTCCATGCCATTCCATGCCATTCCATGCCATTCCATGCCATTCCATGCCATTCCATGCCATTCCATGCCATTCCATGCCATTCCATGCCATTCCATGCCATTCCATGCCATTCCATGCCATTCCATGCCATTCCATGCCATTCCATGCCATTCCATGCCATTCCATGCCATTCCATGCCATTCCATGCCATTCCATGCCATTCCATGCCATTCCATGCCATTCCATGCCATTCCATGCCATTCCATGCCATTCCATGCCATTCCATGCCATTCCATGCCATTCCATGCCATTCCATGCCATTCCATGCCATTCCATGCCATTCCATGCCATTCCATGCCATTCCATGCCATTCCATGCCATTCCATGCCATTCCATGCCATTCCATGCCATTCCATGCCATTCCATGCCATTCCATGCCATTCCATGCCATTCCATGCCATTCCATGCCATTCCATGCCATTCCATGCCATTCAATGCCGTGCCATGCCGTGCCATGCGGTGCCATGCCATTCCATGCCATTCCATGCCATTCCATGCCATTCCATGCCATTCCATGCCATTCCATGCCATTCCATGCCATTCCATGCCATTCCATGCCATTCCATGCCATTCCATGCCATTCCATGCCATTCCATGCCATTCCATGCCATTCCATGCCATTCCATGCCATTCCATGCCATTCCATGCCAGTCCATGCCATTCCATGCCACTCAATGCGGTGCCATGCCGTGCCATGCCGGTGCCATGCCGTGCCATGCCGTGCCATGCCGTGCCATGCCGTGCCATGCCGTGCCATGCCGTGCCATGCCGTGCCATGCCGTGCCATGCCGTGCCATGCGGTGCCATGCCATTCCATGCCATTCCATGCCATTCCATGCCATTCCATGCCATTCCATGCCATTCCATGCCATTCCATGCCATTCCATGCCATTCCATGCCATTCCATGCCATTCCATGCCATTCCATGCCATTCCATGCCATTCCATGCCATTCCATGCCATTCCATGCCATTCCATGCCATTCCATGCCATTCCATGCCATTCCATGCCATTCCATGCCATTCCATGCCATTCCATGCCATTCCATGCCATTCCATGCCATTCCATGCCATTCCATGCCATTCCATGCCATTCCATGCCATTCCATGCCATTCCATGCCATTCCATGCCATTCCATGCCATTCCATGCCATTCCATGCCATTCCATGCCATTCCATGCCATTCAATGCCGTGCCATGCCGTGCCATGCGGTGCCATGCCATTCCATGCCATTCCATGCCATTCCATGCCATTCCATGCCATTCCATGCCATTCCATGCCATTCCATGCCATTCCATGCCATTCCATGCCATTCCATGCCATTCCATGCCATTCCATGCCATTCCATGCCATTCCATGCCATTCCATGCCATTCCATGCCATTCCATGCCATTCCATGCCATTCCATGCCATTCCATGCCATTCCATGCCATTCCATGCCATTCCATGCCATTCCATGCCATTCCATGCCATTCCATGCCATTCCATGCCATTCCATGCCATTCCATGCCATTCCATGCCATTCCATGCCAGTCCATGCCATTCCATGCCACTCAATGCGGTGCCATGCCGTGCCATGCCGGTGCCATGCCGTGCCATGCCGTGCCATGCCGGTGCCATGCCGTGCCATGCCGTGCCATGCCGTGCCATGCCGTGCCATGCCGTGCCATGCCGTGCCATGCCGTGCCATGCCGTGCCATGCCGTGCCATGCCGTGCCATGCGGTGCCATGCCATTCCATGCCATTCCATGCCATTCCATGCCATTCCATGCCATTCCATGCCATTCCATGCCATTCCATGCCATTCCATGCCATTCCATGCCATTCCATGCCATTCCATGCCATTCCATGCCATTCCATGCCATTCCATGCCATTCCATGCCATTCCATGCCATTCCATGCCATTCCATGCCATTCCATGCCATTCCATGCCATTCCATGCCATTCCATGCCATTCCATGCCATTCCATGCCATTCCATGCCATTCCATGCCATTCCATGCCATTCCATGCCATTCCATGCCATTCCATGCCATTCCATGCCATTCCATGCCATTCCATGCCATTCCATGCCATTCCATGCCATTCCATGCCATTCCATGCCATTCCATGCCATTCCATGCCAGTCCATCCCAGTCCATGCCATTCCATGCCATTCCATGCCACTCAATGCGGTGCCATGCCGTGCCATGCCGGTGCCATGCCGTGCCATGCCGGTGCCATGCCGTGCCATGCCGGTGCCATGCCGTGCCATGCCGGTGCCATGCCGTGCCATGCCGGTGCCATGCCGTGCCATGCCGGTGCCATGCCGTGCCATGCCGGTGCCATGCCGTGCCATGCCGGTGCCATGCCGTGCCATGCCGGTGCCATGCCGTGCCATGCCGTGCCATGCCATTCCATGCCATTCCATGCCATTCCATGCCATTCCATGCCATACCATGCCATTCCATGCCATTCCATGCCATTCCATGCCATTCCATGCCATTCCATGCCATTCCATGCCATTCCATGCCATTCCATGCCATTCCATGCCATTCCATGCCATTCCATGCCATTCCATGCCATTCCATGCCATTCCATGCCATTCCATGCCATTCCATGCCATTCCATGCCATTCCATGCCATTCCATGCCATTCCATGACATTCCATGCCATTCCATGCCATTCCATGCCATTCCATGCCATTCCATGCCATTCCATGCCATTCCATGCCATTCCATGCCATTCCATGCCATTCCATGCCAGTCCATGCCATTCCATGCCATTCCATGCCACTCAATGCGGTGCCATGCCGTGCCATGCCGTGCCATGCCGTGCCATGCCGTGCCATGCCGTGCCATGCCGTGCCATGCCGTGCCATTCCATGCCATTCAATGCCGTGCCATGCCGTGCCATGCCGGTGCCATGCCGTGCCATGCCGTGCCATGCCGGTGCCATGCCGGTGCCATGCCGTGCCATGCCGGTGCCATGCCGGTGCCATGCCGTGCCATGCCGGTGCCATGCCGGTGCCATGCCGGTGCCATGCCGTGCCATGCCGGTGCCATGCCGTGCCATGCCGGTGCCATGCCGTGCCATGCCGGTGCCATGCCGTGCCATGCCGTGCCATGCCGGTGCCATGCCGTGCCATGCCGTGCCATGCCGGTGCCATGCCGGTGCCATGCCGTGCCATGCCGGTGCCATGCCGTGCCATGCCGGTGCCATGCCGTGCCATGCCGGTGCCATGCCATTCCATGCCATTCCATGCCATTCCATGCCATTCCATGCCATTCCATGCCGTGCCATGCCGTGCCATGCCGTGCCATGCCGGTGCCATGCCGTGCCATGCCGTGCCATGCCGGTGCCATGCCATTCCATGCCATTCCATGCCATTCCATGCCATTCCATGCCATTCCATGCCATTCCATGCCATTCCATGCCATTCCATGCCATTCCATGCCATTCCATGCCATTCAATGCCGTGCCATGCCGTGCCATGCCGTGCCATGCCGGTGCCATGCCGTGCCATGCCGTGCCATGCCGGTGCCATGCCGTGCCATGCCGGTGCCATGCCGTGCCATGCCGTGCCATGCCGTGCCATGCCGTGCCATGCGGTGCCATGCCATTCCATGCCATTCCATGCCATTCCATGCCATTCCATGCCATTCCATGCCATTCCATGCCATTCCATGCCATTCCATGCCATTCCATGCCATTCCATGCCATTCCATGCCATTCCATGCCATTCCATGCCATTCCATGCCATTCCATGCCATTCCATGCCATTCCATGCCATTCCATGCCATTCCATGCCATTCCATGCCATTCCATGCCATTCCATGCCATTCCATGCCATTCCATGCCATTCCATGCCATTCCATGCCATTCCATGCCATTCCATGCCATTCCATGCCATTCCATGCCATTCCATGCCATTCCATGCCATTCCATGCCATTCCATGCCATTCCATGCCATTCCATGCCATTCCATGCCATTCCATGCCATTCCATGCCATTCCATGCCATTCCATGCCATTCCATGCCATTCCATGCCATTCCATGCCATTCCATGCCATTCCATGCCATTCCATGCCATTCCATGCCATTCCATGCCATTCCATGCCATTCCATGCCATTCCATGCCATTCCATGCCATTCCATGCCATTCCATGCCATTCAATGCCGTGCCATGCCGTGCCATGCGGTGCCATGCCATTCCATGCCATTCCATGCCATTCCATGCCATTCCATGCCATTCCATGCCATTCCATGCCATTCCATGCCATTCCATGCCATTCCATGCCATTCCATGCCATTCCATGCCATTCCATGCCATTCCATGCCATTCCATGCCATTCCATGCCATTCCATGCCATTCCATGCCATACCATGCCATTCCATGCCATTCCATGCCATTCCATGCCATTCCATGCCATTCCATGCCATTCCATGCCATTCCATGCCATTCCATGCCATTCCATGCCATTCCATGCCATTCCATGCCATTCCATGCCATTCCATGCCATTCCATGCCATTCCATGCCATTCCATGACATTCCATGCCATTCCATGCCATTCCATGCCATTCCATGCCATTCCATGCCATTCCATGCCATTCCATGCCATTCCATGCCATTCCATGCCATTCCATGCCATTCCATGCCATTCCATGCCATTCCATGCCATTCCATGCCATTCCATGCCATTCCATGCCATTCCATGCCATTCCATGCCATTCCATGCCATTCCATGCCATTCCATGCCATTCCATGCCATTCCATGCCATTCCATGCCATTCCATGCCATTCCATGCCATTCCATGCCATTCCATGCCATTCCATGCCATTCCATGCCATTCCATGCCATTCCATGCCATTCCATGCCATTCCATGCCATTCCATGCCATTCCATGCCATTCCATGCCATTCCATGCCATTCCATGCCATTCCATGCCATTCCATGCCATTCCATGCCATTCCATGCCATTCCATGCCATTCAATGCCGTGCCATGCCGTGCCATGCGGTGCCATGCCATTCCATGCCATTCCATGCCATTCCATGCCATTCCATGCCATTCCATGCCATTCCATGCCATTCCATGCCATTCCATGCCATTCCATGCCATTCCATGCCATTCCATGCCATTCCATGCCATTCCATGCCATTCCATGCCATTCCATGCCATTCCATGCCATTCCATGCCATTCCATGCCATTCCATGCCATTCCATGCCATTCCATGCCATTCCATGCCATTCCATGCCATTCCATGCCATTCCATGCCATTCCATGCCAGTCCATGCCATTCCATGCCACTCAATGCGGTGCCATGCCGTGCCATGCCGGTGCCATGCCGTGCCATGCCGTGCCATGCCGTGCCATGCCGTGCCATGCCGTGCCATGCCGTGCCATGCCGTGCCATGCCGTGCCATGCCGTGCCATGCCGTGCCATGCGGTGCCATGCCATTCCATGCCATTCCATGCCATTCCATGCCATTCCATGCCATTCCATGCCATTCCATGCCATTCCATGCCATTCCATGCCATTCCATGCCATTCCATGCCATTCCATGCCATTCCATGCCATTCCATGCCATTCCATGCCATTCCATGCCATTCCATGCCATTCCATGCCATTCCATGCCATTCCATGCCATTCCATGCCATTCCATGCCATTCCATGCCATTCCATGCCAGTCCATCCCAGTCCATGCCATTCCATGCCATTCCATGCCACTCAATGCGGTGCCATGCCGTGCCATGCCGGTGCCATGCCGTGCCATGCCGGTGCCATGCCGTGCCATGCCGGTGCCATGCCGTGCCATGCCGGTGCCATGCCGTGCCATGCCGGTGCCATGCCGTGCCATGCCGGTGCCATGCCGTGCCATGCCGGTGCCATGCCGTGCCATGCCGGTGCCATGCCGTGCCATGCCGGTGCCATGCCGTGCCATGCCGTGCCATGCCATTCCATGCCATTCCATGCCATTCCATGCCATTCCATGCCATACCATGCCATTCCATGCCATTCCATGCCATTCCATGCCATTCCATGCCATTCCATGCCATTCCATGCCATTCCATGCCATTCCATGCCATTCCATGCCATTCCATGCCATTCCATGCCATTCCATGCCATTCCATGCCATTCCATGCCATTCCATGACATTCCATGCCATTCCATGCCATTCCATGCCATTCCATGCCATTCCATGCCATTCCATGCCATTCCATGCCATTCCATGCCATTCCATGCCATTCCATGCCAGTCCATGCCATTCCATGCCATTCCATGCCACTCAATGCGGTGCCATGCCGTGCCATGCCGTGCCATGCCGTGCCATGCCGTGCCATGCCGTGCCATGCCGTGCCATGCCGTGCCATGCCGTGCCATGCCGTGCCATTCCATGCCATTCAATGCCGTGCCATGCCGTGCCATGCCGGTGCCATGCCGTGCCATGCCGTGCCATGCCGGTGCCATGCCGGTGCCATGCCGTGCCATGCCGGTGCCATGCCGGTGCCATGCCGTGCCATGCCGGTGCCATGCCGGTGCCATGCCGGTGCCATGCCGTGCCATGCCGGTGCCATGCCGTGCCATGCCGGTGCCATACCGTGCCATGCCGGTGCCATGCCGTGCCATGCCGTGCCATGCCGGTGCCATGCCGTGCCATGCCGTGCCATGCCGGTGCCATGCCGGTGCCATGCCGTGCCATGCCGGTGCCATGCCGTGCCATGCCGGTGCCATGCCGTGCCATGCCGGTGCCATGCCATTCCATGCCATTCCATGCCATTCCATGCCATTCCATGCCATTCCATGCCGTGCCATGCCGTGCCATGCCGTGCCATGCCGGTGCCATGCCGTGCCATGCCGTGCCATGCCGGTGCCATGCCATTCCATGCCATTCCATGCCATTCCATGCCATTCCATGCCATTCCATGCCATTCCATGCCATTCCATGCCATTCCATGCCATTCCATGCCATTCCATGCCATTCCATGCCGTGCCATGCCGTGCCATGCCGTGCCATGCCGGTGCCATGCCGTGCCATGCCGTGCCATGCCGGTGCCATGCCGTGCCATGCCGGTGCCATGCCGTGCCATGCCGTGCCATGCCGTGCCATGCCGTGCCATGCGGTGCCATGCCATTCCATGCCATTCCATGCCATTCCATGCCATTCCATGCCATTCCATGCCATTCCATGCCATTCCATGCCATTCCATGCCATTCCATGCCATTCCATGCCATTCCATGCCATTCCATGCCATTCCATGCCATTCCATGCCATTCCATGCCATTCCATGCCATTCCATGCCATTCCATGCCATTCCATGCCATTCCATGCCATTCCATGCCATTCCATGCCATTCCATGCCATTCCATGCCATTCCATGCCATTCCATGCCATTCCATGCCATTCCATGCCATTCCATGCCATTCCATGCCATTCCATGCCATTCCATGCCATTCCATGCCATTCCATGCCATTCCATGCCATTCCATGCCATTCCATGCCATTCCATGCCATTCCATGCCATTCCATGCCATTCCATGCCATTCCATGCCATTCCATGCCATTCCATGCCATTCCATGCCATTCCATGCCATTCCATGCCATTCCATGCCATTCCATGCCATTCCATGCCATTCCATGCCATTCCATGCCATTCCATGCCATTCCATGCCATTCCATGCCATTCCATGCCATTCCATGCCGTGCCATGCCGGTGCCATGCCGTTCCATGCCGGTGCCATGCCGTGCCATGCCGTGCCATGCCGGTGCCATGCCGTGCCATGCCGGTGCCATGCCGTGCCATGCCGGTGCCATGCCGTGCCATGCCGGTGCCATGCCGTGCCATGCCGGTGCCATGCCGTGCCATGCCGGTGCCATGCCGTGCCATGCCGGTGCCATGCCGTGCCATGCCGGTGCCATGCCGTGCCATGCCGGTGCCATGCCGTGCCATGCCGGTGCCATGCCGTGCCATGCCGGTGCCATGCCGTGCCATGCCGGTGCCATGCCGTGCCATGCCGGTGCCATGCCGTGCCATGCCGGTGCCATGCCGTGCCATGCCGGTGCCATGCCGTGCCATGCCGGTGCCATGCCGTGCCATGCCGGTGCCATGCCGTGCCATGCCGGTGCCATGCCGTGCCATGCCGGTGCCATGCCGTGCCATGCCGGTGCCATGCCGTGCCATGCCGGTGCCATGCCGTGCCATGCCGGTGCCATGCCGTGCCATGCCGGTGCCATGCCGGTGCCATGTCGTGCCATGCCGGTGCCATGTCGTGCCATGCCGGTGCCATGCCATTCCATGCCATTCCATGCCATTCCATGCCGTGCCATGCCATTCCATGCCGTGCCATGCCGGTGCCATGCCATTCCATGCCGTGCCATGCCGGTGCTATGCCGTGCCATGCCGGTGCCATGCCGTGCCATGCCGGTGCCATGCCGTGCCATGCCGGTGCCATGCCGTGCCATGCCGGTGCCATGCCGTGCCATGCCGGTGCCTTGCCGTGCCATGCCGTGCCATGCCGGTGCCATGCCGTGCCATGCCGGTGCCATGCCGTGCCATGCCGTGCCATGCCATTCCATGCCATTCCATGCCATTCCATGCCATTCCATGCCATTCCATGCCATTCCATGCCATTCCATGCCATTCCATGCCATTCCATGCCATTCCATGCCATTCAATGCCGTGCCATGCCGTGCCATGCCGTGCCATGCCCTGCCATGCCGTGCCATGCCGTGCCATGCCGTGCCATGCCGTGCCATGCCGTGCCATGCCGTGCCATGCCGGTGCCATGCCGTGCCATGCCGGTGCCATGCCGTGCCATGCCGGTGCCATGCCGTGCCATGCCGTGCCATGCCGGGCCATGCCATTCCATGCCATTCCATGCCAGTCCATGCCAGTCCATGCCATTCCATGCCATTCCATGCCACTCAATGCGGTGCCATGCCGTGCCATGCCGTGCCATGCCGTGCCATGCCGTGCCATGCCGTGCCATTCCATGCCATTCAATGCCGTGCCATGCCGTGCCATGCCGGTGCCATGCCGTGCCATGCCGTGCCATGCCGGTGCCATGCCGTGCCATGCCGGTGCCATGCCGTGCCATGCCGTGCCATGCCGGTGCCATGCCGTGCCATGCCGGTGCCATGCCGTGCCATGCCGGTGCCATGCCGTGCCATGCCGTGCCATGCCGGTGCCATGCCGTGCCATGCCGGTGCCATGCCGTGCCATGCCGGTGCCATGCCGTGCCATGCCGTGCCATGCCGTGCCATGCCGTGCCATGCGGTGCCATGCCATTCCATGCCATTCCATGCCATTCCATGCCATTCCATGCCATTCCATGCCATTCCATGCCATTCCATGCCATTCCATGCCATTCCATGCCATTCCATGCCATTCCATGCCATTCCATGCCATTCCATGCCATTCCATGCCATTCCATGCCATTCCATGCCATTCCATGCCATTCCATGCCATTCCATGCCATTCCATGCCATTCCATGCCATTCCATGCCATTCCATGCCATTCCATGCCAGTCCATCCCAGTCCATGCCATTCCATGCCATTCCATGCCATTCCATGCCACTCAATGCGGTGCCATGCCGTGCCATGCCGGTGCCATGCCGTGCCATGCCGGTGCCATGCCGTGCCATGCCGTGCCATGCCGGTGCCATGCCGTGCCATGCCGTGCCATGCCGGTGCCATGCCGTGCCATGCCGGTGCCATGCCGGTGCCATGCCGTGCCATGCCGTGCCATGCCGGTGCCATGCCATTCCATGCCATTCCATGCCATTCCATGCCATTCCATGCCATTCCATGCCATTCCATGCCATTCCATGCCATTCCATGCCATTCCATGCCATTCCATGCCATTCCATGCCATTCCATGCCATTCCATGCCATTCCATGCCATTCCATGCCATTCCATGCCATTCCATGCCATTCCATGCCATTCCATGCCATTCCATGCCATTCCATGCCATTCCATGCCATTCCATGCCATTCCATGCCATTCCATGCCATTCCATGCCATTCCATGCCATTCCATGCCATTCCATGCCATTCCATGCCATTCCATGCCATTCAATGCCGTGCCATGCCGTGCCATGCCGTGCCATGCCGTGCCATGCCGTGCCATGCCGTGCCATGCCGTGCCATGCCGGTGCCATGCCGTGCCATGCCGGTGCCATGCCGTGCCATGCCGTGCCATGCCGTGCCATGCCGGTGCCATGCCGTGCCATGCCGGTGCCATGCCGTGCCATGCCGGTGCCATGCCGTGCCATGCCGGTGCCATGCCGTGCCATGCCGGTGCCATGCCGTGCCATGCCGGTGCCATGCCGTGCCATGCCGGTGCCATGCCGTGCCATGCCGGTGCCATGCCGTGCCATGCCGGTGCCATGCCGTGCCATGCCGGTGCCATGCCGTTCCATGCCATTCCATGCCATTCCATGCCATTCCATGCCATTCCATGCCATTCCATGCCATTCCATGCCGTGCCATGCCGGTGCCATGCCGTGCCATGCCGGTGCCATGCCGTGCCATGCCGGTGCCATGCCGTGCCATGCCGGTGCCATGCCGTGCCATGCCGGTGCCATGCCGTGCCATGCCGGTGCCATGCCGTGCCATGCCGGTGCCATGCCGTGCCATGCCGGTGCCATGCCGGTGCCATGCCGTGCCATGCCGGTGCCATGCCGTGCCATGCCGGTGCCATGCCGTGCCATGCCGGTGCCATGCCATTCCATGCCATTCCATGCCATTCCATGCCATTCCATGCCGTGCCATGCCGGTGCCATGCCGTGCCATGCCGGTGCCATGCCGGTGCCATGCCGTGCCATGCCGGTGCCATGCCGTGCCATGCCGGTGCCATGCCGTGCCATGCCGTGCCATGCCGGTGCCATGCCGTGCCATGCCGGTGCCATGCCGTGCCATGCCGGTGCCATGCCGTGCCATGCCGGTGCCATGCCGTGCCATGCCGTGCCATGCCGTGCCATGCGGTGCCATGCCATTCCATGCCATTCCATGCCATTCCATGCCATTCCATGCCATTCCATGCCATTCCATGCCATTCCATGCCATTCCATGCCATTCCATGCCATTCCATGCCATTCCATGCCATTCTATGCCATTCCATGCCATTCCATGCCATTCCATGCCATTCCATGCCATTCCATGCCATTCCATGCCAGTCCATGCCAGTCCATGCCATTCCATGCCATTCCATGCCACTCAATGCGGTGCCATGCCGTGCCATGCCGGTGCCATGCCGTGCCATGCCGGTGCCATGCCGTGCCATGCCGGTGCCATGCCGTGCCATGCCGGTGCCATGCCGTGCCATGCCGGTGCCATGCCGTGCCATGCCGGTGCCATGCCGTGCCATGCCGGTGCCATGCCGTGCCATGCCGGTGCCATGCCATTCCATGCCATTCCATGCCATTCCATGCCATTCCATGCCATTCCATGCCATTCCATGCCATTCCATGCCATTCCATGCCATTCCATGCCATTCCATGCCATTCCATGCCGTGCCATGCCGTGCCATGCCGGTGCCATGCCGTGCCATGCCGGTGCCATGCCGTGCCATGCCGTGCCATGCCGTGCCATGCCATTCCATGCCATTCCATGCCATTCCATGCCATTCCATGCCATTCCATGCCATTCCATGACATTCCATGCCATTCCATGCCATTCCATGCCATTCCATGCCATTCCATGCCATTCCATGCCATTCCATGCCATTCCATGCCATTCCATGCCATTCCATGCCATTCCATGCCATTCCATGCCATTCCATGCCATTCCATGCCATTCCATGCCATTCCATGCCATTCCATGCCATTCCATGCCATTCCATGCCATTCCATGCCATTCCATGCCATTCCATGCCATTCCATGCCATTCCTTGCCATTCCATGCCATTCCATGCCATTCCATGCCATTCCATGCCATTCCATGCCATTCCATGCCATTCCATGCCATTCCATGCCATTCCATGCCATTCCATGCCGTGCCATGCCGGTGCCATGCCGTGCCATGCCGGTGCCATGCCGTGCCATGCCGGTGCCATGCCGTGCCATGCCGTGCCATGCCGGTGCCATGCCGTGCCATGCCGGTGCCATGCCGTGCCATGCCGTGCCATGCCGGTGCCATGCCGTGCCATGCCGGTGCCATGCCGTGCCATGCCGGTGCCATGCCGTGCCATGCCGGTGCCATGCCGTGCCATGCCGGTGCCATGCCGTGCCATTGCCGTGCCATGCCGGTGCCATGCCGTGCCATGCCGTGCCATGCCATTCCATGCCATTCCATGCCATTCCATGCCATTCCATGCCATTCCATGCCATTCCATGCCATTCCATGCCATTCCATGCCATTCCATGCCATTCCATGCCATTCCATGCCATTCCATGCCATTCCATGCCATTCCATGCCATTCCATGCCATTCCATGCCATTCCATGCCATTCCATGCCATTCCATGCCATACCATGCCATTCCATGCCATTCCATGCCATTCCATGCCATTCCATGCCATTCCATGCCATTCCATGCCATTCCATGCCATTCCATGCCATTCCATGCCATTCCATGCCATTCCATGCCATTCCATGCCATTCCATGCCATTCCATGCCATTCCATGCCATTCCATGCCATTCCATGCCATTCCATGCCATTCCATGCCATTCCATGCCATTCCATGCCATTCCATGCCATTCCATGCCATTCCATGCCATTCCATGCCATTCCATGCCATTCCATGCCATTCCATGCCATTCCATGCCATTCCATGCCATTCCATGCCATTCCATGCCATTCCATGCCATTCCATGCCATTCCATGCCATTCCATGCCATTCCATGCCATTCCATGCCATTCCATGCCATTCCATGCCATTCCATGCCATTCCATGCCATTCCATGCCATTCCATGCCATTCCATGCCATTCCATGCCATTCCATGCCATTCCATGCCATTCCATGCCATTCCATGCCATTCCATGCCATTCCATGCCATTCCATGCCATTCCATGCCATTCCATGCCATTCCATGCCATTCCATGCCATTCCATGCCATTCCATGCCATTCCATGCCATTCCATGCCATTCCATGCCATTCCATGCCATTCCATGCCATTCCATGCCATTCCATGCCATTCCATGCCATTCCATGCCATTCCATGCCATTCCATGCCATTCCATGCCGTGCCATGCCGGTGCCATGCCGTGCCATGCCGGTGCCATGCCGTGCCATGCCGTGCCATGCCGGTGCCATGCCGTGCCATGCCGGTGCCATGCCGTGCCATGCCGGTGCCATGCCGTGCCATGCCGGTGCCATGCCGTGCCATGCCGGTGCCATGCCGTGCCATGCCGGTGCCATGCCGTGCCATGCCGGTGCCATGCCGTGCCATGCCGGTGCCATGCCGTGCCATGCCGGTGCCATGCCGTGCCATGCCGGTGCCATGCCGTGCCATGCCGTGCCATGCCATTCCATGCCATTCCATGCCATTCCATGCCATTCCATGCCATTCCATGCCATTCCATGCCATTCCATGCCATTCCATGCCATTCCATGCCATTCCATGCCATTCCATGCCATTCCATGCCATTCCATGCCATTCCATGCCATTCCATGCCATTCCATGCCATTCCATGCCATTCCATGCCATTCCATGCCATTCCATGCCATTCCATGCCATTCCATGCCATACCATGCCATTCCATGCCATTCCATGCCATTCCATGCCATTCCATGCCATTCCATGCCATTCCATGCCATTCCATGCCATTCCATGCCATTCCATGCCATTCCATGCCATTCCATGCCATTCCATGCCATTCCATGCCATTCCATGCCATTCCATGCCATTCCATGCCATTCCATGCCATTCCATGCCATTCCATGCCATTCCATGCCATTCCATGCCATTCCATGCCATTCCATGCCATTCCATGCCATTCCATGCCATTCCATGCCATTCCATGCCATTCCATGCCATTCCATGCCATTCCATGCCATTCCATGCCATTCCATGCCATTCCATGCCATTCCATGCCATTCCATGCCATTCCATGCCATTCCATGCCATTCCATGCCATTCCATGCCATTCCATGCCATTCCATGCCATTCCATGCCATTCCATGCCATTCCATGCCATTCCATGCCATTCCATGCCATTCCATGCCATTCCATGCCATTCCATGCCATTCCATGCCATTCCATGCCATTCCATGCCATTCCATGCCATTCCATGCCATTCCATGCCATTCCATGCCATTCAATGCCGTGCCATGCCGTGCCATGCGGTGCCATGCCATTCCATGCCATTCCATGCCATTCCATGCCATTCCATGCCATTCCATGCCATTCCATGCCATTCCATGCCATTCCATGCCATTCCATGCCATTCCATGCCATTCCATGCCATTCCATGCCATTCCATGCCATTCCATGCCATTCCATGCCATTCCATGCCATTCCATGCCATACCATGCCATTCCATGCCATTCCATGCCATTCCATGCCATTCCATGCCATTCCATGCCATTCCATGCCATTCCATGCCATTCCATGCCATTCCATGCCATTCCATGCCATTCCATGCCATTCCATGCCATTCCATGCCATTCCATGCCATTCCATGCCATTCCATGCCATTCCATGCCATTCCATGACATTCCATGCCATTCCATGCCATTCCATGCCATTCCATGCCATTCCATGCCATTCCATGCCATTCCATGCCATTCCATGCCATTCCATGCCATTCCATGCCATTCCATGCCATTCCATGCCATTCCATGCCATTCCATGCCATTCCATGCCATTCCATGCCATTCCATGCCATTCCATGCCATTCCATGCCATTCCATGCCATTCCATGCCATTCCATGCCATTCCATGCCATTCCATGCCATTCCATGCCATTCCATGCCATTCCATGCCATTCCATGCCATTCCATGCCATTCCATGCCATTCCATGCCATTCCATGCCATTCCATGCCATTCCATGCCATTCCATGCCATTCCATGCCATTCCATGCCATTCCATGCCATTCCATGCCATTCCATGCCATTCCATGCCATTCCATGCCATTCCATGCCATTCCATGCCATTCCATGCCATTCCATGCCATTCAATGCCGTGCCATGCCGTGCCATGCGGTGCCATGCCATTCCATGCCATTCCATGCCATTCCATGCCATTCCATGCCATTCCATGCCATTCCATGCCATTCCATGCCATTCCATGCCATTCCATGCCATTCCATGCCATTCCATGCCATTCCATGCCATTCCATGCCATTCCATGCCATTCCATGCCATTCCATGCCATTCCATGCCATTCCATGCCATTCCATGCCATTCCATGCCATTCCATGCCATTCCATGCCAGTCCATGCCATTCCATGCCACTCAATGCGGTGCCATGCCGTGCCATGCCGGTGCCATGCCGTGCCATGCCGGTGCCATGCCGTGCCATGCCGGTGCCATGCAGTGCCATGCCGTGCCATGCCGTGCCATGCCGTGCCATGCGGTGCCATGCCATTCCATGCCATTCCATGCCATTCCATGCCATTCCATGCCATTCCATGCCATTCCATGCCGTGCCATGCGGTGCCATGCCATTCCATGCCATTCCATGCCATTCCATGCCATTCCATGCCATTCCATGCCATTCCATGCCATTCCATGCCATTCCATGCCATTCCATGCCATTCCATGCCATTCCATGCCATTCCATGCCATTCCATGCCATTCCATGCCATTCCATGCCATTCCATGCCATTCCATGCCATTCCATGCCATTCCATGCCATTCCATGCCATTCCATGCCATTCCATGCCATTCCATGCCATTCCATGCCATTCCATGCCATTCCATGCCATTCCATGCCATTCCATGCCATTCCATGCCATTCCATGCCATTCCATGCCATTCCATGCCATTCCATGCCATTCCATGCCATTCCATGCCATTCCATGCCATTCCATGCCATTCCATGCCATTCCATGCCATTCCATGCCATTCCATGCCATTCCATGCCATTCCATGCCATTCCATGCCATTCCATGCCATTCCATGCCATTCCATGCCATTCCATGCCATTCCATGCCATTCCATGCCATTCCATGCCATTCCATGCCATTCCATGCCATTCCATGCCATTCCATGCCATTCCATGCCATTCCATGCCATTCCATGCCATTCCATGCCATTCCATGCCATTCCATGCCATTCCATGCCATTCCATGCCATTCCATGCCATTCCATGCCATTCCATGCCATTCCATGCCATTCCATGCCATTCCATGCCATTCCATGCCATTCCATGCCATTCCATGCCATTCCATGCCATTCCATGCCATTCCATGCCATTCCATGCCATTCCATGCCATTCCATGCCATTCCATGCCATTCCATGCCATTCCATGCCATTCCATGCCATTCCATGCCATTCCATGCCATTCCATGCCATTCCATGCCATTCCATGCCATTCCATGCCATTCCATGCCATTCCATGCCATTCCATGCCATTCCATGCCATTCCATGCCATTCCATGACATTCCATGCCATTCCATGCCATTCCATGCCATTCCATGCCATTCCATGCCATTCCATGCCATTCCATGCCATTCCATGCCATTCCATGCCATTCCATGCCATTCCATGCCATTCCATGCCATTCCATGCCATTCCATGCCATTCCATGCCATTCCATGCCATTCCATGCCATTCCATGCCATTCCATGCCATTCCATGCCATTCCATGCCATTCCATGCCATTCCATGCCATTCCATGCCATTCAATGCCGTGCCATGCCGTGCCATGCGGTGCCATGCCATTCCATGCCATTCCATGCCATTCCATGCCATTCCATGCCATTCCATGCCATTCCATGCCATTCCATGCCATTCCATGCCATTCCATGCCATTCCATGCCATTCCATGCCATTCCATGCCATTCCATGCCATTCCATGCCATTCCATGCCATTCCATGCCATTCCATGCCATTCCATGCCATACCATGCCATTCCATGCCATTCCATGCCATTCCATGCCATTCCATGCCATTCCATGCCATTCCATGCCATTCCATGCCATTCCATGCCATTCCATGCCATTCCATGCCATTCCATGCCATTCCATGCCATTCCATGCCATTCCATGCCATTCCATGCCATTCCATGCCATTCCATGCCATTCCATGACATTCCATGCCATTCCATGCCATTCCATGCCATTCCATGCCATTCCATGCCATTCCATGCCATTCCATGCCATTCCATGCCATTCCATGCCATTCCATGCCATTCCATGCCATTCCATGCCATTCCATGCCATTCCATGCCATTCCATGCCATTCCATGCCATTCCATGCCATTCCATGCCATTCCATGCCATTCCATGCCATTCCATGCCATTCCATGCCATTCCATGCCATTCCATGCCATTCCATGCCATTCCATGCCATTCCATGCCATTCCATGCCATTCCATGCCATTCCATGCCATTCCATGCCATTCCATGCCATTCCATGCCATTCCATGCCATTCCATGCCATTCCATGCCATTCCATGCCATTCCATGCCATTCCATGCCATTCCATGCCATTCCATGCCATTCCATGCCATTCCATGCCATTCAATGCCGTGCCATGCCGTGCCATGCGGTGCCATGCCATTCCATGCCATTCCATGCCATTCCATGCCATTCCATGCCATTCCATGCCATTCCATGCCATTCCATGCCATTCCATGCCATTCCATGCCATTCCATGCCATTCCATGCCATTCCATGCCATTCCATGCCATTCCATGCCATTCCATGCCATTCCATGCCATTCCATGCCATTCCATGCCATTCCATGCCATTCCATGCCATTCCATGCCATTCCATGCCATTCCATGCCATTCCATGCCATTCCATGCCAGTCCATGCCATTCCATGCCACTCAATGCGGTGCCATGCCGTGCCATGCCGGTGCCATGCCGTGCCATGCCGGTGCCATGCCGTGCCATGCCGGTGCCATGCAGTGCCATGCCGTGCCATGCCGTGCCATGCCGTGCCATGCGGTGCCATGCCATTCCATGCCATTCCATGCCATTCCATGCCATTCCATGCCATTCCATGCCATTCCATGCCGTGCCATGCGGTGCCATGCCATTCCATGCCATTCCATGCCATTCCATGCCATTCCATGCCATTCCATGCCATTCCATGCCATTCCATGCCATTCCATGCCATTCCATGCCATTCCATGCCATTCCATGCCATTCCATGCCATTCCATGCCATTCCATGCCATTCCATGCCATTCCATGCCATTCCATGCCATTCCATGCCATTCCATGCCATTCCATGCCATTCCATGCCATTCCATGCCATTCCATGCCATTCCATGCCATTCCATGCCATTCCATGCCATTCCATGCCATTCCATGCCATTCCATGCCATTCCATGCCATTCCATGCCATTCCATGCCATTCCATGCCATTCCATGCCATTCCATGCCATTCCATGCCATTCCATGCCATTCCATGCCATTCCATGCCATTCCATGCCATTCCATGCCATTCCATGCCATTCCATGCCATTCCATGCCATTCCATGCCATTCCATGCCATTCCATGCCATTCCATGCCATTCCATGCCATTCCATGCCATTCCATGCCATTCCATGCCATTCCATGCCATTCCATGCCATTCCATGCCATTCCATGCCATTCCATGCCATTCCATGCCATTCCATGCCATTCCATGCCATTCCATGCCATTCCATGCCATTCCATGCCATTCCATGCCATTCCATGCCATTCCATGCCATTCCATGCCATTCCATGCCATTCCATGCCATTCCATGCCATTCCATGCCATTCCATGCCATTCCATGCCATTCCATGCCATTCCATGCCATTCCATGCCATTCCATGCCATTCCATGCCATTCCATGCCATTCCATGACATTCCATGCCATTCCATGCCATTCCATGCCATTCCATGCCATTCCATGCCATTCCATGCCATTCCATGCCATTCCATGCCATTCCATGCCATTCCATGCCATTCCATGCCATTCCATGCCATTCCATGCCATTCCATGCCATTCCATGCCATTCCATGCCATTCCATGCCATTCCATGCCATTCCATGCCATTCCATGCCATTCCATGCCATTCCATGCCATTCCATGCCATTCCATGCCATTCCATGCCATTCCATGCCATTCCATGCCATTCCATGCCATTCCATGCCATTCCATGCCATTCCATGCCATTCCATGCCATTCAATGCCGTGCCATGCCGTGCCATGCGGTGCCATGCCATTCCATGCCATTCCATGCCATTCCATGCCATTCCATGCCATTCCATGCCATTCCATGCCATTCCATGCCATTCCATGCCATTCCATGCCATTCCATGCCATTCCATGCCATTCCATGCCATTCCATGCCATTCCATGCCATTCCATGCCATTCCATGCCATTCCATGCCATTCCATGCCATTCCATGCCATTCCATGCCATTCCATGCCATTCCATGCCATTCCATGCCATTCCATGCCATTCCATGCCAGTCCATGCCATTCCATGCCACTCAATGCGGTGCCATGCCGTGCCATGCCGGTGCCATGCCGTGCCATGCCGGTGCCATGCCGTGCCATGCCGGTGCCATGCCGTGCCATGCCGTGCCATGCCGTGCCATGCCATTCCATGCCATTCCATGCCATTCCATGCCATTCCATGCCATTCCATGCCATTCCATGCCATTCCATGCCATTCCATGCCATTCCATGCCATTCCATGCCATTCCATGCCATTCCATGCCATTCCATGCCATTCCATGCCATTCCATGCCATTCCATGCCATTCCATGCCATTCCATGCCATTCCATGCCATTCCATGCCATTCCATGCCATTCCATGCCATTCCATGCCATTCCATGCCATTCCATGCCATTCCATGACATTCCATGCCATTCCATGCCATTCCATGCCATTCCATGCCATTCCATGCCATTCCATGCCATTCCATGCCATTCCATGCCATTCCATGCCATTCCATGCCATTCCATGCCATTCCATGCCATTCCATGCCATTCCATGCCATTCCATGCCATTCCATGCCATTCCATGCCATTCCATGCCATTCCATGCCATTCCATGCCATTCCATGCCATTCCATGCCATTCCATGCCATTCCATGCCATTCCATGCCATTCCATGCCATTCCATGCCATTCCATGCCATTCCATGCCAGTCCATGCCATTCCATGCCACTCAATGGGGTGCCATGCCGTGCCATGCCGGTGCCATGCCGTGCCATGCCGGTGCCATGCCGTGCCATGCCGGTGCCATGCAGTGCCATGCCGTGCCATGCCGTGCCATGCCGTGCCATGCGGTGCCATGCCATTCCATGCCATTCCATGCCATTCCATGCCATTCCATGCCATTCCATGCCATTCCATGCCGTGCCATGCGGTGCCATGCCATTCCATGCCATTCCATGCCATTCCATGCCATTCCATGCCATTCCATGCCATTCCATGCCATTCCATGCCATTCCATGCCATTCCATGCCATTCCATGCCATTCCATGCCATTCCATGCCATTCCATGCCATTCCATGCCATTCCATGCCATTCCATGCCATTCCATGCCATTCCATGCCATTCCATGCCATTCCATGCCATTCCATGCCATTCCATGCCATTCCATGCCATTCCATGCCATTCCATGCCATTCCATGCCATTCCATGCCATTCCATGCCATTCCATGCCATTCCATGCCATTCCATGCCATTCCATGCCATTCCATGCCATTCCATGCCATTCCATGCCATTCCATGCCATTCCATGCCATTCCATGCCATTCCATGCCATTCCATGCCATTCCATGCCATTCCATGCCATTCCATGCCATTCCATGCCAGTCCATGCCATTCCATGCCACTCAATGCGGTGCCATGCCGTGCCATGCCGGTGCCATGCCGTGCCATGCCGTGCCATGCCGTGCCATGCCGTGCCATGCCGTGCCATGCCGTGCCATGCCGTGCCATGCCGTGCCATGCCGTGCCATGCCGTGCCATGCCGTGCCATGCCGTGCCATGCCGTGCCATGCGGTGCCATGCCATTCCATGCCATTCCATGCCATTCCATGCCATTCCATGCCATTCCATGCCATTCCATGCCATTCCATGCCATTCCATGCCATTCCATGCCATTCCATGCCATTCCATGCCATTCCATGCCATTCCATGCCATTCCATGCCATTCCATGCCATTCCATGCCATTCCATGCCATTCCATGCCATTCCATGCCATTCCATGCCATTCCATGCCATTCCATGCCATTCCATGCCATTCCATGCCATTCCATGCCATTCCATGCCATTCCATGCCATTCCATGCCATTCCATGCCATTCCATGCCAGTCCATCCCAGTCCATGCCATTCCATGCCATTCCATGCCACTCAATGCGGTGCCATGCCGTGCCATGCCGGTGCCATGCCGTGCCATGCCGGTGCCATGCCGTGCCATGCCGGTGCCATGCCGTGCCATGCCGGTGCCATGCCGTGCCATGCCGGTGCCATGCCGTGCCATGCCGGTGCCATGCCGTGCCATGCCGGTGCCATGCCGTGCCATGCCGGTGCCATGCCGTGCCATGCCGTGCCATGCCATTCCATGCCATTCCATGCCATTCCATGCCATTCCATGCCATACCATGCCATTCCATGCCATTCCATGCCATTCCATGCCATTCCATGCCATTCCATGCCATTCCATGCCATTCCATGCCATTCCATGCCATTCCATGCCATTCCATGCCATTCCATGCCATTCCATGCCATTCCATGCCATTCCATGCCATTCCATGCCATTCCATGCCATTCCATGCCATTGCATGCCATTCCATGCCATTCCATGACATTCCATGCCATTCCATGCCATTCCATGCCATTCCATGCCATTCCATGCCATTCCATGCCATTCCATGCCATTCCATGCCATTCCATGCCATTCCATGCCATTCCATGCCAGTCCATGCCATTCCATGCCATTCCATGCCACTCAATGCGGTGCCATGCCGTGCCATGCCGTGCCATGCCGTGCCATGCCGTGCCATGCCGTGCCATGCCGTGCCATGCCGTGCCATGCCGTGCCATGCCGTGCCATTCCATGCCATTCAATGCCGTGCCATGCCGTGCCATGCCGGTGCCATGCCGTGCCATGCCGTGCCATGCCGGTGCCATGCCGGTGCCATGCCGTGCCATGCCGGTGCCATGCCGGTGCCATGCCGTGCCATGCCGGTGCCATGCCGGTGCCATGCCGGTGCCATGCCGGTGCCATGCCGTGCCATGCCGGTGCCATGCCGTGCCATGCCGGTGCCATGCCGTGCCATGCCGGTGCCATGCCGTGCCATGCCGTGCCATGCCGGTGCCATGCCGTGCCATGCCGTGCCATGCCGGTGCCATGCCGGTGCCATGCCGTGCCATGCCGGTGCCATGCCGTGCCATGCCGGTGCCATGCCGTGCCATGCCGGTGCCATGCCATTCCATGCCATTCCATGCCATTCCATGCCATTCCATGCCATTCCATGCCGTGCCATGCCGTGCCATGCCGTGCCATGCCGGTGCCATGCCGTGCCATGCCGTGCCATGCCGGTGCCATGCCGTGCCATGCCGTGCCATGCCGGTGCCATGCCATTCCATGCCATTCCATGCCATTCCATGCCATTCCATGCCATTCCATGCCATTCCATGCCATTCCATGCCATTCCATGCCATTCCATGCCATTCCATGCCATTCCATGCCATTCCATGCCGTGCCATGCCGTGCCATGCCGTGCCATGCCGGTGCCATGCCGTGCCATGCCGTGCCATGCCGGTGCCATGCCGTGCCATGCCGGTGCCATGCCGTGCCATGCCGTGCCATGCCGTGCCATGCCGTGCCATGCGGTGCCATGCCATTCCATGCCATTCCATGCCATTCCATGCCATTCCATGCCATTCCATGCCATTCCATGCCATTCCATGCCATTCCATGCCATTCCATGCCATTCCATGCCATTCCATGCCATTCCATGCCATTCCATGCCATTCCATGCCATTCCATGCCATTCCATGCCATTCCATGCCATTCCATGCCATTCCATGCCATTCCATGCCATTCCATGCCATTCCATGCCATTCCATGCCATTCCATGCCATTCCATGCCATTCCATGCCATTCCATGCCATTCCATGCCATTCCATGCCATTCCATGCCATTCCATGCCATTCCATGCCATTCCATGCCATTCCATGCCATTCCATGCCATTCCATGCCATTCCATGCCATTCCATGCCATTCCATGCCATTCCATGCCATTCCATGCCATTCCATGCCATTCCATGCCATTCCATGCCATTCCATGCCATTCCATGCCATTCCATGCCATTCCATGCCATTCCATGCCATTCCATGCCATTCCATGCCATTCCATGCCGGTGCCATGCCGTGCCATGCCGTGCCATGCCGTGCCATGCCGGTGCCATGCCGTTCCATGCCGGTGCCATGCCGTGCCATGCCGGTGCCATGCCGTGCCATGCCGGTGCCATGCCGTGCCATGCCGGTGCCATGCCGTGCCATGCCGGTGCCATGCCGTGCCATGCCGGTGCCATGCCGTGCCATGCCGGTGCCATGCCGTGCCATGCCGGTGCCATGCCGTGCCATGCCGGTGCCATGCCGTGCCATGCCGGTGCCATGCCGTGCCATGCCGGTGCCATGCCGTGCCATGCCGGTGCCATGCCGTGCCATGCCGGTGCCATGCCGTGCCATGCCGGTGCCATGCCGTGCCATGCCGGTGCCATGCCGTGCCATGCCGGTGCCATGCCGTGCCATGCCGGTGCCATGCCGTGCCATGCCGGTGCCATGCCGTGCCATGCCGGTGCCATGCCGGTGCCATGTCGTGCCATGCCGGTGCCATGTCGTGCCATGCCGGTGCCATGCCATTCCATGCCATTCCATGCCATTCCATGCCATTCCATGCCGTGCCATGCCATTCCATGCCGTGCCATGCCGGTGCCATGCCATTCCATGCCGTGCCATGCCGGTGCTATGCCGTGCCATGCCGGTGCCATGCCGTGCCATGCCGGTGCCATGCCGTGCCATGCCGGTGCCATGCCGTGCCATGCCGGTGCCATGCCGTGCCATGCCGGTGCCTTGCCGTGCCATGCCGTGCCATGCCGGTGCCATGCCGTGCCATGCCGGTGCCATGCCGTGCCATGCCGTGCCATGCCATTCCATGCCATTCCATGCCATTCCATGCCATTCCATGCCATTCCATGCCATTCCATGCCATTCCATGCCATTCCATGCCATTCCATGCCATTCCATGCCATTCCATGCCATTCCATGCCATTCCATGCCATTCCATGCCATTCCATGCCATTCCATGCCATTCCATGCCAGTCCATGCCATTCCATGCCACTCAATGCGGTGCCATGCCGTGCCATGCCGGTGCCATGCCGTGCCATGCCGGTGCCATGCCGTGCCATGCCGGTGCCATGCAGTGCCATGCCGTGCCATGCCGGGCCATGCCGTGCCATGCGGTGCCATGCCATTCCATGCCATTCCATGCCATTCCATGCCATTCCATGCCGTGCCATGCGGTGCCATGCCATTCCATGCCATTCCATGCCATTCCATGCCATTCCATGCCATTCCATGCCATTCCATGCCATTCCATGCCATTCCATGCCATTCCATGCCATTCCATGCCATTCCATGCCATTCCATGCCATTCCATGCCATTCCATGCCATTCCATGCCATTCCATGCCATTCCATGCCATTCCATGCCATTCCATGCCATTCCATGCCATTCCATGCCATTCCATGCCATTCCATGCCATTCCATGCCATTCCATGCCATTCCATGCCATTCCATGCCATTCCATGCCATTCCATGCCATTCCATGCCATTCCATGCCATTCCATGCCATTCCATGCCATTCCATGCCATTCCATGCCATTCCATGCCATTCCATGCCATTCCATGCCATTCCATGCCATTCCATGCCATTCCATGCCATTCCATGCCATTCCATGCCATTCCATGCCATTCCATGCCATTCCATGCCATTCCATGCCATTCCATGCCATTCCATGCCATTCCATGCCATTCCATGCCATTCCATGCCATTCCATGCCATTCCATGCCATTCCATGCCATTCCATGCCATTCCATGCCATTCCATGCCATTCCATGCCATTCCATGCCATTCCATGCCATTCCATGCCATTCCATGCCATTCCATGCCATTCCATGCCATTCCATGCCATTCCATGCCATTCCATGCCATTCCATGCCATTCCATGCCATTCCATGCCATTCCATGCCATTCCATGCCATTCAATGCCGTGCCATGCCGTGCCATGCGGTGCCATGCCATTCCATGCCATTCCATGCCATTCCATGCCATTCCATGCCATTCCATGCCATTCCATGCCATTCCATGCCATTCCATGCCATTCCATGCCATTCCATGCCATTCCATGCCATTCCATGCCATTCCATGCCATTCCATGCCATTCCATGCCAGTCCATGCCATTCCATGCCACTCAATGGGGTGCCATGCCGTGCCATGCCGGTGCCATGCCGTGCCATGCCGGTGCCATGCCGTGCCATGCCGGTGCCATGCAGTGCCATGCCGTGCCATGCCGTGCCATGCCGTGCCATGCGGTGCCATGCCATTCCATGCCATTCCATGCCATTCCATGCCATTCCATGCCATTCCATGCCATTCCATGCCATTCCATGCCGTGCCATGCGGTGCCATGCCATTCCATGCCATTCCATGCCATTCCATGCCATTCCATGCCATTCCATGCCATTCCATGCCATTCCATGCCATTCCATGCCATTCCATGCCATTCCATGCCATTCCATGCCATTCCATGCCATTCCATGCCATTCCATGCCATTCCATGCCATTCCATGCCATTCCATGCCATTCCATGCCATTCCATGCCATTCCATGCCATTCCATGCCATTCCATGCCATTCCATGCCATTCCATGCCATTCCATGCCATTCCATGCCATTCCATGCCATTCCATGCCATTCCATGCCATTCCATGCCATTCCATGCCATTCCATGCCATTCCATGCCATTCCATGCCATTCCATGCCATTCCATGCCATTCCATGCCATTCCATGCCATTCCATGCCAGTCCATGCCATTCCATGCCACTCAATGCGGTGCCATGCCGTGCCATGCCGGTGCCATGCCGTGCCATGCCGTGCCATGCCGTGCCATGCCGTGCCATGCCGTGCCATGCCGTGCCATGCCGTGCCATGCCGTGCCATGCCGTGCCATGCCGTGCCATGCCGTGCCATGCCGTGCCATGCGGTGCCATGCCATTCCATGCCATTCCATGCCATTCCATGCCATTCCATGCCATTCCATGCCATTCCATGCCATTCCATGCCATTCCATGCCATTCCATGCCATTCCATGCCATTCCATGCCATTCCATGCCATTCCATGCCATTCCATGCCATTCCATGCCATTCCATGCCATTCCATGCCATTCCATGCCATTCCATGCCATTCCATGCCAGTCCATCCCAGTCCATGCCATTCCATGCCATTCCATGCCACTCAATGCGGTGCCATGCCGTGCCATGCCGGTGCCATGCCGTGCCATGCCGGTGCCATGCCGTGCCATGCCGGTGCCATGCCGTGCCATGCCGGTGCCATGCCGTGCCATGCCGGTGCCATGCCGTGCCATGCCGGTGCCATGCCGTGCCATGCCGGTGCCATGCCGTGCCATGCCGGTGCCATGCCGTGCCATGCCGTGCCATGCCATTCCATGCCATTCCATGCCATTCCATGCCATTCCATGCCATACCATGCCATTCCATGCCATTCCATGCCATTCCATGCCATTCCATGCCATTCCATGCCATTCCATGCCATTCCATGCCATTCCATGCCATTCCATGCCATTCCATGCCATTCCATGCCATTCCATGCCATTCCATGCCATTCCATGCCATTCCATGCCATTGCATGCCATTCCATGCCATTCCATGACATTCCATGCCATTCCATGCCATTCCATGCCATTCCATGCCATTCCATGCCATTCCATGCCATTCCATGCCATTCCATGCCATTCCATGCCATTCCATGCCATTCCATGCCAGTCCATGCCATTCCATGCCATTCCATGCCACTCAATGCGGTGCCATGCCGTGCCATGCCGTGCCATGCCGTGCCATGCCGTGCCATGCCGTGCCATGCCGTGCCATGCCGTGCCATGCCGTGCCATTCCATGCCATTCAATGCCGTGCCATGCCGTGCCATGCCGGTGCCATGCCGTGCCATGCCGTGCCATGCCGGTGCCATGCCGGTGCCATGCCGTGCCATGCCGGTGCCATGCCGGTGCCATGCCGTGCCATGCCGGTGCCATGCCGGTGCCATGCCGGTGCCATGCCGTGCCATGCCGGTGCCATGCCGTGCCATGCCGGTGCCATGCCGTGCCATGCCGGTGCCATGCCGTGCCATGCCGTGCCATGCCGGTGCCATGCCGTGCCATGCCGTGCCATGCCGGTGCCATGCCGGTGCCATGCCGTGCCATGCCGGTGCCATGCCGTGCCATGCCGGTGCCATGCCGTGCCATGCCGGTGCCATGCCATTCCATGCCATTCCATGCCATTCCATGCCATTCCATGCCATTCCATGCCGTGCCATGCCGTGCCATGCCGTGCCATGCCGGTGCCATGCCGTGCCATGCCGTGCCATGCCGGTGCCATGCCGTGCCATGCCGTGCCATGCCGGTGCCATGCCATTCCATGCCATTCCATGCCATTCCATGCCATTCCATGCCATTCCATGCCATTCCATGCCATTCCATGCCATTCCATGCCATTCCATGCCATTCCATGCCATTCCATGCCGTGCCATGCCGTGCCATGCCGTGCCATGCCGGTGCCATGCCGTGCCATGCCGTGCCATGCCGGTGCCATGCCGTGCCATGCCGGTGCCATGCCGTGCCATGCCGTGCCATGCCGTGCCATGCCGTGCCATGCGGTGCCATGCCATTCCATGCCATTCCATGCCATTCCATGCCATTCCATGCCATTCCATGCCATTCCATGCCATTCCATGCCATTCCATGCCATTCCATGCCATTCCATGCCATTCCATGCCATTCCATGCCATTCCATGCCATTCCATGCCATTCCATGCCATTCCATGCCATTCCATGCCATTCCATGCCATTCCATGCCATTCCATGCCATTCCATGCCATTCCATGCCATTCCATGCCATTCCATGCCATTCCATGCCATTCCATGCCATTCCATGCCATTCCATGCCATTCCATGCCATTCCATGCCATTCCATGCCATTCCATGCCATTCCATGCCATTCCATGCCATTCCATGCCATTCCATGCCATTCCATGCCATTCCATGCCGTGCCATGCCGGTGCCATGCCGTGCCATGCCGTGCCATGCCGTGCCATGCCGGTGCCATGCCGTTCCATGCCGGTGCCATGCCGTGCCATGCCGGTGCCATGCCGTGCCATGCCGGTGCCATGCCGTGCCATGCCGGTGCCATGCCGTGCCATGCCGGTGCCATGCCGTGCCATGCCGGTGCCATGCCGTGCCATGCCGGTGCCATGCCGTGCCATGCCGGTGCCATGCCGTGCCATGCCGGTGTCATGCCGTGCCATGCCGGTGCCATGCCGTGCCATGCCGGTGCCATGCCGTGCCATGCCGGTGCCATGCCGTGCCATGCCGGTGCCATGCCGTGCCATGCCGGTGCCATGCCGTGCCATGCCGGTGCCATGCCGTGCCATGCCGGTGCCATGCCGTGCCATGCCGGTGCCATGCCGTGCCATGCCGGTGCCATGCCGTGCCATGCCGGTGCCATGCCGTGCCATGCCGGTGCCATGCCGTGCCATGCCGGTGCCATGCCGGTGCCATGTCGTGCCATGCCGGTGCCATGTCGTGCCATGCCGGTGCCATGCCATTCCATGCCATTCCATGCCATTCCATGCCGTGCCATGCCATTCCATGCCGTGCCATGCCGGTGCCATGCCATTCCATGCCGTGCCATGCCGGTGCTATGCCGTGCCATGCCGGTGCCATGCCGTGCCATGCCGGTGCCATGCCGTGCCATGCCGGTGCCATGCCGTGCCATGCCGGTGCCATGCCGTGCCATGCCGGTGCCTTGCCGTGCCATGCCGTGCCATGCCGGTGCCATGCCGTGCCATGCCGGTGCCATGCCGTGCCATGCCGTGCCATGCCATTCCATGCCATTCCATGCCATTCCATGCCATTCCATGCCATTCCATGCCATTCCATGCCATTCCATGCCATTCCATGCCATTCCATGCCATTCAATGCCGTGCCATGCCGTGCCATGCCGTGCCATGCCCTGCCATGCCGTGCCATGCCGTGCCATGCCGTGCCATGCCGTGCCATGCCGGTGCCATGCCGTGCCATGCCGGTGCCATGCCGTGCCATGCCGGTGCCATGCCGTGCCATGCCGTGCCATGCCGGGCCATGCCATTCCATGCCATTCCATGCCAGTCCATGCCAGTCCATGCCATTCCATGCCATTCCATGCCACTCAATGCGGTGCCATGCCGTGCCATGCCGTGCCATGCCGTGCCATGCCGTGCCATGCCGTGCCATTCCATGCCATTCAATGCCGTGCCATGCCGTGCCATGCCGGTGCCATGCCGTGCCATGCCGTGCCATGCCGGTGCCATGCCGTGCCATGCCGGTGCCATGCCGTGCCATGCCGTGCCATGCCGGTGCCATGCCGTGCCATGCCGGTGCCATGCCGTGCCATGCCGGTGCCATGCCGTGCCATGCCGTGCCATGCCGGTGCCATGCCGTGCCATGCCGGTGCCATGCCGTGCCATGCCGGTGCCATGCCGTGCCATGCCGTGCCATGCCGTGCCATGCGGTGCCATGCCATTCCATGCCATTCCATGCCATTCCATGCCATTCCATGCCATTCCATGCCATTCCATGCCATTCCATGCCATTCCATGCCATTCCATGCCATTCCATGCCATTCCATGCCATTCCATGCCATTCCATGCCATTCCATGCCATTCCATGCCATTCCATGCCATTCCATGCCATTCCATGCCATTCCATGCCATTCAATGCCGTGCCATGCCGTGCCATGCCGGTGCCATGCCGTGCCATGCCGGTGCCATGCCGTGCCATGCCGGTGCCATGCCGTGCCATGCCGGTGCCATGCCGTGCCATGCCGGTGCCATGCCGTGCCATGCCGGTGCCATGCCGTGCCATGCCGTGCCATGCCGGTGCCATGCCGTGCCATGCCGGTGCCATGCCGTGCCATGCCGTGCCATGCCGGTGCCATGCCGTGCCATGCCGGTGCCATGCCGGTGCCATGCCGTGCCATGCCGTGCCATGCCGGTGCCATGCCATTCCATGCCATTCCATGCCATTCCATGCCATTCCATGCCATTCCATGCCATTCCATGCCATTCCATGCCATTCCATGCCATTCCATGCCATTCCATGCCATTCCATGCCATTCCATGCCATTCCATGCCATTCCATGCCATTCCATGCCATTCCATGCCATTCCATGCCATTCCATGCCATTCCATGCCATTCCATGCCATTCCATGCCATTCCATGCCATTCCATGCCATTCCATGCCATTCCATGCCATTCCATGCCATTCCATGCCATTCAATGCCGTGCCATGCCGTGCCATGCCGTGCCATGCCGTGCCATGCCGTGCCATGCCGTGCCATGCCGTGCCATGCCGGTGCCATGCCGTGCCATGCCGGTGCCATGCCGTGCCATGCCGTGCCATGCCGTGCCATGCCGGTGCCATGCCGTGCCATGCCGGTGCCATGCCGTGCCATGCCGGTGCCATGCCGTGCCATGCCGGTGCCATGCCGTGCCATGCCGGTGCCATGCCGTGCCATGCCGGTGCCATGCCGTGCCATGCCGGTGCCATGCCGTGCCATGCCGGTGCCATGCCGTGCCATGCCGGTGCCATGCCGTGCCATGCCGGTGCCATGCCGTGCCATGCCGGTGCCATGCCGTGCCATGCCGGTGCCATGCCGTGCCATGCCGGTGCCATGCCGTTCCATGCCATTCCATGCCATTCCATGCCATTCCATGCCATTCCATGCCATTCCATGCCATTCCATGCCATTCCATGCCGTGCCATGCCGGTGCCATGCCGTGCCATGCCGGTGCCATGCCGTGCCATGCCGGTGCCATGCCGTGCCATGCCGGTGCCATGCCGTGCCATGCCGGTGCCATGCCGTGCCATGCCGGTGCCATGCCGTGCCATGCCGGTGCCATGCCGTGCCATGCCGGTGCCATGCCGTGCCATGCCGGTGCCATGCCGTGCCATGCCGGTGCCATGCCGGTGCCATGCCGTGCCATGCCGGTGCCATGCCGTGCCATGCCGGTGCCATGCCGTGCCATGCCGGTGCCATGCCATTCCATGCCATTCCATGCCATTCCATGCCATTCCATGCCGTGCCATGCCGGTGCCATGCCGTGCCATGCCGGTGCCATGCCGGTGCCATGCCGTGCCATGCCGGTGCCATGCCGTGCCATGCCGGTGCCATGCCGTGCCATGCCGTGCCATGCCGGTGCCATGCCGTGCCATGCCGGTGCCATGCCGTGCCATGCCGGTGCCATGCCGTGCCATGCCGGTGCCATGCCGTGCCATGCCGTGCCATGCGGTGCCATGCCATTCCATGCCATTCCATGCCATTCCATGCCATTCCATGCCATTCCATGCCATTCCATGCCATTCCATGCCATTCCATGCCATTCCATGCCATTCCATGCCATTCCATGCCATTCCATGCCATTCCATGCCATTCCATGCCATTCTATGCCATTCCATGCCATTCCATGCCATTCCATGCCATTCCATGCCATTCCATGCCATTCCATGCCAGTCCATGCCAGTCCATGCCATTCCATGCCATTCCATGCCACTCAATGCGGTGCCATGCCGTGCCATGCCGGTGCCATGCCGTGCCATGCCGGTGCCATGCCGTGCCATGCCGGTGCCATGCCGTGCCATGCCGGTGCCATGCCGTGCCATGCCGGTGCCATGCCGTGCCATGCCGTGCCATGCCGGGCCATGCCATTCCATGCCATTCCATGCCAGTCCATGCCAGTCCATGCCATTCCATGCCATTCCATGCCACTCAATGCGGTGCCATGCCGTGCCATGCCGTGCCATGCCGTGCCATGCCGTGCCATGCCGTGCCATTCCATGCCATTCAATGCCGTGCCATGCCGTGCCATGCCGGTGCCATGCCGTGCCATGCCGTGCCATGCCGGTGCCATGCCGTGCCATGCCGGTGCCATGCCGTGCCATGCCGTGCCATGCCGGTGCCATGCCGTGCCATGCCGGTGCCATGCCGTGCCATGCCGGTGCCATGCCGTGCCATGCCGTGCCATGCCGGTGCCATGCCGTGCCATGCCGGTGCCATGCCGTGCCATGCCGGTGCCATGCCGTGCCATGCCGTGCCATGCCGTGCCATGCGGTGCCATGCCATTCCATGCCATTCCATGCCATTCCATGCCATTCCATGCCATTCCATGCCATTCCATGCCATTCCATGCCATTCCATGCCATTCCATGCCATTCCATGCCATTCCATGCCATTCCATGCCATTCCATGCCATTCCATGCCATTCCATGCCATTCCATGCCATTCCATGCCATTCCATGCCATTCCATGCCAGTCCATCCCAGTCCATGCCATTCCATGCCATTCCATGCCATTCCATGCCACTCAATGCGGTGCCATGCCGTGCCATGCCGGTGCCATGCCGTGCCATGCCGGTGCCATGCCGTGCCATGCCGTGCCATGCCATGCCGTGCCATGCGGTGCCATGCCATTCCATGCCATTCCATGCCATTCCATGCCATTCCATGCCATTCCATGCCATTCCATGCCATTCCATGCCATTCCATGCCATTCCATGCCATTCCATGCCATTCCATGCCATTCAATGCCGTGCCATGCCGTGCCATGCCGGTGCCATGCCGTGCCATGCCGGTGCCATGCCGTGCCATGCCGGTGCCATGCCGTGCCATGCCGGTGCCATGCCGTGCCATGCCGGTGCCATGCCGTGCCATGCCGGTGCCATGCCGTGCCATGCCGTGCCATGCCGGTGCCATGCCGTGCCATGCCGGTGCCATGCCGTGCCATGCCGTGCCATGCCGGTGCCATGCCGTGCCATGCCGGTGCCATGCCGGTGCCATGCCGTGCCATGCCGTGCCATGCCGGTGCCATGCCATTCCATGCCATTCCATGCCATTCCATGCCATTCCATGCCATTCCATGCCATTCCATGCCATTCCATGCCATTCCATGCCATTCCATGCCATTCCATGCCATTCCATGCCATTCCATGCCATTCCATGCCATTCCATGCCATTCCATGCCATTCCATGCCATTCCATGCCATTCCATGCCATTCCATGCCATTCCATGCCATTCCATGCCATTCCATGCCATTCCATGCCATTCCATGCCATTCCATGCCATTCCATGCCATTCCATGCCATTCCATGCCATTCAATGCCGTGCCATGCCGTGCCATGCCGTGCCATGCCGTGCCATGCCGTGCCATGCCGTGCCATGCCGTGCCATGCCGGTGCCATGCCGTGCCATGCCGGTGCCATGCCGTGCCATGCCGTGCCATGCCGTGCCATGCCGGTGCCATGCCGTGCCATGCCGGTGCCATGCCGTGCCATGCCGGTGCCATGCCGTGCCATGCCGGTGCCATGCCGTGCCATGCCGGTGCCATGCCGTGCCATGCCGGTGCCATGCCGTGCCATGCCGGTGCCATGCCGTGCCATGCCGGTGCCATGCCGTGCCATGCCGGTGCCATGCCGTGCCATGCCGGTGCCATGCCGTGCCATGCCGGTGCCATGCCGTTCCATGCCATTCCATGCCATTCCATGCCATTCCATGCCATTCCATGCCATTCCATGCCATTCCATGCCATTCCATGCCGTGCCATGCCGGTGCCATGCCGTGCCATGCCGGTGCCATGCCGTGCCATGCCGGTGCCATGCCGTGCCATGCCGGTGCCATGCCGTGCCATGCCGGTGCCATGCCGTGCCATGCCGGTGCCATGCCGTGCCATGCCGGTGCCATGCCGTGCCATGCCGGTGCCATGCCGTGCCATGCCGGTGCCATGCCGTGCCATGCCGGTGCCATGCCGGTGCCATGCCGTGCCATGCCGGTGCCATGCCGTGCCATGCCGGTGCCATGCCGTGCCATGCCGGTGCCATGCCATTCCATGCCATTCCATGCCATTCCATGCCATTCCATGCCGTGCCATGCCGGTGCCATGCCGTGCCATGCCGGTGCCATGCCGGTGCCATGCCGTGCCATGCCGGTGCCATGCCGTGCCATGCCGGTGCCATGCCGTGCCATGCCGTGCCATGCCGGTGCCATGCCGTGCCATGCCGGTGCCATGCCGTGCCATGCCGGTGCCATGCCGTGCCATGCCGGTGCCATGCCGTGCCATGCCGTGCCATGCGGTGCCATGCCATTCCATGCCATTCCATGCCATTCCATGCCATTCCATGCCATTCCATGCCATTCCATGCCATTCCATGCCATTCCATGCCATTCCATGCCATTCCATGCCATTCCATGCCATTCCATGCCATTCCATGCCATTCCATGCCATTCCATGCCATTCTATGCCATTCCATGCCATTCCATGCCATTCCATGCCATTCCATGCCATTCCATGCCATTCCATGCCAGTCCATGCCAGTCCATGCCATTCCATGCCATTCCATGCCACTCAATGCGGTGCCATGCCGTGCCATGCCGGTGCCATGCCGTGCCATGCCGGTGCCATGCCGTGCCATGCCGGTGCCATGCCGTGCCATGCCGGTGCCATGCCGTGCCATGCCGGTGCCATGCCGTGCCATGCCGGTGCCATGCCGTGCCATGCCGGTGCCATGCCATTCCATGCCATTCCATGCCATTCCATGCCATTCCATGCCATTCCATGCCATTCCATGCCATTCCATGCCATTCCATGCCATTCCATGCCATTCCATGCCATTCCATGCCATTCCATGCCATTCCATGCCATTCCATGCCATTCCATGCCATTCCATGCCGTGCCATGCCGTGCCATGCCGGTGCCATGCCGTGCCATGCCGGTGCCATGCCGTGCCATGCCGTGCCATGCCGTGCCATGCCATTCCATGCCATTCCATGCCATTCCATGCCATTCCATGCCATTCCATGCCATTCCATGACATTCCATGCCATTCCATGCCATTCCATGCCATTCCATGCCATTCCATGCCATTCCATGCCATTCCATGCCATTCCATGCCATTCCATGCCATTCCATGCCATTCCATGCCATTCCATGCCATTCCATGCCATTCCATGCCATTCCATGCCATTCCATGCCATTCCATGCCATTCCATGCCATTCCATGCCATTCCATGCCATTCCATGCCATTCCATGCCATTCCATGCCATTCCATGCCATTCCATGCCATTCCATGCCATTCCATGCCATTCCATGCCATTCCATGCCATTCCATGCCATTCCATGCCATTCCATGCCATTCCATGCCATTCCATGCCATTCCATGCCATTCCATGCCATTCCATGCCATTCCATGCCATTCCATGCCATTCCATGCCAGTCCATGCCATTCCATGCCACTCAATGCGGTGCCATGCCGTGCCATGCCGGTGCCATGCCGTGCCATGCCGGTGCCATGCCGTGCCATGCCGGTGCCATGCAGTGCCATGCCGTGCCATGCCGTGCCATGCCGTGCCATGCGGTGCCATGCCATTCCATGCCATTCCATGCCATTCCATGCCATTCCATGCCATTCCATGCCATTCCATGCCATTCCATGCCATTCCATGCCGTGCCATGCGGTGCCATGCCATTCCATGCCATTCCATGCCATTCCATGCCATTCCATGCCATTCCATGCCATTCCATGCCATTCCATGCCATTCCATGCCATTCCATGCCATTCCATGCCATTCCATGCCATTCCATGCCATTCCATGCCATTCCATGCCATTCCATGCCATTCCATGCCATTCCATGCCATTCCATGCCATTCCATGCCATTCCATGCCATTCCATGCCATTCCATGCCATTCCATGCCATTCCATGCCATTCCATGCCATTCCATGCCATTCCATGCCATTCCATGCCATTCCATGCCATTCCATGCCATTCCATGCCATTCCATGCCATTCCATGCCATTCCATGCCATTCCATGCCATTCCATGCCATTCCATGCCATTCCATGCCATTCCATGCCATTCCATGCCATTCCATGCCATTCCATGCCATTCCATGCCATTCCATGCCATTCCATGCCATTCCATGCCATTCCATGCCATTCCATGCCATTCCATGCCATTCCATGCCATTCCATGCCATTCCATGCCATTCCATGCCATTCCATGCCATTCCATGCCATTCCATGCCATTCCATGCCATTCCATGCCATTCCATGCCATTCCATGCCATTCCATGCCATTCCATGCCATTCCATGCCATTCCATGCCATTCCATGCCATTCCATGCCATTCCATGCCATTCCATGCCATTCCATGCCATTCCATGCCATTCCATGCCATTCCATGCCATTCCATGCCATTCCATGCCATTCCATGCCATTCCATGCCATTCCATGCCATTCCATGACATTCCATGCCATTCCATGCCATTCCATGCCATTCCATGCCATTCCATGCCATTCCATGCCATTCCATGCCATTCCATGCCATTCCATGCCATTCCATGCCATTCCATGCCATTCCATGCCATTCCATGCCATTCCATGCCATTCCATGCCATTCCATGCCATTCCATGCCATTCCATGCCATTCCATGCCATTCCATGCCATTCCATGCCATTCCATGCCATTCCATGCCATTCCATGCCATTCCATGCCATTCCATGCCATTCCATGCCATTCCATGCCATTCCATGCCATTCCATGCCATTCCATGCCATTCCATGCCATTCCATGCCATTCAATGCCGTGCCATGCCGTGCCATGCGGTGCCATGCCATTCCATGCCATTCCATGCCATTCCATGCCATTCCATGCCATTCCATGCCATTCCATGCCATTCCATGCCATTCCATGCCGGTGCCATGCCGTGCCATGCCGGTGCCATGCCGTGCCATGCCGTGCCATGCCGGTGCCATGCCGTGCCATGCCGTGCCATGCCGGTGCCATGCCGTGCCATGCCGGTGCCATGCCGTGCCATGCCGGTGCCATGCCGTGCCATGCCGGTGCCATGCCGTGCCATGCCGGTGCCATGCCGTGCCATGCCATTCCATGCCATTCCATGCCATTCCATGCCATTCCATGCCATTCCATGCCATTCCATGCCATTCCATGCCATTCCATGCCATTCCATGCCATTCCATGCCATTCCATGCCATTCCATGCCATTCCATGCCATTCCATGCCATTCCATGCCATTCCATGCCATTCCATGCCATACCATGCCATTCCATGCCATTCCATGCCATTCCATGCCATTCCATGCCATTCCATGCCATTCCATGCCATTCCATGCCATTCCATGCCATTCCATGCCATTCCATGCCATTCCATGCCATTGCATGCCATTCCATGCCATTCCATGCCATTCCATGCCATTCCATGACATTCCATGCCATTCCATGCCATTCCATGCCATTCCATGCCATTCCATGCCATTCCATGCCATTCCATGCCATTCCATGCCATTCCATGCCATTCCATGCCATTCCATGCCATTCCATGCCATTCCATGCCATTCCATGCCATTCCATGCCATTCCATGCCATTCCATGCCATTCCATGCCATTCCATGCCATTCCATGCCATTCCATGCCATTCCATGCCATTCCATGCCATTCCATGCCATTCCATGCCATTCCATGCCATTCCATGCCATTCCATGCCATTCCATGCCATTCCATGCCATTCCATGCCATTCCATGCCATTCCATGCCATTCCATGCCATTCCATGCCATTCCATGCCATTCCATGCCATTCCATGCCATTCCATGCCATTCCATGCCATTCCATGCCATTCCATGCCATTCCATGCCATTCCATGCCATTCCATGCCATTCCATGCCATTCCATGCCATTCCATGCCATTCCATGCCATTCCATGCCATTCCATGCCATTCCATGCCATTCCATGCCATTCCATGCCATTCCATGCCATTCCATGCCATTCCATGCCATTCCATGCCGTGCCATGCCGGTGGCATGCCGTGCCATGCCGTGCCATGCCGGTGCCATGCCGTGCCATGCCGGTGCCATGCCGTGCCATGCCGGTGCCATGCCGTGCCATGCCGGTGCCATGCCGTGCCATGCCGGTGCCATGCCGTGCCATGCCGGTGCCATGCCGTGCCATGCCGGTGCCATGCCGTGCCATGCCGGTGCCATGCCGTGCCATGCCGGTGCCATGCCGTGCCATGCCGGTGCCATGCCGTGCCATGCCGGTGCCATGCCGTGCTATGCCGTGCCATGCCGGTGCCATGCCGTGCCATGCCGGTGCCATGCCGTGCCATGCCGTGCCATGCCATGCCGTGCCATGCGGTGCCATGCCATTCCATGCCATTCCATGCCATTCCATGCCATTCCATGCCATTCAATGCCGTGCCATGCCGTGCCATGCCGGTGCCATGCCGTGCCATGCCGGTGCCATGCCGTGCCATGCCGGTGCCATGCCGTGCCATGCCGGAGCCATGCCGTGCCATGCCGGTGCCATGCCGTGCCATGCCGGTGCCATGCCGTGCCATGCCGGTGCCATGCCGTGCCATGCCGGTGCCATGCCGTGCCATGCCGTGCCATGCCGGTGCCATGCCGTGCCATGCCGGTGCCATGCCGTGCCATGCCGGTGCCATGCCGTGCCATGCCGGTGCCATGCCGTGCCATGCCGGTGCCATGCCGTGCCATGCCGGTGCCATGCCGTGCCATGCCGGTGCCATGCCGTGCCATGCCGGTGCCATGCCGTGCCATGCCGGTGCCATGCCATTCCATGCCATTCCATGCCATTCCATGCCATTCCATGCCAATCCATGCCATTCCATGCCATTCCATGCCATTCCATGCCATTCCATGCCATTCCATGCCATTCCATGCCATTCCATGCCATTCCATGCCATTCCATGCCATTCCATGCCATTCCATGCCATTCCATGCCGTGCCATGCCGTGCCATGCCGTGCCATGCCGTGCCATGCCGTGCCATGCCGTGCCATGCCGTGCCATGCCGTGCCATGCCGTGCCATGCCGTGCCATGCCGTGCCATGCCGGTGCCATGCCGTGCCATGCCGGTGCCATGCCGTGCCATGCCGTGCCATGCCGTGCCATGCCGTGCCATGCGGTGCCATGCCATTCCATGCCATTCCATGCCATTCCATGCCATTCCATGCCATTCCATGCCATTCCATACCATTCCATGCCATTCCATGCCATTCCATGCCATTCCATGCCATTCCATGCCATTCCATGCCATTCCATGCCATTCCATGCCATTCCATGCCATTCCATGCCATTCCATGCCATTCCATGCCATTCCATGCCATTCCATGCCATTCCATGCCGGTGCCATGCCGTGCCATGCCGGTGCCATGCCGTGCCATGCCGGTGCCATGCCGTGCCATGCCGGTGCCATGCCGTGCCATGCCGTGCCATGCCGGTGCCATGCCGTGCCATGCCGGTGCCATGCCGTGCCATGCCGTGCCATGCGGTGCCATGCCATTCCATGCCATTCCATGCCATTCCATGCCATTCCATGCCATTCCATGCCATTCCATGCCATTCCATGCCATTCCATGCCATTCCATGCCATTCCATGCCATTCCATGCCATTCCATGCCATTCCATGCCATTCCATGCCATTCCATGCCATTCCATGCCATTCCATGCCATTCCATGCCATTCCATGCCATTCCATGCCATTCCATGCCATTCCATGCCATTTCATGCCATTCCATGCCATTCCATGCCATTCCATGCCAGTCCATGCCAGTCCATGCCATTCCATGCCATTCCATGCCACTCAATGCGGTGCCATGCCGTGCCATGCCGGTGCCATGCCGGTGCCATGCCGTGCCATGCCGGTGCCATGCCGTGCCATGCCGGTGCCATGCCGTGCCATGCCGGTGCCATGCCGGTGCCATGCCGTGCCATGCCGGTGCCATGCCGTGCCATGCCGGTGCCATGCCATTCCATGCCATTCCATGCCATTCCATGCCATTCCATGCCATTCCATGCCATTCCATGCCATTCCATGCCATTCCATGCCATTCCATGCCATTCCATGCCATTCCATGCCATTCCATGCCATTCCATGCCATTCCATGCCATTCCATGCCATTCCATGCCATTCCATGCCATTCCATGCCATTCCATGCCATTCCATGCCATTCCATGCCATTCCATGCCATTCCATGCCATTCCATGCCATTCCATGCCATTCCATGCCATTCCATGCCATTCCATGCCATTCCATGCCGTGCCATGCCGGTGCCATGCCGTGCCATGCTGTGCCATGCCGGTGCCATGCCGTGCCATGCTGTGCCATGCCGGTGCCATGCCGTGCCATGCCGGTGCCATGCCGTGCCATGCCGGTGCCATGCCGTGCCATGCCGGTGCCATGCCGTGCCATGCCGGTGCCATGCCGTGTCATGCCGGTGCCATGCCGTGCCATGCCGGTGCCATGCCGTGCCATGCCGTGCCATGCCGTGCCATGCCGTGCCATGCGGTGCCATGCCATTCCATGCCATTCCATGCCATTCCATGCCATTCCATGCCATTCCATGCCATTCCATGCCATTCCATGCCATTCCATGCCATTCCATGCCATTCCATGCCATTCCATGCCATTCCATGCCATTCCATGCCATTCCATGCCATTCCATGCCATTCCATGCCATTCCATGCCATTCCATGCCATTCCATGCCATTCCATGCCATTCCATGCCATTCCATGCCATTCCATGCCATTCCATGCCATTCCATGCCATTCCATGCCATTCCATGCCATTCCATGCCATTCCATGCCATTCCATGCCATTCCATGCCATTCCATGCCATTCCATGCCATTCCATGCCATTCCATGCCATTCCATGCCATTCCATGCCATTCCATGCCATTCCATGCCATTCCATGCCATTCCATGCCATTCCATGCCATTCCATGCCATTCCATGCCATTCCATGCCATTCCATGCCGTGCCATGCCGGTGCCATGCCGTGCCATGCCGTGCCATGCCGGTGCCATGCCGTGCCATGCCGGTGCCATGCCGTGCCATGCCGGTGCCATGCCGTGCCATGCCGGTGCCATGCCGTGCCATGCCGGTGCCATGCCGTGCCATGCCGGTGCCATGCCGGTGCCATGCCGTGCCATGCCGGTGCCATGCCGTGCCATGCCGGTGCCATGCCGTGCCATGCCGGTGCCATGCCATTCCATGCCATTCCATGCCATTCCATGCCATTCCATGCCGTGCCATGCCGGTGCCATGCCGTGCCATGCCGGTGCCATGCCGGTGCCATGCCGTGCCATGCCGGTGCCATGCCGTGCCATGCCGGTGCCATGCCGTGCCATGCCGTGCCATGCCGGTGCCATGCCGTGCCATGCCGGTGCCATGCCGTGCCATGCCGGTGCCATGCCGTGCCATGCCGGTGCCATGCCGTGCCATGCGGTGCCATGCCATTCCATGCCATTCCATGCCATTCCATGCCATTCCATGCCATTCCATGCCATTCCATGCCATTCCATGCCATTCCATGCCATTCCATGCCATTCCATGCCATTCCATGCCGGTGCCATGCCGTGCCATGCCGGTGCCATGCCGTGCCATGCCGTGCCATGCCGTGCCATGCCGGTGCCATGCCGTGCCATGCCGGTGCCATGCCGTGCCATGCCGTGCCATGCGGTGCCATGCCATTCCATGCCATTCCATGCCATTCCATGCCATTCCATGCCATTCCATGCCATTCCATGCCATTCCATGCCATTCCATGCCATTCCATGCCATTCCATGCCATTCCATGCCATTCCATGCCATTCCATGCCATTCCATGCCATTCCATGCCATTCCATGCCATTCCATGCCATTCCATGCCATTCCATGCCATTCCATGCCATTCCATGCCATTCCATGCCATTCCATGCCATTCCATGCCATTCCATGCCATTCCATGCCATTCCATGCCATTCCATGCCATTCCATGCCATTCCATGCCATTCCATGCCATTCCATGCCATTCCATGCCATTCCATGCCATTTCATGCCATTCCATGCCATTCCATGCCATTCCATGCCAGTCCATGCCAGTCCATGCCATTCCATGCCATTCCATGCCACTCAATGCGGTGCCATGCCGTGCCATGCCGGTGCCATGCCGGTGCCATGCCGTGCCATGCCGGTGCCATGCCGTGCCATGCCGGTGCCATGCCGTGCCATGCCGGTGCCATGCCGGTGCCATGCCGTGCCATGCCGGTGCCATGCCGTGCCATGCCGGTGCCATGCCATTCCATGCCATTCCATGCCATTCCATGCCATTCCATGCCATTCCATGCCATTCCATGCCATTCCATGCCATTCCATGCCATTCCATGCCATTCCATGCCATTCCATGCCATTCCATGCCATTCCATGCCATTCCATGCCATTCCATGCCATTCCATGCCATTCCATGCCATTCCATGCCATTCCATGCCATTCCATGCCATTCCATGCCATTCCATGCCGTGCCATGCTGTGCCATGCCGGTGCCATGCCGTGCCATGCTGTGCCATGCCGGTGCCATGCCGTGCCATGCCGGTGCCATGCCGTGCCATGCCGGTGCCATGCCGTGCCATGCCGGTGCCATGCCGTGCCATGCCGGTGCCATGCCGTGTCATGCCGGTGCCATGCCGTGCCATGCCGGTGCCATGCCGTGCCATGCCGTGCCATGCCGTGCCATGCCGTGCCATGCGGTGCCATGCCATTCCATGCCATTCCATGCCATTCCATGCCATTCCATGCCATTCCATGCCATTCCATGCCATTCCATGCCATTCCATGCCATTCCATGCCATTCCATGCCATTCCATGCCATTCCATGCCATTCCATGCCATTCCATGCCATTCCATGCCATTCCATGCCATTCCATGCCATTCCATGCCATTCCATGCCATTCCATGCCATTCCATGCCATTCCATGCCATTCCATGCCATTCCATGCCATTCCATGCCATTCCATGCCATTCCATGCCATTCCATGCCATTCCATGCCATTCCATGCCATTCCATGCCATTCCATGCCATTCCATGCCATTCCATGCCATTCCATGCCATTCCATGCCATTCCATGCCATTCCATGCCATTCCATGCCATACCATGCCATTCCATGCCATTCCATGCCATTCCATGCCATTCCATGCCATTCCATGCCATTCCATGCCATTCCATGCCATTCCATGCCATTCCATGCCATTCCATGCCATTCCATGCCATTCCATGCCATTCCATGCCATTCCATGCCATTCCATGCCATTCCATGCCATTCCATGCCATTCCATGCCATTCCATGCCATTCCATGCCATTCCATGCCATTCCATGCCATTCCATGCCATTCCATGCCATTCCATGCCATTCCATGCCATTCCATGCCATTCCATGCCATTCCATGCCATTCCATGCCATTCCATGCCATTCCATGCCATTCCATGCCATTCCATGCCATTCCATGCCATTCCATGCCATTCCATGCCATTCCATGCCATTCCATGCCATTCAATGCCGTGCCATGCCGTGCCATGCGGTGCCATGCCATTCCATGCCATTCCATGCCATTCCATGCCATTCCATGCCATTCCATGCCATTCCATGCCATTCCATGCCATTCCATGCCATTCCATGCCATTCCATGCCATTCCATGCCATTCCATGCCATTCCATGCCATTCCATGCCATTCCATGCCATTCCATGCCATTCCATGCCATTCCATGCCATTCCATGCCATTCCATGCCATTCCATGCCATTCCATGCCATACCATGCCATTCCATGCCATTCCATGCCATTCCATGCCATTCCATGCCATTCCATGCCATTCCATGCCATTCCATTCCATGCCATTCCATGCCATTCCATGCCATTCCATGCCATTCCATGCCATTCCATGCCATTCCATGCCATTCCATGCCATTCCATGCCATTCCATGCCATTCCATGCCATTCCATGCCATTCCATGCCATTCCATGCCATTCCATGCCATTCCATGACATTCCATGACATTCCATGCCATTCCATGCCATTCCATGCCATTCCATGCCATTCCATGCCATTCCATGCCATTCCATGCCATTCCATGCCATTCCATGCCATTCCATGCCATTCCATGCCATTCCATGCCATTCCATGCCATTCCATGCCATTCCATGCCATTCCATGCCATTCCATGCCATTCCATGCCATTCCATGCCATTCCATGCCATTCCATGCCATTCCATGCCATTCCATGCCATTCCATGCCATTCCATGCCATTCCATGCCATTCCATGCCATTCCATGCCATTCCATGCCATTCCATGCCATTCCATGCCATTCCATGCCATTCCATGCCATTCCATGCCATTCCATGCCATTCCATGCCATTCCATGCCATTCAATGCCGTGCCATGCCGTGCCATGCGGTGCCATGCCATTCCATGCCATTCCATGCCATTCCATGCCATTCCATGCCATTCCATGCCATTCCATGCCATTCCATGCCATTCCATGCCATTCCATGCCATTCCATGCCATTCCATGCCATTCCATGCCATTCCATGCCATTCCATGCCATTCCATGCCATTCCATGCCATTCCATGCCATTCCATGCCATTCCATGCCATTCCATGCCATTCCATGCCATTCCATGCCATTCCATGCCATTCCATGCCATTCCATGCCATTCCATGCCATTCCATGCCATTCCATGCCATTCCATGCCATTCCATGCCATTCCATGCCATTCCATGCCATTCCATGCCATTCCATGCCATTCCATGCCATTCCATGCCATTCCATGCCATTCCATGCCATTCCATGCCAGTCCATGCCATTCCATGCCACTCAATGCGGTGCCATGCCGTGCCATGCCGGTGCCATGCCGTGCCATGCCGGTGCCATGCCGTGCCATGCCGGTGCCATGCAGTGCCATGCCGTGCCATGCCGTGCCATGCCGTGCCATGCGGTGCCATGCCATTCCATGCCATTCCATGCCATTCCATGCCATTCCATGCCATTCCATGCCGTGCCATGCGGTGCCATGCCATTCCATGCCATTCCATGCCATTCCATGCCATTCCATGCCATTCCATGCCATTCCATGCCATTCCATGCCATTCCATGCCATTCCATGCCATTCCATGCCATTCCATGCCATTCCATGCCATTCCATGCCATTCCATGCCATTCCATGCCATTCCATGCCATTCCATGCCATTCCATGCCATTCCATGCCATTCCATGCCATTCCATGCCATTCCATGCCATTCCATGCCATTCCATGCCATTCCATGCCATTCCATGCCATTCCATGCCATTCCATGCCATTCCATGCCATTCCATGCCATTCCATGCCATTCCATGCCATTCCATGCCATTCCATGCCATTCCATGCCATTCCATGCCATTCCATGCCATTCCATGCCATTCCATGCCATTCCATGCCATTCCATGCCATTCCATGCCATTCCATGCCATTCCATGCCATTCCATGCCATTCCATGCCATTCCATGCCATTCCATGCCATTCCATGCCATTCCATGCCATTCCATGCCATTCCATGCCATTCCATGCCATTCCATGCCATTCCATGCCATTCCATGCCATTCCATGCCATTCCATGCCATTCCATGCCATTCCATGCCATTCCATGCCATTCCATGCCATTCCATGCCATTCCATGCCATTCCATGCCATTCCATGCCATTCCATGCCATTCCATGCCATTCCATGCCATTCCATGCCATTCCATGCCATTCCATGCCATTCCATGCCATTCCATGCCATTCCATGCCATTCCATGCCATTCCATGCCATTCCATGCCATTCCATGCCATTCCATGCCATTCCATGCCATTCCATGCCATTCCATGACATTCCATGCCATTCCATGCCATTCCATGCCATTCCATGCCATTCCATGCCATTCCATGCCATTCCATGCCATTCCATGCCATTCCATGCCATTCCATGCCATTCCATGCCATTCCATGCCATTCCATGCCATTCCATGCCATTCCATGCCATTCCATGCCATTCCATGCCATTCCATGCCATTCCATGCCATTCCATGCCATTCCATGCCATTCCATGCCATTCCATGCCATTCCATGCCATTCCATGCCATTCCATGCCATTTCATGCCATTCCATGCCATTCCATGCCATTCCATGCCAGTCCATGCCAGTCCATGCCATTCCATGCCATTCCATGCCACTCAATGCGGTGCCATGCCGTGCCATGCCGGTGCCATGCCGGTGCCATGCCGTGCCATGCCGGTGCCATGCCGTGCCATGCCGGTGCCATGCCGTGCCATGCCGGTGCCATGCCGGTGCCATGCCGTGCCATGCCGGTGCCATGCCGTGCCATGCCGGTGCCATGCCATTCCATGCCATTCCATGCCATTCCATGCCATTCCATGCCATTCCATGCCATTCCATGCCATTCCATGCCATTCCATGCCATTCCATGCCATTCCATGCCATTCCATGCCATTCCATGCCATTCCATGCCATTCCATGCCATTCCATGCCATTCCATGCCATTCCATGCCATTCCATGCCATTCCATGCCATTCCATGCCATTCCATGCCATTCCATGCCATTCCATGCCATTCCATGCCATTCCATGCCATTCCATGCCGTGCCATGCCGGTGCCATGCCGTGCCATGCTGTGCCATGCCGGTGCCATGCCGTGCCATGCTGTGCCATGCCGGTGCCATGCCGTGCCATGCCGGTGCCATGCCGTGCCATGCCGGAGCCATGCCGTGCCATGCCGGTGCCATGCCGTGCCATGCCGGTGCCATGCCGTGTCATGCCGGTGCCATGCCGTGCCATGCCGGTGCCATGCCGTGCCATGCCGTGCCATGCCGTGCCATGCCGTGCCATGCGGTGCCATGCCATTCCATGCCATTCCATGCCATTCCATGCCATTCCATGCCATTCCATGCCATTCCATGCCATTCCATGCCATTCCATGCCATTCCATGCCATTCCATGCCATTCCATGCCATTCCATGCCATTCCATGCCATTCCATGCCATTCCATGCCATTCCATGCCATTCCATGCCATTCCATGCCATTCCATGCCATTCCATGCCATTCCATGCCATTCCATGCCATTCCATGCCATTCCATGCCATTCCATGCCATTCCATGCCATTCCATGACATTCCATGCCATTCCATGCCATTCCATGCCATTCCATGCCATTCCATGCCATTCCATGCCATTCCATGCCATTCCATGCCATTCCATGCCATTCCATGCCATTCCATGCCATTCCATGCCATTCCATGCCATTCCATGCCATTCCATGCCATTCCATGCCATTCCATGCCATTCCATGCCATTCCATGCCATTCCATGCCATTCCATGCCATTCCATGCCATTCCATGCCATTCCATGCCATTCCATGCCATTCCATGCCATTTCATGCCATTCCATGCCATTCCATGCCATTCCATGCCAGTCCATGCCAGTCCATGCCATTCCATGCCATTCCATGCCACTCAATGCGGTGCCATGCCGTGCCATGCCGGTGCCATGCCGGTGCCATGCCGTGCCATGCCGGTGCCATGCCGTGCCATGCCGGTGCCATGCCGTGCCATGCCGGTGCCATGCCGGTGCCATGCCGTGCCATGCCGGTGCCATGCCGTGCCATGCCGGTGCCATGCCATTCCATGCCATTCCATGCCATTCCATGCCATTCCATGCCATTCCATGCCATTCCATGCCATTCCATGCCATTCCATGCCATTCCATGCCATTCCATGCCATTCCATGCCATTCCATGCCATTCCATGCCATTCCATGCCATTCCATGCCATTCCATGCCATTCCATGCCATTCCATGCCATTCCATGCCATTCCATGCCATTCCATGCCATTCCATGCCATTCCATGCCATTCCATGCCATTCCATGCCATTCCATGCCGTGCCATGCCGGTGCCATGCCGTGCCATGCTGTGCCATGCCGGTGCCATGCCGTGCCATGCTGTGCCATGCCGGTGCCATGCCGTGCCATGCCGGTGCCATGCCGTGCCATGCCGGAGCCATGCCGTGCCATGCCGGTGCCATGCCGTGCCATGCCGGTGCCATGCCGTGTCATGCCGGTGCCATGCCGTGCCATGCCGGTGCCATGCCGTGCCATGCCGTGCCATGCCGTGCCATGCCGTGCCATGCGGTGCCATGCCATTCCATGCCATTCCATGCCATTCCATGCCATTCCATGCCATTCCATGCCATTCCATGCCATTCCATGCCATTCCATGCCATTCCATGCCATTCCATGCCATTCCATGCCATTCCATGCCATTCCATGCCATTCCATGCCATTCCATGCCATTCCATGCCATTCCATGCCATTCCATGCCATTCCATGCCATTCCATGCCATTCCATGCCATTCCATGCCATTCCATGCCATTCCATGCCATTCCATGCCATTCCATGCCATTCCATGCCATTCCATGCCATTCCATGCCATTCCATGCCATTCCATGCCATTCCATGCCATTCCATGCCATTCCATGCCGTGCCATGCCGGTGCCATGCCGTGCCATGCCGTGCCATGCCGGTGCCATGCCGTGCCATGCCGGTGCCATGCCGTGCCATGCCGGTGCCATGCCGTGCCATGCCGGTGCCATGCCGTGCCATGCCGGTGCCATGCCGTGCCATGCCGGTGCCATGCCGTGCCATGCCGGTGCCATGCCGTGCCATGCCGGTGCCATGCCGTGCCATGCCGGTGCCATGCCGTGCCATGCCGGTGCCATGCCGTGCCATGCCGGTGCCATGCCGTGCTATGCCGTGCCATGCCGGTGCCATGCCGTGCCATGCCGGTGCCATGCCGTGCCATGCCGTGCCATGCCATGCCGTGCCATGCGGTGCCATGCCATTCCATGCCATTCCATGCCATTCCATGCCATTCCATGCCATTCAATGCCGTGCCATGCCGTGCCATGCCGGTGCCATGCCGTGCCATGCCGGTGCCATGCCGTGCCATGCCGGTGCCATGCCGTGCCATGCCGGAGCCATGCCGTGCCATGCCGGTGCCATGCCGTGCCATGCCGGTGCCATGCCGTGCCATGCCGGTGCCATGCCGTGCCATGCCGGTGCCATGCCGTGCCATGCCGGTGCCATGCCGTGCCATGCCGTGCCATGCCGGTGCCATGCCGTGCCATGCCGGTGCCATGCCGTGCCATGCCGGTGCCATGCGTGCCATGCCGGTGCCATGCCGTGCCATGCCGGTGCCATGCCGTGCCATGCCGGTGCCATGCCGTGCCATGCCGGTGCCATGCCGTGCCATGCCGGTGCCATGCCGTGCCATGCCGGTGCCATGCCATTCCATGCCATTCCATGCCAATCCATGCCATTCCATGCCATTCCATGCCATTCCATGCCATTCCATGCCATTCCATGCCATTCCATGCCATTCCATGCCATTCCATGCCATTCCATGCCATTCCATGCCATTCCATGCCATTCCATGCCGTGCCATGCCGTGCCATGCCGTGCCATGCCGTGCCATGCCGTGCCATGCCGTGCCATGCCGGTGCCATGCCGTGCCATGCCGGTGCCATGCCGTGCCATGCCGTGCCATGCCGTGCCATGCCGTGCCATGCGGTGCCATGCCATTCCATGCCATTCCATGCCATTCCATGCCATTCCATGCCATTCCATGCCATTCCATACCATTCCATGCCATTCCATGCCATTCCATGCCATTCCATGCCATTCCATGCCATTCCATGCCATTCCATGCCATTCCATGCCATTCCATGCCATTCCATGCCATTCCATGCCATTCCATGCCATTCCATGCCATTCCATGCCATTCCATGCCATTCCATGCCATTCCATGCCATTCCATGCCATTCCATGCCATTCCATGCCATTCCATGCCATTCCATGCCATTCCATGCCGGTGCCATGCCGTGCCATGCCGGTGCCATGCCGTGCCATGCCGGTGCCATGCCGTGCCATGCCGTGCCATGCCGGTGCCATGCCGTGCCATGCCGGTGCCATGCCGTGCCATGCCGTGCCATGCGGTGCCATGCCATTCCATGCCATTCCATGCCATTCCATGCCATTCCATGCCATTCCATGCCATTCCATGCCATTCCATGCCATTCCATGCCATTCCATGCCATTCCATGCCATTCCATGCCATTCCATGCCATTCCATGCCATTCCATGCCATTCCATGCCATTCCATGCCATTCCATGCCATTCCATGCCATTCCATGCCATTCCATGCCATTCCATGCCATTCCATGCCATTCCATGCCATTCCATGCCATTCCATGCCATTCCATGCCATTCCATGCCATTCCATGCCATTCCATGCCATTCCATGCCATTCCATGCCATTTCATGCCATTCCATGCCATTCCATGCCATTCCATGCCATTCCATGCCAGTCCATGCCATTCCATGCCATTCCATGCCACTCAATGCGGTGCCATGCCGTGCCATGCCGGTGCCATGCCGGTGCCATGCCGTGCCATGCCGGTGCCATGCCGTGCCATGCCGGTGCCATGCCGGTGCCATGCCGTGCCATGCCGGTGCCATGCCGTGCCATGCCGGTGCCATGCCATTCCATGCCATTCCATGCCATTCCATGCCATTCCATGCCATTCCATGCCATTCCATGCCATTCCATGCCATTCCATGCCATTCCATGCCATTCCATGCCATTCCATGCCATTCCATGCCATTCCATGCCATTCCATGCCATTCCATGCCATTCCATGCCATTCCATGCCATTCCATGCCGTGCCATGCCGGTGCCATGCCGTGCCATGCTGTGCCATGCCGGTGCCATGCCGTGCCATGCTGTGCCATGCCGGTGCCATGCCGTGCCATGCCGGTGCCATGCCGTGCCATGCCGGTGCCATGCCGTGCCATGCCGGTGCCATGCCGTGCCATGCCGGTGCCATGCCGTGTCATGCCGGTGCCATGCCGTGCCATGCCGGTGCCATGCCGTGCCATGCCGTGCCATGCCGTGCCATGCCGTGCCATGCGGTGCCATGCCATTCCATGCCATTCCATGCCATTCCATGCCATTCCATGCCATTCCATGCCATTCCATGCCATTCCATGCCATTCCATGCCATTCCATGCCATTCCATGCCATTCCATGCCATTCCATGCCATTCCATGCCATTCCATGCCATTCCATGCCATTCCATGCCATTCCATGCCATTCCATGCCATTCCATGCCATTCCATGCCATTCCATGCCATTCCATGCCATTCCATGCCATTCCATGCCATTCCATGCCATTCCATGCCATTCCATGCCATTCCATGCCATTCCATGCCATACCATGCCATTCCATGCCATTCCATGCCATTCCATGCCATTCCATGCCATTCCATGCCATTCCATGCCATTCCATGCCATTCCATGCCATTCCATGCCATTCCATGCCATTCCATGCCATTCCATGCCATTCCATGCCATTCCATGCCATTCCATGCCATTCCATGCCATTCCATGCCATTCCATGCCATTCCATGCCATTCCATGCCATTCCATGCCATTCCATGCCATTCCATGCCATTCCATGCCATTCCATGCCATTCCATGCCATTCCATGCCATTCCATGCCATTCCATGCCATTCCATGCCATTCCATGCCATTCCATGCCATTCCATGCCATTCCATGCCATTCCATGCCATTCCATGCCATTCCATGCCATTCCATGCCATTCCATGCCATTCCATGCCATTCCATGCCATTCCATGCCATTCCATGCCATTCCATGCCATTCCATGCCATTCAATGCCGTGCCATGCCGTGCCATGCGGTGCCATGCCATTCCATGCCATTCCATGCCATTCCATGCCATTCCATGCCATTCCATGCCATTCCATGCCATTCCATGCCATTCCATGCCATTCCATGCCATTCCATGCCATTCCATGCCATTCCATGCCATTCCATGCCATTCCATGCCATTCCATGCCATTCCATGCCATTCCATGCCATTCCATGCCATTCCATGCCATTCCATGCCATTCCATGCCATTCCATGCCATTCATGCCATTCCATGCCATTCCATGCCATACCATGCCATTCCATGCCATTCCATGCCATTCCATGCCATTCCATGCCATTCCATGCATTCCATGCCATTCCATGCCATTCATGCCATTCCATGCCATTCCATGCCATTCCATGCCATTCCATGCCATTCCATGCCATTCCATGCCATTCCATGCCATTCCATGCCATTCCATGCCATTCCATGCCATTCCATGCCATTCCATGCCATTCCATGCCATTCCATGCCATTCCATGCCATTCCATGACATTCCATGCCATTCCATGCCATTCCATGCCATTCCATGCCATTCCATGCCATTCCATGCCATTCCATGCCATTCCATGCCATTCCATGCCATTCCATGCCATTCCATGCCATTCCATGCCATTCCATGCCATTCCATGCCATTCCATGCCATTCCATGCCATTCCATGCCATTCCATGCCATTCCATGCCATTCCATGCCATTCCATGCCATTCCATGCCATTCCATGCCATTCCATGCCATTCCATGCCATTCCATGCATCCAGCCATTCCATGCCATTCCATGCCATTCCATGCCATTCCATGCCATTCCATGCCATTCCATGCCATTCCATGCCATTCCATGCCATTCCATGCCATTCCATGCCATTCCATGCCATTCCATGCCATTCCATGCCATTCCATGCCATTCCATGCCATTCCATGCCATTCAATGCCGTGCCATGCCGTGCCATGCGGTGCCATGCCATTCCATGCCATTCCATGCCATTCCATGCCATTCCATGCCATTCCATGCCATTCCATGCCATTCCATGCCATTCCATGCCATTCATGCCATTCCATGCCATTCCATGCCATTCCATGCCATTCCATGCCATTCCATGCCATTCCATGCCATTCCATGCCATTCCATGCCATTCCATGCCATTCCATGCCATTCCATGCCATTCCATGCCATTCCATGCCATTCCATGCCATTCCATGCCAGTCCATGCCATTCCATGCCACTCAATGCGGTGCCATGCCGTGCCATGCCGTGCCATGCCGTGCCATGCCGGTGCCGGCATGCCGTGCCATGCCGTGCCATGCCGTGCCATGCCGGTGCCATGCCGTGCCATGCCGGTGCCATGCCGTGCCATGCCGGTGCCATGCCGTGCCATGCCGGTGCCATGCCGTGCCATGCCGGTGCCATGCCGTGCCATGCCATTCCATGCCATTCCATGCCATTCCATGCCATTCCATGCCATTCCATGCCATTCCATGCCATTCCATGCCATTCCATGCCATTCCATGCCATTCCATGCCATTCCATGCCATTCCATGCCATTCCATGCCATTCCATGCCATTCCATGCCATTCCATGCCATACCATGCCATTCCATGCCATTCCATGCCATTCCATGCCATTCCATGCCATTCCATGCCATTCCATGCCATTCCATGCCATTCCATGCCATTCCATGCCATTCCATGCCATTCCATGCCATTCCATGCCATTGCATGCCATTCCATGCCATTCCATGACATTCCATGCCATTCCATGCCATTCCATGCCATTCCATGCCATTCCATGCCATTCCATGCCATTCCATGCCATTCCATGCCATTCCATGCCATTCCATGCCATTCCATGCCATTCCATGCCATTCCATGCCATTCCATGCCATTCCATGCCATTCCATGCCATTCCATGCCATTCCATGCCATTCCATGCCATTCCATGCCATTCCATGCCATTCCATGCCATTCCATGCCATTCCATGCCATTCCATGCCATTCCATGCCATTCCATGCCATTCCATGCCATTCCATGCCATTCCATGCCATTCCATGCCATTCCATGCCATTCCATGCCATTCCATGCCATTCCATGCCATTCCATGCCATTCCATGCCATTCCATGCCATTCCATGCCATTCCATGCCATTCCATGCCATTCCATGCCATTCCATGCCATTCCATGCCATTCCATGCCATTCCATGCCATTCCATGCCATTCCATGCCATTCCATGCCATTCCATGCCATTCCATGCCATTCCATGCCATTCCATGCCATTCCATGCCATTCCATGCCATTCCATGCCATTCCATGCCATTCCATGCCATTCCATGCCATTCCATGCCATTCCATGCCATTCCATGCCATTCCATGCCATTCCATGCCGTGCCATGCCGGTGCCATGCCGTGCCATGCCGTGCCATGCCGGTGCCATGCCGTGCCATGCCGGTGCCATGCCGTGCCATGCCGGTGCCATGCCGTGCCATGCCGGTGCCATGCCGTGCCATGCCGGTGCCATGCCGTGCCATGCCGGTGCCATGCCGTGCCATGCCGGTGCCATGCCGTGCCATGCCGGTGCCATGCCGTGCCATGCCGGTGCCATGCCGTGCCATGCCGGTGCCATGCCGTGCCATGCCGGTGCCATGCCGTGCTATGCCGTGCCATGCCGGTGCCATGCCGTGCCATGCCGGTGCCATGCCGTGCCATGCCGTGCCATGCCATGCCGTGCCATGCCATGCCGTGCCATGCGGTGCCATGCCATTCCATGCCATTCCATGCCATTCCATGCCATTCCATGCCATTCAATGCCGTGCCATGCCGTGCCATGCCGGTGCCATGCCGTGCCATGCCGGTGCCATGCCGTGCCATGCCGGTGCCATGCCGTGCCATGCCGGTGCCATGCCGTGCCATGCCGGAGCCATGCCGTGCCATGCCGGTGCCATGCCGTGCCATGCCGGTGCCATGCCGTGCCATGCCGGTGCCATGCCGTGCCATGCCGGTGCCATGCCGTGCCATGCCGTGCCATGCCGGTGCCATGCCGTGCCATGCCGGTGCCATGCCGTGCCATGCCGGTGCCATGCCGTGCCATGCCGGTGCCATGCCGTGCCATGCCGGTGCCATGCCGTGCCATGCCGGTGCCATGCCGTGCCATGCCGGTGCCATGCCGTGCCATGCCGGTGCCATGCCGTGCCATGCCATTCCATGCCATTCCATGCCATTCCATGCCAATCCATGCCATTCCATGCCATTCCATGCCATTCCATGCCATTCCATGCCATTCCATGCCATTCCATGCCATTCCATGCCATTCCATGCCATTCCATGCCATTCCATGCCATTCCATGCCATTCCATGCCGTGCCATGCCGTGCCATGCCGTGCCATGCCGTGCCATGCCGTGCCATGCCGTGCCATGCCGTGCCATGCCGTGCCATGCCGGTGCCATGCCGTGCCATGCCGGTGCCATGCCGTGCCATGCCGTGCCATGCCGTGCCATGCCGTGCCATGCGGTGCCATGCCATTCCATGCCATTCCATGCCATTCCATGCCATTCCATGCCATTCCATGCCATTCCATGCCATTCCATACCATTCCATGCCATTCCATGCCATTCCATGCCATTCCATGCCATTCCATGCCATTCCATGCCATTCCATGCCATTCCATGCCATTCCATGCCATTCCATGCCATTCCATGCCATTCCATGCCATTCCATGCCATTCCATGCCATTCCATGCCATTCCATGCCATTTCATGCCATTCCATGCCATTCCATGCCATTCCATGCCAGTCCATGCCAGTCCATGCCATTCCATGCCATTCCATGCCACTCAATGCGGTGCCATGCCGTGCCATGCCGGTGCCATGCCGGTGCCATGCCGTGCCATGCCGGTGCCATGCCGTGCCATGCCGGTGCCATGCCGTGCCATGCCGGTGCCATGCCGGTGCCATGCCGTGCCATGCCGGTGCCATGCCGTGCCATGCCGGTGCCATGCCATTCCATGCCATTCCATGCCATTCCATGCCATTCCATGCCATTCCATGCCATTCCATGCCATTCCATGCCATTCCATGCCATTCCATGCCATTCCATGCCATTCCATGCCATTCCATGCCATTCCATGCCATTCCATGCCATTCCATGCCATTCCATGCCATTCCATGCCATTCCATGCCATTCCATGCCATTCCATGCCATTCCATGCCATTCCATGCCATTCCATGCCGTGCCATGCCGGTGCCATGCCGTGCCATGCCGGTGCCATGCCGGTGCCATGCCGTGCCATGCCGGTGCCATGCCGTGCCATGCCGGTGCCATGCCGTGCCATGCCGGTGCCATGCCGGTGCCATGCCGTGCCATGCCGGTGCCATGCCGTGCCATGCCGGTGCCATGCCATTCCATGCCATTCCATGCCATTCCATGCCATTCCATGCCATTCCATGCCATTCCATGCCATTCCATGCCATTCCATGCCATTCCATGCCATTCCATGCCATTCCATGCCATTCCATGCCATTCCATGCCATTCCATGCCATTCCATGCCATTCCATGCCATTCCATGCCATTCCATGCCATTCCATGCCATTCCATGCCATTCCATGCCATTCCATGCCATTCCATGCCATTCCATGCCATTCCATGCCATTCCATGCCGTGCCATGCCGGTGCCATGCCGTGCCATGCTGTGCCATGCCGGTGCCATGCCGTGCCATGCTGTGCCATGCCGGTGCCATGCCGTGCCATGCCGGTGCCATGCCGTGCCATGCCGGTGCCATGCCGTGCCATGCCGGTGCCATGCCGTGCCATGCCGGTGCCATGCCGTGTCATGCCGGTGCCATGCCGTGCCATGCCGGTGCCATGCCGTGCCATGCCGTGCCATGCCGTGCCATGCCGTGCCATGCGGTGCCATGCCATTCCATGCCATTCCATGCCATTCCATGCCATTCCATGCCATTCCATGCCATTCCATGCCATTCCATGCCATTCCATGCCATTCCATGCCATTCCATGCCATTCCATGCCATTCCATGCCATTCCATGCCATTCCATGCCATTCCATGCCATTCCATGCCATTCCATGCCATTCCATGCCATTCCATGCCATTCCATGCCATTCCATGCCATTCCATGCCATTCCATGCCATTCCATGCCATTCCATGCCATTCCATGCCATTCCATGCCATTCCATGCCATTCCATGCCATTCCATGCCATTCCATGCCATTCCATGCCATTCCATGCCATTCCATGCCATTCCATGCCATTCCATGCCATTCCATGCCATTCCATGCCATTCCATGCCATTCCATGCCATTCCATGCCATTCCATGCCATTCCATGCCGTGCCATGCCGGTGCCATGCCGTGCCATGCCGTGCCATGCCGGTGCCATGCCGTGCCATGCCGGTGCCATGCCGTGCCATGCCGGTGCCATGCCGTGCCATGCCGGTGCCATGCCGTGCCATGCCGGTGCCATGCCGGTGCCATGCCGTGCCATGCCGGTGCCATGCCGTGCCATGCCGGTGCCATGCCGTGCCATGCCGGTGCCATGCCATTCCATGCCATTCCATGCCATTCCATGCCATTCCATGCCGTGCCATGCCGGTGCCATGCCGTGCCATGCCGGTGCCATGCCGGTGCCATGCCGTGCCATGCCGGTGCCATGCCGTGCCATGCCGGTGCCATGCCGTGCCATGCCGTGCCATGCCGGTGCCATGCCGTGCCATGCCGGTGCCATGCCGTGCCATGCCGGTGCCATGCCGTGCCATGCCGGTGCCATGCCGTGCCATGCGGTGCCATGCCATTCCATGCCATTCCATGCCATTCCATGCCATTCCATGCCATTCCATGCCATTCCATGCCATTCCATGCCATTCCATGCCATTCCATGCCATTCCATGCCATTCCATGCCATTCCATGCCATTCCATGCCATTCCATGCCATTCCATGCCATTCCATGCCGGTGCCATGCCGTGCCATGCCGGTGCCATGCCGTGCCATGCCGTGCCATGCCGGTGCCATGCCGTGCCATGCCGGTGCCATGCCGTGCCATGCCGTGCCATGCGGTGCCATGCCATTCCATGCGGTGCCATGCCATTCCATGCCATTCCATGCCATTCCATGCCATTCCATGCCATTCCATGCCATTCCATGCCATTCCATGCCATTCCATGCCATTCCATGCCATTCCATGCCATTCCATGCCATTCCATGCCATTCCATGCCATTCCATGCCATTCCATGCCATTCCATGCCATTCCATGCCATTCCATGCCATTCCATGCCATTCCATGCCATTCCATGCCATTCCATGCCATTCCATGCCATTCCATGCCATTCCATGCCATTCCATGCCATTTCATGCCATTCCATGCCATTCCATGCCATTCCATGCCAGTCCATGCCAGTCCATGCCATTCCATGCCATTCCATGCCACTCAATGCGGTGCCATGCCGTGCCATGCCGGTGCCATGCCGGTGCCATGCCGTGCCATGCCGGTGCCATGCCGTGCCATGCCGGTGCCATGCCGTGCCATGCCGGTGCCATGCCGGTGCCATGCCGTGCCATGCCGGTGCCATGCCGTGCCATGCCGGTGCCATGCCATTCCATGCCATTCCATGCCATTCCATGCCATTCCATGCCATTCCATGCCATTCCATGCCATTCCATGCCATTCCATGCCATTCCATGCCATTCCATGCCATTCCATGCCATTCCATGCCATTCCATGCCATTCCATGCCATTCCATGCCATTCCATGCCATTCCATGCCGTGCCATGCCGGTGCCATGCCGTGCCATGCTGTGCCATGCCGGTGCCATGCCGTGCCATGCTGTGCCATGCCGGTGCCATGCCGTGCCATGCCGGTGCCATGCCGTGCCATGCCGGTGCCATGCCGTGCCATGCCGGTGCCATGCCGTGCCATGCCGGTGCCATGCCGTGTCATGCCGGTGCCATGCCGTGCCATGCCGGTGCCATGCCGTGCCATGCCGTGCCATGCCGTGCCATGCCGTGCCATGCGGTGCCATGCCATTCCATGCCATTCCATGCCATTCCATGCCATTCCATGCCATTCCATGCCATTCCATGCCATTCCATGCCATTCCATGCCATTCCATGCCATTCCATGCCATTCCATGCCATTCCATGCCATTCCATGCCATTCCATGCCATTCCATGCCATTCCATGCCATTCCATGCCATTCCATGCCATTCCATGCCATTCCATGCCATTCCATGCCATTCCATGCCATTCCATGCCATTCCATGCCATTCCATGCCATTCCATGCCATTCCATGCCATTCCATGCCATTCCATGCCATACCATGCCATTCCATGCCATTCCATGCCATTCCATGCCATTCCATGCCATTCCATGCCATTCCATGCCATTCCATGCCATTCCATGCCATTCCATGCCATTCCATGCCATTCCATGCCATTCCATGCCATTCCATGCCATTCCATGCCATTCCATGCCATTCCATGCCATTCCATGCCATTCCATGCCATTCCATGCCATTCCATGCCATTCCATGCCATTCCATGCCATTCCATGCCATTCCATGCCATTCCATGCCATTCCATGCCATTCCATGCCATTCCATGCCATTCCATGCCATTCCATGCCATTCCATGCCATTCCATGCCATTCCATGCCATTCCATGCCATTCCATGCCATTCCATGCCATTCCATGCCATTCCATGCCATTCCATGCCATTCCATGCCATTCCATGCCATTCCATGCCATTCCATGCCATTCCATGCCATTCCATGCCATTCAATGCCGTGCCATGCCGTGCCATGCGGTGCCATGCCATTCCATGCCATTCCATGCCATTCCATGCCATTCCATGCCATTCCATGCCATTCCATGCCATTCCATGCCATTCCATGCCATTCCATGCCATTCCATGCCATTCCATGCCATTCCATGCCATTCCATGCCATTCCATGCCATTCCATGCCATTCCATGCCATTCCATGCCATTCCATGCCATTCCATGCCATTCCATGCCATTCCATGCCATTCCATGCCATTCCATGCCATTCCATGCCATTCCATGCCATACCATGCCATTCCATGCCATTCCATGCCATTCCATGCCATTCCATGCCATTCCATGCCATTCCATGCCATTCCATTCCATGCCATTCCATGCCATTCCATGCCATTCCATGCCATTCCATGCCATTCCATGCCATTCCATGCCATTCCATGCCATTCCATGCCATTCCATGCCATTCCATGCCATTCCATGCCATTCCATGCCATTCCATGCCATTCCATGCCATTCCATGACATTCCATGACATTCCATGCCATTCCATGCCATTCCATGCCATTCCATGCCATTCCATGCCATTCCATGCCATTCCATGCCATTCCATGCCATTCCATGCCATTCCATGCCATTCCATGCCATTCCATGCCATTCCATGCCATTCCATGCCATTCCATGCCATTCCATGCCATTCCATGCCATTCCATGCCATTCCATGCCATTCCATGCCATTCCATGCCATTCCATGCCATTCCATGCCATTCCATGCCATTCCATGCCATTCCATGCCATTCCATGCCATTCCATGCCATTCCATGCCATTCCATGCCATTCCATGCCATTCCATGCCATTCCATGCCATTCCATGCCATTCCATGCCATTCCATGCCATTCCATGCCATTCCATGCCATTCCATGCCATTCCATGCCATTCCATGCCATTCCATGCCATTCAATGCCGTGCCATGCCGTGCCATGCGGTGCCATGCCATTCCATGCCATTCCATGCCATTCCATGCCATTCCATGCCATTCCATGCCATTCCATGCCATTCCATGCCATTCCATGCCATTCCATGCCATTCCATGCCATTCCATGCCATTCCATGCCATTCCATGCCATTCCATGCCATTCCATGCCATTCCATGCCATTCCATGCCATTCCATGCCATTCCATGCCATTCCATGCCATTCCATGCCATTCCATGCCATTCCATGCCATTCCATGCCATTCCATGCCATTCCATGCCATTCCATGCCATTCCATGCCATTCCATGCCATTCCATGCCATTCCATGCCATTCCATGCCATTCCATGCCATTCCATGCCATTCCATGCCATTCCATGCCATTCCATGCCATTCCATGCCATTCCATGCCATTCCATGCCATTCCATGCCATTCCATGCCAGTCCATGCCATTCCATGCCACTCAATGCGGTGCCATGCCGTGCCATGCCGGTGCCATGCCGTGCCATGCCGGTGCCATGCCGTGCCATGCCGTGCCATGCCGTGCCATGCGGTGCCATGCCATTCCATGCCATTCCATGCCATTCCATGCCATTCCATGCCATTCCATGCCGTGCCATGCGGTGCCATGCCATTCCATGCCATTCCATGCCATTCCATGCCATTCCATGCCATTCCATGCCATTCCATGCCATTCCATGCCATTCCATGCCATTCCATGCCATTCCATGCCATTCCATGCCATTCCATGCCATTCCATGCCATTCCATGCCATTCCATGCCATTCCATGCCATTCCATGCCATTTCATGCCATTCCATGCCATTCCATGCCATTCCATGCCAGTCCATGCCAGTCCATGCCATTCCATGCCATTCCATGCCACTCAATGCGGTGCCATGCCGTGCCATGCCGGTGCCATGCCGGTGCCATGCCGTGCCATGCCGGTGCCATGCCGTGCCATGCCGGTGCCATGCCGTGCCATGCCGGTGCCATGCCGGTGCCATGCCGTGCCATGCCGGTGCCATGCCGTGCCATGCCGGTGCCATGCCATTCCATGCCATTCCATGCCATTCCATGCCATTCCATGCCATTCCATGCCATTCCATGCCATTCCATGCCATTCCATGCCATTCCATGCCATTCCATGCCATTCCATGCCATTCCATGCCATTCCATGCCATTCCATGCCATTCCATGCCATTCCATGCCATTCCATGCCATTCCATGCCATTCCATGCCATTCCATGCCATTCCATGCCATTCCATGCCATTCCATGCCATTCCATGCCATTCCATGCCATTCCATGCCATTCCATGCCGTGCCATGCCGGTGCCATGCCGTGCCATGCTGTGCCATGCCGGTGCCATGCCGTGCCATGCTGTGCCATGCCGGTGCCATGCCGTGCCATGCCGGTGCCATGCCGTGCCATGCCGGTGCCATGCCGTGCCATGCCGGTGCCATGCCGTGCCATGCCGGTGCCATGCCGTGTCATGCCGGTGCCATGCCGTGCCATGCCGGTGCCATGCCGTGCCATGCCGTGCCATGCCGTGCCATGCGGTGCCATGCCATTCCATGCCATTCCATGCCATTCCATGCCATTCCATGCCATTCCATGCCATTCCATGCCATTCCATGCCATTCCATGCCATTCCATGCCATTCCATGCCATTCCATGCCATTCCATGCCATTCCATGCCATTCCATGCCATTCCATGCCATTCCATGCCATTCCATGCCATTCCATGCCATTCCATGCCATTCCATGCCATTCCATGCCATTCCATGCCATTCCATGCCATTCCATGCCATTCCATGCCATTCCATGCCATTCCATGCCATTCCATGCCATTCCATGCCATTCCATGCCATTCCATGCCATTCCATGCCATTCCATGCCATTCCATGCCGTGCCATGCCGGTGCCATGCCGTGCCATGCCGTGCCATGCCGGTGCCATGCCGTGCCATGCCGGTGCCATGCCGTGCCATGCCGGTGCCATGCCGTGCCATGCCGGTGCCATGCCGTGCCATGCCGGTGCCATGCCGTGCCATGCCGGTGCCATGCCGTGCCATGCCGGTGCCATGCCGTGCCATGCCGGTGCCATGCCGTGCCATGCCGGTGCCATGCCGTGCCATGCCGGTGCCATGCCGTGCTATGCCGTGCCATGCCGGTGCCATGCCGTGCCATGCCGGTGCCATGCCGTGCCATGCCATGCCGTGCCATGCGGTGCCATGCCATTCCATGCCATTCCATGCCATTCCATGCCATTCCATGCCATTCAATGCCGTGCCATGCCGTGCCATGCCGGTGCCATGCCGTGCCATGCCGGTGCCATGCCGTGCCATGCCGGTGCCATGCCGTGCCATGCCGGAGCCATGCCGTGCCATGCCGGTGCCATGCCGTGCCATGCCGGTGCCATGCCGTGCCATGCCGGTGCCATGCCGTGCCATGCCGGTGCCATGCCGTGCCATGCCGTGCCATGCCGGTGCCATGCCGTGCCATGCCGGTGCCATGCCGTGCCATGCCGGTGCCATGCCGTGCCATGCCGGTGCCATGCCGTGCCATGCCGGTGCCATGCCGTGCCATGCCGGTGCCATGCCGTGCCATGCCGGTGCCATGCCGTGCCATGCCGGTGCCATGCCGTGCCATGCCGGTGCCATGCCATTCCATGCCATTCCATGCCATTCCATGCCATTCCATGCCAATCCATGCCATTCCATGCCATTCCATGCCATTCCATGCCATTCCATGCCATTCCATGCCATTCCATGCCATTCCATGCCATTCCATGCCATTCCATGCCATTCCATGCCATTCCATGCCATTCCATGCCATTCCATGCCGTGCCATGCCGTGCCATGCCGTGCCATGCCGTGCCATGCCGTGCCATGCCGTGCCATGCCGGTGCCATGCCGTGCCATGCCGGTGCCATGCCGTGCCATGCCGTGCCATGCCGTGCCATGCCGTGCCATGCGGTGCCATGCCATTCCATGCCATTCCATGCCATTCCATGCCATTCCATGCCATTCCATGCCATTCCATACCATTCCATGCCATTCCATGCCATTCCATGCCATTCCATGCCATTCCATGCCATTCCATGCCATTCCATGCCATTCCATGCCATTCCATGCCATTCCATGCCATTCCATGCCATTCCATGCCATTCCATGCCATTCCATGCCATTCCATGCCATTCCATGCCATTCCATGCCATTCCATGCCGGTGCCATGCCGTGCCATGCCGGTGCCATGCCGTGCCATGCCGGTGCCATGCCGTGCCATGCCGTGCCATGCCGGTGCCATGCCGTGCCATGCCGGTGCCATGCCGTGCCATGCCGTGCCATGCGGTGCCATGCCATTCCATGCCATTCCATGCCATTCCATGCCATTCCATGCCATTCCATGCCATTCCATGCCATTCCATGCCATTCCATGCCATTCCATGCCATTCCATGCCATTCCATGCCATTCCATGCCATTCCATGCCATTCCATGCCATTCCATGCCATTCCATGCCATTCCATGCCATTCCATGCCATTCCATGCCATTCCATGCCATTCCATGCCATTCCATGCCATTCCATGCCATTCCATGCCATTCCATGCCATTCCATGCCATTCCATGCCATTCCATGCCATTCCATGCCATTCCATGCCATTCCATGCCATTCCATGCCATTCCATGCCATTCCATGCCATTCCATGCCATTTCATGCCATTCCATGCCATTCCATGCCATTCCATGCCAGTCCATGCCAGTCCATGCCATTCCATGCCATTCCATGCCATTCCATGCGGTGCCATGCCGTGCCATGCCGGTGCCATGCCGGTGCCATGCCGTGCCATGCCGGTGCCATGCCGTGCCATGCCGGTGCCATGCCGTGCCATGCCGGTGCCATGCCGGTGCCATGCCGTGCCATGCCGGTGCCATGCCGTGCCATGCCGGTGCCATGCCATTCCATGCCATTCCATGCCATTCCATGCCATTCCATGCCATTCCATGCCATTCCATGCCATTCCATGCCATTCCATGCCATTCCATGCCATTCCATGCCATTCCATGCCATTCCATGCCATTCCATGCCATTCCATGCCATTCCATGCCATTCCATGCCATTCCATGCCATTCCATGCCATTCCATGCCATTCCATGCCGTGCCATGCCGGTGCCATGCCGTGCCATGCTGTGCCATGCCGGTGCCATGCCGTGCCATGCTGTGCCATGCCGGTGCCATGCCGTGCCATGCCGGTGCCATGCCGTGCCATGCCGGTGCCATGCCGTGCCATGCCGGTGCCATGCCGTGCCATGCCGGTGCCATGCCGTGTCATGCCGGTGCCATGCCGTGCCATGCCGGTGCCATGCCGTGCCATGCCGTGCCATGCCGTGCCATGCCGTGCCATGCGGTGCCATGCCATTCCATGCCATTCCATGCCATTCCATGCCATTCCATGCCATTCCATGCCATTCCATGCCATTCCATGCCATTCCATGCCATTCCATGCCATTCCATGCCATTCCATGCCATTCCATGCCATTCCATGCCATTCCATGCCATTCCATGCCATTCCATGCCATTCCATGCCATTCCATGCCATTCCATGCCATTCCATGCCATTCCATGCCATTCCATGCCATTCCATGCCATTCCATGCCATTCCATGCCATTCCATGCCATTCCATGCCATTCCATGCCATTCCATGCCATTCCATGCCATTCCATGCCATACCATGCCATTCCATGCCATTCCATGCCATTCCATGCCATTCCATGCCATTCCATGCCATTCCATGCCATTCCATGCCATTCCATGCCATTCCATGCCATTCCATGCCATTCCATGCCATTCCATGCCATTCCATGCCATTCCATGCCATTCCATGCCATTCCATGCCATTCCATGCCATTCCATGCCATTCCATGCCATTCCATGCCATTCCATGCCATTCCATGCCATTCCATGCCATTCCATGCCATTCCATGCCATTCCATGCCATTCCATGCCATTCCATGCCATTCCATGCCATTCCATGCCATTCCATGCCATTCCATGCCATTCCATGCCATTCCATGCCATTCCATGCCATTCCATGCCATTCCATGCCATTCCATGCCATTCCATGCCATTCCATGCCATTCCATGCCATTCAATGCCGTGCCATGCCATTCCATGCCATTCCATGCCATTCCATGCCATTCCATGCCATTCCATGCCATTCCATGCCATTCCATGCCATTCCATGCCATTCCATGCCATTCCATGCCATTCCATGCCATTCCATGCCATTCCATGCCATTCCATGCCATTCCATGCCATTCCATGCCATTCCATGCCATTCCATGCCATTCCATGCCATTCCATGCCATTCCATGCCATTCCATGCCATTCCATGCCATTCCATGCCATTCCATGCCATTCCATGCCATTCCATGCCATTCCATGCCATACCATGCCATTCCATGCCATTCCATGCCATTCCATGCCATTCCATGCCATTCCATGCCATTCCATGCCATTCCATGCCATTCCATGCCATTCCATGCCATTCCATGCCATTCCATGCCATTCCATGCCATTCCATGCCATTCCATGCCATTCCATGCCATTCCATGCCATTCCATGCCATTCCATGCCATTCCATGCCATTCCATGCCATTCCATGCCATTCCATGCCATTCCATGCCATTCCATGCCATTCCATGCCATTCCATGCCATTCCATGACATTCCATGACATTCCATGCCATTCCATGCCATTCCATGCCATTCCATGCCATTCCATGCCATTCCATGCCATTCCATGCCATTCCATGCCATTCCATGCCATTCCATGCCATTCCATGCCATTCCATGCCATTCCATGCCATTCCATGCCATTCCATGCCATTCCATGCCATTCCATGCCATTCCATGCCATTCCATGCCATTCCATGCCATTCCATGCCATTCCATGCCATTCCATGCCATTCCATGCCATTCCATGCCATTCCATGCCATTCCATGCCATTCCATGCCATTCCATGCCATTCCATGCCATTCCATGCCATTCCATGCCATTCCATGCCATTCCATGCCATTCCATGCCATTCCATGCCATTCAATGCCGTGCCATGCCGTGCCATGCGGTGCCATGCCATTCCATGCCATTCCATGCCATTCCATGCCATTCCATGCCATTCCATGCCATTCCATGCCATTCCATGCCATTCCATGCCATTCCATGCCATTCCATGCCATTCCATGCCATTCCATGCCATTCCATGCCATTCCATGCCATTCCATGCCATTCCATGCCATTCCATGCCATTCCATGCCATTCCATGCCATTCCATGCCATTCCATGCCATTCCATGCCATTCCATGCCATTCCATGCCATTCCATGCCATTCCATGCCATTCCATGCCATTCCATGCCATTCCATGCCATTCCATGCCATTCCATGCCATTCCATGCCATTCCATGCCATTCCATGCCATTCCATGCCATTCCATGCCATTCCATGCCATTCCATGCCAGTCCATGCCATTCCATGCCACTCAATGCGGTGCCATGCCGTGCCATGCCGGTGCCATGCCGTGCCATGCCGGTGCCATGCCGTGCCATGCCGGTGCCATGCAGTGCCATGCCGTGCCATGCCGTGCCATGCCGTGCCATGCCGTGCCATGCGGTGCCATGCCATTCCATGCCATTCCATGCCATTCCATGCCATTCCATGCCATTCCATGCCATTCCATGCCGTGCCATGCGGTGCCATGCCATTCCATGCCATTCCATGCCATTCCATGCCATTCCATGCCATTCCATGCCATTCCATGCCATTCCATGCCATTCCATGCCATTCCATGCCATTCCATGCCATTCCATGCCATTCCATGCCATTCCATGCCATTCCATGCCATTCCATGCCATTCCATGCCATTCCATGCCATTCCATGCCATTCCATGCCATTCCATGCCATTCCATGCCATTCCATGCCATTCCATGCCATTCCATGCCATTCCATGCCATTCCATGCCATTCCATGCCATTCCATGCCATTCCATGCCATTCCATGCCATTCCATGCCATTCCATGCCATTCCATGCCATTCCATGCCATTCCATGCCATTCCATGCCATTCCATGCCATTCCATGCCATTCCATGCCATTCCATGCCATTCCATGCCATTCCATGCCATTCCATGCCATTCCATGCCATTCCATGCCATTCCATGCCATTCCATGCCATTCCATGCCATTCCATGCCATTCCATGCCATTCCATGCCATTCCATGCCATTCCATGCCATTCCATGCCATTCCATGCCATTCCATGCCATTCCATGCCATTCCATGCCATTCCATGCCATTCCATGCCATTCCATGCCATTCCATGCCATTCCATGCCATTCCATGCCATTCCATGCCATTCCATGCCATTCCATGCCATTCCATGCCATTCCATGCCATTCCATGCCATTCCATGCCATTCCATGCCATTCCATGCCATTCCATGCCATTCCATGCCATTCCATGCCATTCCATGCCATTCCATGCCATTCCATGCCATTCCATGCCATTCCATGCCATTCCATGCCATTCCATGCCATTCCATGCCATTCCATGCCATTCCATGCCATTCCATGCCATTCCATGCCATTCCATGCCATTCCATGCCATTCCATGCCATTCCATGCCATTCCATGCCATTCCATGCCATTCCATGCCATTCCATGCCATTCCATGCCATTCCATGCCATTCCATGCCATTCCATGCCATTCCATGACATTCCATGCCATTCCATGCCATTCCATGCCATTCCATGCCATTCCATGCCATTCCATGCCATTCCATGCCATTCCATGCCATTCCATGCCATTCCATGCCATTCCATGCCATTCCATGCCATTCCATGCCATTCCATGCCATTCCATGCCATTCCATGCCATTCCATGCCATTCCATGCCATTCCATGCCATTCCATGCCATTCCATGCCATTCCATGCCATTCCATGCCATTCCATGCCATTCCATGCCATTCCATGCCATTCAATGCCGTGCCATGCCGTGCCATGCGGTGCCATGCCATTCCATGCCATTCCATGCCATTCCATGCCATTCCATGCCATTCCATGCCATTCCATGCCATTCCATGCCATTCCATGCCATTCCATGCCATTCCATGCCATTCCATGCCATTCCATGCCATTCCATGCCATTCCATGCCATTCCATGCCATTCCATGCCATTCCATGCCATTCCATGCCATTCCATGCCATTCCATGCCATTCCATGCCATTCCATGCCATTCCATGCCATTCCATGCCATTCCATGCCATTCCATGCCATTCCATGCCAGTCCATGCCATTCCATGCCACTCAATGCGGTGCCATGCCGTGCCATGCCGGTGCCATGCCGTGCCATGCCGGTGCCATGCCGTGCCATGCCGGTGCCATGCCGTGCCATGCCGGTGCCATGCCGTGCCATGCCGTGCCATGCCGTGCCATGCCGTGCCATGCCATTCCATGCCATTCCATGCCATTCCATGCCATTCCATGCCATTCCATGCCATTCCATGCCATTCCATGCCATTCCATGCCATTCCATGCCATTCCATGCCATTCCATGCCATTCCATGCCATTCCATGCCATTCCATGCCATTCCATGCCATTCCATGCCATTCCATGCCATTCCATGCCATTCCATGCCATTCCATGCCATTCCATGCCATTCCATGCCATTCCATGCCATTCCATGCCATTCCATGCCATTCCATGCCATTCCATGCCATTCCATGCCATTCCATGCCATTCCATGCCGTGCCATGCCGGTGCCATGCCGTGCCATGCCGGTGCCATGCCGTGCCATGCCGTGCCATGCCGGTGCCATGCCGTGCCATGCCGTGCCATGCCGGTGCCATGCCGTGCCATGCCGGTGCCATGCCGTGCCATGCCGGTGCCATGCCGTGCCATGCCGGTGCCATGCCGTGCCATGCCGGTGCCATGCCGTGCCATGCCGGTGCCATGCCGTGCCATGCCGTGCCATGCCATTCCATGCCATTCCATGCCGGTGCCATGCCGTGCCATGCCGGTGCCATGCCGTGCCATGCCGTGCCATGCCGGTGCCATGCCGTGCCATGCCGTGCCATGCCGGTGCCATGCCGTGCCATGCCGGTGCCATGCCGTGCCATGCCGGTGCCATGCCGTGCCATGCCGGTGCCATGCCGTGCCATGCCGGTGCCATGCCGTGCCATGCCGGTGCCATGCCGTGCCATGCCGTGCCATGCCGGTGCCATGCCGTGCCATGCCGGTGCCATGCCGTGCCATGCCGGTGCCATGCCGTGCCATGCCGGTGCCATGCCGTGCCATGCCGGTGCCATGCCGTGCCATGCCGGTGCCATGCCGTGCCATGCCGGTGCCATGCCGTGCCATGCCGGTGCCATGCCATTCCATGCCATTCCATGCCATTCCATGCCATTCCATGCCAATCCATGCCATTCCATGCCATTCCATGCCATTCCATGCCATTCCATGCCATTCCATGCCATTCCATGCCATTCCATGCCATTCCATGCCATTCCATGCCATTCCATGCCATTCCATGCCATTCCATGCCATTCCATGCCATTCCATGCCATTCCATGCCATTCCATGCCATTCCATGCCATTCCATGCCATTCCATGCCATTCCATGCCATTCCATGACATTCCATGACATTCCATGCCATTCCATGCCATTCCATGCCATTCCATGCCATTCCATGCCATTCCATGCCATTCCATGCCATTCCATGCCATTCCATGCCATTCCATGCCATTCCATGCCATTCCATGCCATTCCATGCCATTCCATGCCATTCCATGCCATTCCATGCCATTCCATGCCATTCCATGCCATTCCATGCCATTCCATGCCATTCCATGCCATTCCATGCCATTCCATGCCATTCCATGCCATTCCATGCCATTCCATGCCATTCCATGCCATTCCATGCCATTCCATGCCATTCCATGCCATTCCATGCCATTCCATGCCATTCCATGCCATTCCATGCCATTCCATGCCATTCCATGCCATTCCATGCCATTCCATGCCATTCCATGCCATTCCATGCCATTCCATGCCATTCAATGCCGTGCCATGCCATTCCATGCCATTCCATGCCATTCCATGCCATTCCATGCCATTCCATGCCAGTCCATGCCATTCCATGCCACTCAATGCGGTGCCATGCCGTGCCATGCCGTGCCATGCCGTGCCATGCCGGTGCCATGCCGTGCCATGCCGTGCCATGCCGGTGCCATGCCGTGCCATGCCGGTGCCATGCCGTGCCATGCCGGTGCCATGCCGTGCCATGCCGGTGCCATGCCGTGCCATGCCGGTGCCATGCCGTGCCATGCCATTCCATGCCATTCCATGCCATTCCATGCCATTCCATGCCATTCCATGCCATTCCATGCCATTCCATGCCATTCCATGCCATTCCATGCCATTCCATGCCATTCCATGCCATTCCATGCCATTCCATGCCATTCCATGCCATTCCATGCCATTCCATGCCATACCATGCCATTCCATGCCATTCCATGCCATTCCATGCCATTCCATGCCATTCCATGCCATTCCATGCCATTCCATGCCATTCCATGCCATTCCATGCCATTCCATGCCATTCCATGCCATTCCATGCCATTGCATGCCATTCCATGCCATTCCATGACATTCCATGCCATTCCATGCCATTCCATGCCATTCCATGCCATTCCATGCCATTCCATGCCATTCCATGCCATTCCATGCCATTCCATGCCATTCCATGCCATTCCATGCCATTCCATGCCATTCCATGCCATTCCATGCCATTCCATGCCATTCCATGCCATTCCATGCCATTCCATGCCATTCCATGCCATTCCATGCCATTCCATGCCATTCCATGCCATTCCATGCCATTCCATGCCATTCCATGCCATTCCATGCCATTCCATGCCATTCCATGCCATTCCATGCCATTCCATGCCATTCCATGCCATTCCATGCCATTCCATGCCATTCCATGCCATTCCATGCCATTCCATGCCATTCCATGCCATTCCATGCCATTCCATGCCATTCCATGCCATTCCATGCCATTCCATGCCATTCCATGCCATTCCATGCCATTCCATGCCATTCCATGCCATTCCATGCCATTCCATGCCATTCCATGCCATTCCATGCCATTCCATGCCATTCCATGCCATTCCATGCCATTCCATGCCATTCCATGCCATTCCATGCCATTCCATGCCATTCCATGCCATTCCATGCCATTCCATGCCATTCCATGCCGTGCCATGCCGGTGCCATGCCGTGCCATGCCGTGCCATGCCGGTGCCATGCCGTGCCATGCCGGTGCCATGCCGTGCCATGCCGGTGCCATGCCGTGCCATGCCGGTGCCATGCCGTGCCATGCCGGTGCCATGCCGTGCCATGCCGGTGCCATGCCGTGCCATGCCGGTGCCATGCCGTGCCATGCCGGTGCCATGCCGTGCCATGCCGGTGCCATGCCGTGCCATGCCGGTGCCATGCCGTGCCATGCCGGTGCCATGCCGTGCTATGCCGTGCCATGCCGGTGCCATGCCGTGCCATGCCGGTGCCATGCCGTGCCATGCCGTGCCATGCCATGCCGTGCCATGCGGTGCCATGCCATTCCATGCCATTCCATGCCATTCCATGCCATTCCATGCCATTCAATGCCGTGCCATGCCGTGCCATGCCGGTGCCATGCCGTGCCATGCCGGTGCCATGCCGTGCCATGCCGGTGCCATGCCGTGCCATGCCGGTGCCATGCCGTGCCATGCCGGAGCCATGCCGTGCCATGCCGGTGCCATGCCGTGCCATGCCGGTGCCATGCCGTGCCATGCCGGTGCCATGCCGTGCCATGCCGGTGCCATGCCGTGCCATGCCGTGCCATGCCGGTGCCATGCCGTGCCATGCCGGTGCCATGCCGTGCCATGCCGGTGCCATGCCGTGCCATGCCGGTGCCATGCCGTGCCATGCCGGTGCCATGCCGTGCCATGCCGGTGCCATGCCGTGCCATGCCGGTGCCATGCCGTGCCATGCCGGTGCCATGCCATTCCATGCCATTCCATGCCATTCCATGCCATTCCATGCCAATCCATGCCATTCCATGCCATTCCATGCCATTCCATGCCATTCCATGCCATTCCATGCCATTCCATGCCATTCCATGCCATTCCATGCCATTCCATGCCATTCCATGCCATTCCATGCCATTCCATGCCATTCCATGCCATTCCATGCCGTGCCATGCCGTGCCATGCCGTGCCATGCCGTGCCATGCCGTGCCATGCCGTGCCATGCCGTGCCATGCCGTGCCATGCCGTGCCATGCCGGTGCCATGCCGTGCCATGCCGGTGCCATGCCGTGCCATGCCGTGCCATGCCGTGCCATGCCGTGCCATGCGGTGCCATGCCATTCCATGCCATTCCATGCCATTCCATGCCATTCCATGCCATTCCATGCCATTCCATGCCATTCCATACCATTCCATGCCATTCCATGCCATTCCATGCCATTCCATGCCATTCCATGCCATTCCATGCCATTCCATGCCATTCCATGCCATTCCATGCCATTCCATGCCATTCCATGCCATTCCATGCCATTCCATGCCATTCCATGCCATTTCATGCCATTCCATGCCATTCCATGCCATTCCATGCCAGTCCATGCCAGTCCATGCCATTCCATGCCATTCCATGCCACTCAATGCGGTGCCATGCCGTGCCATGCCGGTGCCATGCCGGTGCCATGCCGTGCCATGCCGGTGCCATGCCGTGCCATGCCGGTGCCATGCCGTGCCATGCCGGTGCCATGCCGGTGCCATGCCGTGCCATGCCGGTGCCATGCCGTGCCATGCCGGTGCCATGCCATTCCATGCCATTCCATGCCATTCCATGCCATTCCATGCCATTCCATGCCATTCCATGCCATTCCATGCCATTCCATGCCATTCCATGCCCTTCCATGCCATTCCATGCCATTCCATGCCATTCCATGCCATTCCATGCCATTCCATGCCATTCCATGCCATTCCATGCCATTCCATGCCATTCCATGCCATTCCATGCCATTCCATGCCATTCCATGCCATTCCATGCCATTCCATGCCGTGCCATGCCGGTGCCATGCCGTGCCATGCCGGTGCCATGCCGGTGCCATGCCGTGCCATGCCGGTGCCATGCCGTGCCATGCCGGTGCCATGCCGTGCCATGCCGGTGCCATGCCGGTGCCATGCCGTGCCATGCCGGTGCCATGCCGTGCCATGCCGGTGCCATGCCATTCCATGCCATTCCATGCCATTCCATGCCATTCCATGCCATTCCATGCCATTCCATGCCATTCCATGCCATTCCATGCCATTCCATGCCATTCCATGCCATTCCATGCCATTCCATGCCATTCCATGCCATTCCATGCCATTCCATGCCATTCCATGCCATTCCATGCCATTCCATGCCATTCCATGCCATTCCATGCCATTCCATGCCATTCCATGCCATTCCATGCCATTCCATGCCGTGCCATGCCGGTGCCATGCCGTGCCATGCTGTGCCATGCCGGTGCCATGCCGTGCCATGCTGTGCCATGCCGGTGCCATGCCGTGCCATGCCGGTGCCATGCCGTGCCATGCCGGTGCCATGCCGTGCCATGCCGGTGCCATGCCGTGCCATGCCGGTGCCATGCCGTGTCATGCCGGTGCCATGCCGTGCCATGCCGGTGCCATGCCGTGCCATGCCGTGCCATGCCGTGCCATGCCGTGCCATGCGGTGCCATGCCATTCCATGCCATTCCATGCCATTCCATGCCATTCCATGCCATTCCATGCCATTCCATGCCATTCCATGCCATTCCATGCCATTCCATGCCATTCCATGCCATTCCATGCCATTCCATGCCATTCCATGCCATTCCATGCCATTCCATGCCATTCCATGCCATTCCATGCCATTCCATGCCATTCCATGCCATTCCATGCCATTCCATGCCATTCCATGCCATTCCATGCCATTCCATGCCATTCCATGCCATTCCATGCCATTCCATGCCATTCCATGCCATTCCATGCCATTCCATGCCATTCCATGCCATTCCATGCCATTCCATGCCATTCCATGCCATTCCATGCCATTCCATGCCATTCCATGCCATTCCATGCCATTCCATGCCGTGCCATGCCGGTGCCATGCCGTGCCATGCCGTGCCATGCCGGTGCCATGCCGTGCCATGCCGGTGCCATGCCGTGCCATGCCGGTGCCATGCCGTGCCATGCCGGTGCCATGCCGTGCCATGCCGGTGCCATGCCGTGCCATGCCGGTGCCATGCCGTGCCATGCCGGTGCCATGCCGTGCCATGCCGGTGCCATGCCGTGCCATGCCGGTGCCATGCCGTGCCATGCCGGTGCCATGCCATTCCATGCCATTCCATGCCATTCCATGCCATTCCATGCCAATCCATGCCATTCCATGCCATTCCATGCCATTCCATGCCATTCCATGCCATTCCATGCCATTCCATGCCATTCCATGCCATTCCATGCCATTCCATGCCATTCCATGCCATTCCATGCCATTCCATGCCGTGCCATGCCGTGCCATGCCGTGCCATGCCGTGCCATGCCGTGCCATGCCGTGCCATGCCGGTGCCATGCCGTGCCATGCCGGTGCCATGCCGTGCCATGCCGTGCCATGCCGTGCCATGCCGTGCCATGCGGTGCCATGCCATTCCATGCCATTCCATGCCATTCCATGCCATTCCATGCCATTCCATGCCATTCCATACCATTCCATGCCGTTCCATGCCATTCCATGCCATTCCATGCCATTCCATGCCATTCCATGCCATTCCATGCCATTCCATGCCATTCCATGCCATTCCATGCCATTCCATGCCATTCCATGCCATTCCATGCCATTCCATGCCATTCCATGCCATTCCATGCCATTCCATGCCATTCCATGCCATTCCATGCCATTCCATGCCATTCCATGCCGGTGCCATGCCGTGCCATGCCGGTGCCATGCCGTTCCATGCCATTCCATGCCGGTGCCATGCCGTGCCATGCCGGTGCCATGCCGTGCCATGCCGGTGCCATGCCGTGCCATGCCGTGCCATGCCGGTGCCATGCCGTGCCATGCCGGTGCCATGCCGTGCCATGCCGTGCCATGCGGTGCCATGCCATTCCATGCCATTCCATGCCATTCCATGCCATTCCATGCCATTCCATGCCATTCCATGCCATTCCATGCCATTCCATGCCATTCCATGCCATTCCATGCCATTCCATGCCATTCCATGCCATTCCATGCCATTCCATGCCATTCCATGCCATTCCATGCCATTCCATGCCATTCCATGCCATTCCATGCCATTCCATGCCATTCCATGCCATTCCATGCCATTCCATGCCATTCCATGCCATTCCATGCCATTCCATGCCATTCCATGCCATTCCATGCCATTCCATGCCATTCCATGCCATTCCATGCCATTCCATGCCATTCCATGCCATTCCATGCCATTCCATGCCATTTCATGCCATTCCATGCCATTCCATGCCATTCCATGCCAGTCCATGCCAGTCCATGCCATTCCATGCCATTCCATGCCACTCAATGCGGTGCCATGCCGTGCCATGCCGGTGCCATGCCGGTGCCATGCCGTGCCATGCCGGTGCCATGCCGTGCCATGCCGGTGCCATGCCGTGCCATGCCGGTGCCATGCCGGTGCCATGCCGTGCCATGCCGGTGCCATGCCGTGCCATGCCGGTGCCATGCCATTCCATGCCATTCCATGCCATTCCATGCCATTCCATGCCATTCCATGCCATTCCATGCCATTCCATGCCATTCCATGCCATTCCATGCCATTCCATGCCATTCCATGCCATTCCATGCCATTCCATGCCATTCCATGCCATTCCATGCCATTCCATGCCATTCCATGCCATTCCATGCCATTCCATGCCATTCCATGCCATTCCATGCCATTCCATGCCATTCCATGCCATTCCATGCCGTGCCATGCCGGTGCCATGCCGTGCCATGCTGTGCCATGCCGGTGCCATGCCGTGCCATGCTGTGCCATGCCGGTGCCATGCCGTGCCATGCCGGTGCCATGCCGTGCCATGCCGGTGCCATGCCGTGCCATGCCGGTGCCATGCCGTGCCATGCCGGTGCCATGCCGTGTCATGCCGGTGCCATGCCGTGCCATGCCGGTGCCATGCCGTGCCATGCCGTGCCATGCCGTGCCATGCCGTGCCATGCGGTGCCATGCCATTCCATGCCATTCCATGCCATTCCATGCCATTCCATGCCATTCCATGCCATTCCATGCCATTCCATGCCATTCCATGCCATTCCATGCCATTCCATGCCATTCCATGCCATTCCATGCCATTCCATGCCATTCCATGCCATTCCATGCCATTCCATGCCATTCCATGCCATTCCATGCCATTCCATGCCATTCCATGCCATTCCATGCCATTCCATGCCATTCCATGCCATTCCATGCCATTCCATGCCATTCCATGCCATTCCATGCCATTCCATGCCATTCCATGCCATTCCATGCCATACCATGCCATTCCATGCCATTCCATGCCATTCCATGCCATTCCATGCCATTCCATGCCATTCCATGCCATTCCATGCCATTCCATGCCATTCCATGCCATTCCATGCCATTCCATGCCATTCCATGCCATTCCATGCCATTCCATGCCATTCCATGCCATTCCATGCCATTCCATGCCATTCCATGCCATTCCATGCCATTCCATGCCATTCCATGCCATTCCATGCCATTCCATGCCATTCCATGCCATTCCATGCCATTCCATGCCATTCCATGCCATTCCATGCCATTCCATGCCATTCCATGCCATTCCATGCCATTCCATGCCATTCCATGCCATTCCATGCCATTCCATGCCATTCCATGCCATTCCATGCCATTCCATGCCATTCCATGCCATTCAATGCCGTGCCATGCCATTCCATGCCATTCCATGCCATTCCATGCCATTCCATGCCATTCCATGCCATTCCATGCCATTCCATGCCATTCCATGCCATTCCATGCCATTCCATGCCATTCCATGCCATTCCATGCCATTCCATGCCATTCCATGCCATTCCATGCCATTCCATGCCATTCCATGCCATTCCATGCCATTCCATGCCATTCCATGCCATTCCATGCCATACCATGCCATTCCATGCCATTCCATGCCATTCCATGCCATTCCATGCCATTCCATGCCATTCCATGCCATTCCATGCCATTCCATGCCATTCCATGCCATTCCATGCCATTCCATGCCATTCCATGCCATTCCATGCCATTCCATGCCATTCCATGCCATTCCATGCCATTCCATGCCATTCCATGCCATTCCATGCCATTCCATGCCATTCCATGCCATTCCATGCCATTCCATGCCATTCCATGACATTCCATGACATTCCATGCCATTCCATGCCATTCCATGCCATTCCATGCCATTCCATGCCATTCCATGCCATTCCATGCCATTCCATGCCATTCCATGCCATTCCATGCCATTCCATGCCATTCCATGCCATTCCATGCCATTCCATGCCATTCCATGCCATTCCATGCCATTCCATGCCATTCCATGCCATTCCATGCCATTCCATGCCATTCCATGCCATTCCATGCCATTCCATGCCATTCCATGCCATTCCATGCCATTCCATGCCATTCCATGCCATTCCATGCCATTCCATGCCATTCCATGCCATTCCATGCCATTCCATGCCATTCCATGCCATTCAATGCCGTGCCATGCCGTGCCATGCGGTGCCATGCCATTCCATGCCATTCCATGCCATTCCATGCCATTCCATGCCATTCCATGCCATTCCATGCCATTCCATGCCATTCCATGCCATTCCATGCCATTCCATGCCATTCCATGCCATTCCATGCCATTCCATGCCATTCCATGCCATTCCATGCCATTCCATGCCATTCCATGCCATTCCATGCCATTCCATGCCATTCCATGCCATTCCATGCCATTCCATGCCATTCCATGCCATTCCATGCCATTCCATGCCATTCCATGCCATTCCATGCCATTCCATGCCATTCCATGCCATTCCATGCCAGTCCATGCCATTCCATGCCACTCAATGCGGTGCCATGCCGTGCCATGCCGGTGCCATGCCGTGCCATGCCGGTGCCATGCCGTGCCATGCCGGTGCCATGCAGTGCCATGCCGTGCCATGCCGTGCCATGCCGTGCCATGCCGTGCCATGCGGTGCCATGCCATTCCATGCCATTCCATGCCATTCCATGCCATTCCATGCCATTCCATGCCATTCCATGCCGTGCCATGCGGTGCCATGCCATTCCATGCCATTCCATGCCATTCCATGCCATTCCATGCCATTCCATGCCATTCCATGCCATTCCATGCCATTCCATGCCATTCCATGCCATTCCATGCCATTCCATGCCATTCCATGCCATTCCATGCCATTCCATGCCATTCCATGCCATTCCATGCCATTCCATGCCATTCCATGCCATTCCATGCCATTCCATGCCATTCCATGCCATTCCATGCCATTCCATGCCATTCCATGCCATTCCATGCCATTCCATGCCATTCCATGCCATTCCATGCCATTCCATGCCATTCCATGCCATTCCATGCCATTCCATGCCATTCCATGCCATTCCATGCCATTCCATGCCATTCCATGCCATTCCATGCCATTCCATGCCATTCCATGCCATTCCATGCCATTCCATGCCATTCCATGCCATTCCATGCCATTCCATGCCATTCCATGCCATTCCATGCCATTCCATGCCATTCCATGCCATTCCATGCCATTCCATGCCATTCCATGCCATTCCATGCCATTCCATGCCATTCCATGCCATTCCATGCCATTCCATGCCATTCCATGCCATTCCATGCCATTCCATGCCATTCCATGCCATTCCATGCCATTCCATGCCATTCCATGCCATTCCATGCCATTCCATGCCATTCCATGCCATTCCATGCCATTCCATGCCATTCCATGCCATTCCATGCCATTCCATGCCATTCCATGCCATTCCATGCCATTCCATGCCATTCCATGCCATTCCATGCCATTCCATGCCATTCCATGCCATTCCATGCCATTCCATGCCATTCCATGCCATTCCATGCCATTCCATGCCATTCCATGCCATTCCATGCCATTCCATGCCATTCCATGCCATTCCATGCCATTCCATGACATTCCATGCCATTCCATGCCATTCCATGCCATTCCATGCCATTCCATGCCATTCCATGCCATTCCATGCCATTCCATGCCATTCCATGCCATTCCATGCCATTCCATGCCATTCCATGCCATTCCATGCCATTCCATGCCATTCCATGCCATTCCATGCCATTCCATGCCATTCCATGCCATTCCATGCCATTCCATGCCATTCCATGCCATTCCATGCCATTCCATGCCATTCCATGCCATTCCATGCCATTCAATGCCGTGCCATGCCGTGCCATGCGGTGCCATGCCATTCCATGCCATTCCATGCCATTCCATGCCATTCCATGCCATTCCATGCCATTCCATGCCATTCCATGCCATTCCATGCCATTCCATGCCATTCCATGCCATTCCATGCCATTCCATGCCATTCCATGCCATTCCATGCCATTCCATGCCATTCCATGCCATTCCATGCCATTCCATGCCATTCCATGCCATTCCATGCCATTCCATGCCATTCCATGCCATTCCATGCCATTCCATGCCATTCCATGCCATTCCATGCCATTCCATGCCATTCCATGCCATTCCATGCCATTCCATGCCATTCCATGCCATTCCATGCCATTCCATGCCATTCCATGCCATTCCATGCCATTCCATGCCATTCCATGCCATTCCATGCCAGTCCATGCCATTCCATGCCACTCAATGCGGTGCCATGCCGTGCCATGCCGGTGCCATGCCGTGCCATGCCGGTGCCATGCCGTGCCATGCCGGTGCCATGCCGTGCCATGCCGTGCCATGCCGTGCCATGCCGTGCCATGCCATTCCATGCCATTCCATGCCATTCCATGCCATTCCATGCCATTCCATGCCATTCCATGCCATTCCATGCCATTCCATGCCATTCCATGCCATTCCATGCCATTCCATGCCATTCCATGCCATTCCATGCCATTCCATGCCATTCCATGCCATTCCATGCCATTCCATGCCATTCCATGCCATTCCATGCCATTCCATGCCATTCCATGCCATTCCATGCCATTCCATGCCATTCCATGCCATTCCATGCCGTGCCATGCCGGTGCCATGCCGTGCCATGCCGGTGCCATGCCGTGCCATGCCGTGCCATGCCGGTGCCATGCCGTGCCATGCCGTGCCATGCCGGTGCCATGCCGTGCCATGCCGGTGCCATGCCGTGCCATGCCGGTGCCATGCCGTGCCATGCCGGTGCCATGCCGTGCCATGCCGGTGCCATGCCGTGCCATGCCGTGCCATGCCATTCCATGCCATTCCATGCCATTCCATGCCGTGCCATGCCGGTGCCATGCCGTGCCATGCCGGTGCCATGCCGTGCCATGCCGTGCCATGCCGGTGCCATGCCGTGCCATGCCGTGCCATGCCGGTGCCATGCCGTGCCATGCCGGTGCCATGCCGTGCCATGCCGGTGCCATGCCGTGCCATGCCGGTGCCATGCCGTGCCATGCCGGTGCCATGCCGTGCCATGCCGTGCCATGCCGGTGCCATGCCGTGCCATGCCGGTGCCATGCCGTGCCATGCCGGTGCCATGCCGTGCCATGCCGGTGCCATGCCGTGCCATGCCGGTGCCATGCCGTGCCATGCCGGTGCCATGCCGTGCCATGCCGGTGCCATGCCGTGCCATGCCGGTGCCATGCCATTCCATGCCATTCCATGCCATTCCATGCCATTCCATGCCAATCCATGCCATTCCATGCCATTCCATGCCATTCCATGCCATTCCATGCCATTCCATGCCATTCCATGCCATTCCATGCCATTCCATGCCATTCCATGCCATTCCATGCCATTCCATGCCATTCCATGCCATTCCATGCCATTCCATGCCATTCCATGCCATTCCATGCCATTCCATGCCATTCCATGCCATTCCATGACATTCCATGACATTCCATGCCATTCCATGCCATTCCATGCCATTCCATGCCATTCCATGCCATTCCATGCCATTCCATGCCATTCCATGCCATTCCATGCCATTCCATGCCATTCCATGCCATTCCATGCCATTCCATGCCATTCCATGCCATTCCATGCCATTCCATGCCATTCCATGCCATTCCATGCCATTCCATGCCATTCCATGCCATTCCATGCCATTCCATGCCATTCCATGCCATTCCATGCCATTCCATGCCATTCCATGCCATTCCATGCCATTCCATGCCATTCCATGCCATTCCATGCCATTCCATGCCATTCCATGCCATTCCATGCCATTCCATGCCATTCCATGCCATTCAATGCCGTGCCATGCCGTGCCATGCGGTGCCATGCCATTCCATGCCATTCCATGCCATTCCATGCCATTCCATGCCATTCCATGCCATTCCATGCCATTCCATGCCATTCCATGCCATTCCATGCCATTCCATGCCATTCCATGCCATTCCATGCCATTCCATGCCATTCCATGCCATTCCATGCCATTCCATGCCATTCCATGCCATTCCATGCCATTCCATGCCATTCCATGCCATTCCATGCCATTCCATGCCATTCCATGCCATTCCATGCCATTCCATGCCATTCCATGCCATTCCATGCCATTCCATGCCATTCCATGCCATTCCATGCCATTCCATGCCATTCCATGCCATTCCATGCCATTCCATGCCATTCCATGCCATTCCATGCCATTCCATGCCAGTCCATGCCATTCCATGCCACTCAATGCGGTGCCATGCCGTGCCATGCCGGTGCCATGCCGTGCCATGCCGGTGCCATGCCGTGCCATGCCGGTGCCATGCAGTGCCATGCCGTGCCATGCCGTGCCATGCCGTGCCATGCGGTGCCATGCCATTCCATGCCATTCCATGCCATTCCATGCCATTCCATGCCATTCCATGCCGTGCCATGCGGTGCCATGCCATTCCATGCCATTCCATGCCATTCCATGCCATTCCATGCCATTCCATGCCATTCCATGCCATTCCATGCCATTCCATGCCATTCCATGCCATTCCATGCCATTCCATGCCATTCCATGCCATTCCATGCCATTCCATGCCATTCCATGCCATTCCATGCCATTCCATGCCATTCCATGCCATTTCATGCCATTCCATGCCATTCCATGCCATTCCATGCCAGTCCATGCCAGTCCATGCCATTCCATGCCATTCCATGCCACTCAATGCGGTGCCATGCCGTGCCATGCCGGTGCCATGCCGGTGCCATGCCGTGCCATGCCGGTGCCATGCCGTGCCATGCCGGTGCCATGCCGTGCCATGCCGGTGCCATGCCGGTGCCATGCCGTGCCATGCCGGTGCCATGCCGTGCCATGCCGGTGCCATGCCATTCCATGCCATTCCATGCCATTCCATGCCATTCCATGCCATTCCATGCCATTCCATGCCATTCCATGCCATTCCATGCCATTCCATGCCATTCCATGCCATTCCATGCCATTCCATGCCATTCCATGCCATTCCATGCCATTCCATGCCATTCCATGCCATTCCATGCCATTCCATGCCATTCCATGCCATTCCATGCCATTCCATGCCATTCCATGCCATTCCATGCCATTCCATGCCATTCCATGCCATTCCATGCCATTCCATGCCATTCCATGCCATTCCATGCCATTCCATGCCATTCCATGCCATTCCATGCCGTGCCATGCCGGTGCCATGCCGTGCCATGCTGTGCCATGCCGGTGCCATGCCGTGCCATGCTGTGCCATGCCGGTGCCATGCCGTGCCATGCCGGTGCCATGCCGTGCCATGCCGGTGCCATGCCGTGCCATGCCGGTGCCATGCCGTGCCATGCCGGTGCCATGCCGTGTCATGCCGGTGCCATGCCGTGCCATGCCGGTGCCATGCCGTGCCATGCCGTGCCATGCCGTGCCATGCCGTGCCATGCGGTGCCATGCCATTCCATGCCATTCCATGCCATTCCATGCCATTCCATGCCATTCCATGCCATTCCATGCCATTCCATGCCATTCCATGCCATTCCATGCCATTCCATGCCATTCCATGCCATTCCATGCCATTCCATGCCATTCCATGCCATTCCATGCCATTCCATGCCATTCCATGCCATTCCATGCCATTCCATGCCATTCCATGCCATTCCATGCCATTCCATGCCATTCCATGCCATTCCATGCCATTCCATGCCATTCCATGCCATTCCATGCCATTCCATGCCATTCCATGCCATTCCATGCCATTCCATGCCATTCCATGCCATTCCATGCCATTCCATGCCATTCCATGCCATTCCATGCCATTCCATGCCATTCCATGCCATTCCATGCCATTCCATGCCATTCCATGCCGTGCCATGCCGGTGCCATGCCGTGCCATGCCGTGCCATGCCGGTGCCATGCCGTGCCATGCCGGTGCCATGCCGTGCCATGCCGGTGCCATGCCGTGCCATGCCGGTGCCATGCCGTGCCATGCCGGTGCCATGCCGTGCCATGCCGGTGCCATGCCGTGCCATGCCGGTGCCATGCCGTGCCATGCCGGTGCCATGCCGTGCCATGCCGGTGCCATGCCGTGCTATGCCGTGCCATGCCGGTGCCATGCCGTGCCATGCCGGTGCCATGCCGTGCCATGCCATGCCGTGCCATGCGGTGCCATGCCATTCCATGCCATTCCATGCCATTCCATGCCATTCCATGCCATTCAATGCCGTGCCATGCCGTGCCATGCCGGTGCCATGCCGTGCCATGCCGGTGCCATGCCGTGCCATGCCGGTGCCATGCCGTGCCATGCCGGAGCCATGCCGTGCCATGCCGGTGCCATGCCGTGCCATGCCGGTGCCATGCCGTGCCATGCCGGTGCCATGCCGTGCCATGCCGGTGCCATGCCGTGCCATGCCGGTGCCATGCCGTGCCATGCCGTGCCATGCCGGTGCCATGCCGTGCCATGCCGGTGCCATGCCGTGCCATGCCGGTGCCATGCCGTGCCATGCCGGTGCCATGCCGTGCCATGCCGGTGCCATGCCGTGCCATGCCGGTGCCATGCCGTGCCATGCCGGTGCCATGCCGTGCCATGCCGGTGCCATGCCGTGCCATGCCGGTGCCATGCCATTCCATGCCATTCCATGCCATTCCATGCCATTCCATGCCAATCCATGCCATTCCATGCCATTCCATGCCATTCCATGCCATTCCATGCCATTCCATGCCATTCCATGCCATTCCATGCCATTCCATGCCATTCCATGCCATTCCATGCCATTCCATGCCATTCCATGCCGTGCCATGCCGTGCCATGCCGTGCCATGCCGTGCCATGCCGGTGCCATGCCGTGCCATGCCGGTGCCATGCCGTGTCATGCCGGTGCCATGCCGTGCCATGCCGGTGCCATGCCGTGCCATGCCGTGCCATGCCGTGCCATGCCGTGCCATGCGGTGCCATGCCATTCCATGCCATTCCATGCCATTCCATGCCATTCCATGCCATTCCATGCCATTCCATGCCATTCCATGCCATTCCATGCCATTCCATGCCATTCCATGCCATTCCATGCCATTCCATGCCATTCCATGCCATTCCATGCCATTCCATGCCATTCCATGCCATTCCATGCCATTCCATGCCATTCCATGCCATTCCATGCCATTCCATGCCATTCCATGCCATTCCATGCCATTCCATGCCATTCCATGCCATTCCATGCCATTCCATGCCATTCCATGCCATTCCATGCCATTCCATGCCATTCCATGCCATTACCATGCCATTCCATGCCATTCCATGCCATTCCATGCCATTCCATGCCATTCCATGCCATTCCATGCCATTCCATGCCATTCCATGCCATTCCATGCCATTCCATGCCATTCCATGCCATTCCATGCCATTCCATGCCATTCCATGCCATTCCATGCCATTCCATGCCATTCCATGCCATTCCATGCCATTCCATGCCATTCCATGCCATTCCATGCCATTCCATGCCATTCCATGCCATTCCATGCCATTCCATGCCATTCCATGCCATTCCATGCCATTCCATGCCATTCCATGCCATTCCATGCCATTCCATGCCATTCCATGCCATTCCATGCCATTCCATGCCATTCCATGCCATTCCATGCCATTCCATGCCATTCCATGCCATTCCATGCCATTCCATGCCATTCCATGCCATTCCATGCCATTCCATGCCATTCCATGCCATTCAATGCCGTGCCATGCCATTCCATGCCATTCCATGCCATTCCATGCCATTCCATGCCATTCCATGCCATTCCATGCCATTCCATGCCATTCCATGCCATTCCATGCCATTCCATGCCATTCCATGCCATTCCATGCCATTCCATGCCATTCCATGCCATTCCATGCCATTCCATGCCATTCCATGCCATTCCATGCCATTCCATGCCATTCCATGCCATTCCATGCCATTCCATGCCATTCCATGCCATTCCATGCCATTCCATGCCATTCCATGCCATTCCATGCCATTCCATGCCATTCCATGCCATTCCATGCCATACCATGCCATTCCATGCCATTCCATGCCATTCCATGCCATTCCATGCCATTCCATGCCATTCCATGCCATTCCATGCCATTCCATGCCATTCCATGCCATTCCCATGCCATTCCATGCCATTCCATGCCATTCCATGCCATTCCATGCCATTCCATGCCATTCCATGCCATTCCATGCCATTCCATGCCATTCCATGCCATTCCATGCCATTCCATGCCATTCCATGCCATTCCATGCCATTCCATGACATTCCATGACATTCCATGCCATTCCATGCCATTCCATGCCATTCCATGCCATTCCATGCCATTCCATGCCATTCCATGCCATTCCATGCCATTCCATGCCATTCCATGCCATTCCATGCCATTCCATGCCATTCCATGCCATTCCATGCCATTCCATGCCATTCCATGCCATTCCATGCCATTCCATGCCATTCCATGCCATTCCATGCCATTCCATGCATTCCATGCCATTCCATGCCATTCCATGCCATTCCATGCCATTCCATGCCATTCCATGCCATTCCATGCCATTCCATGCCATTCCATGCCATTCCATGCCATTCCATGCCATTCCATGCCATTCCATGCCATTCCATGCCATTCCATGCCATTCCATGCCATTCAATGCCGTGCCATGCCGTGCCATGCGGTGCCATGCCATTCCATGCCATTCCATGCCATTCCATGCCATTCCATGCCATTCCATGCCATTCCATGCCATTCCATGCCATTCCATGCCATTCCATGCCATTCCATGCCATTCCATGCCATTCCATGCCATTCCATGCCATTCCATGCCATTCCATGCCATTCCATGCCATTCCATGCCATTCCATGCCATTCCATGCCATTCCATGCCATTCCATGCCATTCCATGCCATTCCATGCCATTCCATGCCATTCCATGCCATTCCATGCCATTCCATGCCATTCCATGCCATTCCATGCCATTCCATGCCATTCCATGCCATTCCATGCCATTCCATGCCATTCCATGCCATTCCATGCCAGTCCATGCCATTCCATGCCACTCAATGCGGTGCCATGCCGTGCCATGCCGGTGCCATGCCGTGCCATGCCGGTGCCATGCCGTGCCATGCCGGTGCCATGCAGTGCCATGCCGTGCCATGCCGTGCCATGCCGTGCCATGCCGTGCCATGCGGTGCCATGCCATTCCATGCCATTCCATGCCATTCCATGCCATTCCATGCCATTCCATGCATTCCATGCCGTGCCATGCGGTGCCATGCCATTCCATGCCATTCCATGCCATTCCATGCCATTCCATGCCATTCCATGCCATTCCATGCCATTCCATGCCATTCCATGCCATTCCATGCCATTCCATGCCATTCCATGCCATTCCATGCCATTCCATGCCATTCCATGCCATTCCATGCCATTCCATGCCATTCCATGCCATTCCATGCCATTCCATGCCATTCCATGCCATTCCATGCCATTCCATGCCATTCCATGCCATTCCATGCCATTCCATGCCATTCCATGCCATTCCATGCCATTCCATGCCATTCCATGCCATTCCATGCCATTCCATGCCATTCCATGCCATTCCATGCCATTCCATGCCATTCCATGCCATTCCATGCCATTCCATGCCATTCCATGCCATTCCATGCCATTCCATGCCATTCCATGCCATTCCATGCCATTCCATGCCATTCCATGCCATTCCATGCCATTCCATGCCATTCCATGCCATTCCATGCCATTCCATGCCATTCCATGCCATTCCATGCCATTCCATGCCATTCCATGCCATTCCATGCCATTCCATGCCATTCCATGCCATTCCATGCCATTCCATGCCATTCCATGCCATTCCATGCCATTCCATGCCATTCCATGCCATTCCATGCATTCCATGCCATTCCATGCCATTCCATGCCATTCCATGCCATTCCATGCCATTCCATGCCATTCCATGCCATTCCATGCCATTCCATGCCATTCCATGCCATTCCATGCCATTCCATGACATTCCATGCCATTCCATGCCATTCCATGCCATTCCATGCCATTCCATGCCATTCCATGCCATTCCATGC